>JAGQDJ010000004.1:174271-552600 GCA_022885665.1 Triops longicaudatus | reverse complement strand
ACGCACCGTACATGATAATGGGAGCTGACGTCACCCACCCCAGCGCTGATCAGAGACAAGAAGGGATTCCATCCGTGGCTGCCGTAACTATTTACTTTTGATTAAACAATTTAAATATAATCTCAACTTAGGTCGTAGCTTCGTTGAATCGCACTGCAACTCAGTATGCCGCGGAGATCTGGCTTCAAGAACCTCGAAAAGAGGCGTTGCAAGACCTTGAAGAAGTGACGCGTAAGATGCTTTTGAACTTTTATCGGAAGAATAATAGTTACAAGCCACAACGCATAATATTCTACCGTGACGGAGTTTCCGAAGGACAGTTTCAGCAGGTAATATTTCATGTTTTCGGAGAAAGGTGACAGATGTTTAAAGAATACTGGATGCCAGGTTTTGAGAGAAGAATTGACTGCAGTACGTACAGCGTGCACGAAGCTAGAAAGGGAATACAAACCAGCTATAACGTTTCTCGTCGTGCAGAAACGCAACAAGACTCGTCTCTTTGCCGAGGACAGTAAGGATGCTGGCAGAACTGGCAACGTCCCGCCCGGTACCATCGTTGATACCGATATAACACACCCAACAGAGCAGGATTATTTTCTCGTCTCTCACGTGGGAATTCAGGTAGCGCTTTCTTTAAAACGATATTAATAAGTAAGCAAAGAAATTCATAGAACAGCAGTTATTTTACTCTATGAAAACATTGCACACAAGAACAAAGTCGTACTTCTAAAAACGCTGAATTTATACTGGACGAGAATTTTCCTCAATCGTCCACCATATGATTGCGGCGTCTTAATTTGTGTATTGTGTACTGTATAGGGCACTAGTCGACCAACGCACTACCACGTACTGTGGGATGACAACAATTTTAGCGCAGATGACATGCAGAAACTGACATACTACCTCTGTCATATTTTTTCACGATGCACCCGCTCAGTGTCCAATCCTGCACCGTCCTATTACGCCCACTTGTTGGCATTCCGAGGAAGGATGTATTACGATTCGTACGTTGCTGAAGAGCTGTAAAGTATTGGTCTTTTAAAGCAGTGGACCTGTTTTTAGGTTGGTTACGCAGCAGCGAGGACGTGTCAGAGAGGAGGACATCAAACGGGAGCTGGCAAAGGCCAGCAACCTACAACATATGTTTTTTGTTTAGTTTGGCGATTATCCGAAACACCGTCAGTAACTGTAACGCTAGCAGCTTGCAAAGCGTTATTTTTTTTTCGGACCTGATGACATTCTACCTTGGAACGCAACCGTTGGTAAATTTTTGCGAAGTCTGTGTTCAAGTCGTATGTTGTTAAACATGCAAGTCGTTTAAGCATAATGTTCTGTGCTTTTAAAACGTAGTGTTTCGTTTTGCGTATTGCGTAAAATTCTGATGATAAGCATACATTTAATATAATATGTATTTCTTCATCCTAATAAAAAAGATAATTTCGACATTAAGCTTGGTTCTTGGCATTCTTCTTTATTTGTGTTTATTTCGTGAACACGAATCCAAGAATCTCTGAGAGCCTCTGGACGTGGGGTTTGCCAGGATGCGTAGCTTTGAAGGTAGCAGGCGTCGATTGTACTCGGGAAACCTTGGTTGTAAACCCTGGGTAGGAATTAAAGCACAAGTTTTAACGAAGACGCCAAATATAGTATTTCCGTACTTGGACGCAGCTATTCGCCTGACACCTGCGGGACCAGGGCACAGGCCTGTCATGTATACATCTTCTAGTGGAAATAACGGCATAGTTCTGGTAACATTGTACAACTTGGCAATCGCTCTTCCACCGATTAAATACGAACCACCCAGAACAAAGGGCGGAAAGACGGACCAAGGCCATTTGTCTTCACTAATGTAATATTTGTTACCTGCGAAACAGTGATGGTTCATGGTATGGTAACGATAGTTCATAATTGTATGGTTATTCTTTCATCCACTTTAATAAAGAACAAAAATAACTATCTAGTTTACTTGGTTCTCTGTGAGGTTTGTCAAGTTTAATTAATTCTCCGTATACGGCATTTTTATTCGGCAATGCTTGGAAAATTTCGTTCATGAGCTTAACGCTGACAAATACATCATCGTCACACTTATGAAGCACACGAACATCAGGGCAATAATCCTTGGTCCACTGCAAGAGCGCTACAGATTTCAGGGTCAGGTTTCTGTACGAATCGGTGAAGTTGGCTTGAACAATGTCTCCGAATCGTTCGTGCTCGGATAGCAAAGCTTCTTGAGCTGTTTGATTGTTGGGATGCAATTGCCCTACGATGAAGTGTATTCTCATCCGATTACCCAGCAGTCGGTGCCAGTCTTTGGCCCATGTCCTGCGTATGACATCCCGGTGTTCGAAATGCGAAGGCGCTGAAGCAATCATTGCTAAGTAGTCGACAGCTTTGCAATGCTTCTGCTTAGCTGGATTTAACGGAAACCGAAAATACCCCGGTGTCGGTGACATGCCTCCAGTAGATGAGGGCGTGTAGTTTTGGTAATGTCTATGCAGTTGTTCACTTAACGCCAATTTCTTGTTACTTTGCTCAAGAACAGTAGCTTGGCTGTCACTCACCAACTTGAACAAAGCAGTTGCACTTTGAAGCCACAGTGAAGTCAAAGCATTGCCCGAGAGCGAAACTGGCATATTGGTGAGCTGTGTGCCGTGTGAAGACAAATTAACCCCTTGGACGAGTGGCTTGAGAAACTGGTAAAATGACCGTGTGTTGTTTGTCACTGATGAAGTGAAATTCACGTTACGGAACACGAATGAATGAAAATCACGTTGTAGATAAAGTGAAACGAATAGAAGCTGGGTGATTGTAATAAAGGATAAGCATACGACGAGTATCCTACACTGCACCAGGAATTTATTAACAGCGACTGGATGCATTTTTAAGTCTTTCTTGAGTAGTAAGTCTTACAGGATGGCTAACGAGGAACGACTGGTGAGGTCTGCTATGAAAGGAGGCCTACTGGAGTGAGCAAAAGGTGTACCGAAATGTTCGTTTTCACCGGAAGATACGACCCATGTGAAACGCCATACCTGTGCCAACGACCGAGGCTTGGAGCAATTACCAATAAGTGTACTAGTATATACGAACGATCTACTATTTCACAGCAGGCCTACAATGTAAATGAAAAAGCGAGGAAGCAGAACAGAACTTCACACAGATAAACACAACACCAAACCATGTAATTAGGATAAGGCTATGAAATACTGTAAGATTGAAATGCATTAATGTCAATGCGGAAGTAAACAAAAGATACTTACGTACGGAAGAGAAAAAAGAATCCGGGGAGGAGTAAATCGTAGGTTCGGGTTACAATGGCAAAAATGGGAGTTGGCTTTAATTATTCATGCGCCTGACACTTTCTTGATTTCCCTTTGCGTGAGTCATATTGCTCTCTACGTAGTGTAGGTTCTTGATAAATATGGAACATATTTTACGAAGTATGAACTACAAACTCAAGTATTTTTAGAACAATTCTGTCACGATGAAGAGAAACTGTATAATCTTCCTGTTCCCTCTGGATTTCGTAAATGTCCTCTTGGGTTAGGGCAAACTTCGGACACTAAATTGGCTGTGGTTTTTTCCCTTACCAGTTAGCTGTAACTAAACTCAGATTCTCTAACTCCGTCTAGTTTGTCCTCGAAGCTGGACAGCTTGGATATAAAGCACGTCCTCATTTGCAAGCTAGTAATAGTAATTTTGGGGCTCTAACTGTCCTTTCATTTTCACACATGGATAAGAAAAGGCGAAAGAACTCCTGCTTGCAGGCCCATTACTCGCTTTCTGGGATCTAAGTAACTTAAGAAGGTATCGCGTACCCTTGAAACCCTGATGGCCAAAGAATTCTTCGCCATCGTTTCTCATGTTAAAATACACCTTCCAGTTCCATTTAACCATTAAAGGCGTGATCATATAATGGAAATGGATACAGGCGGATTCTCCGCTTTACTATGATTACACATTCCCTGCCTGCGGTAGGTAATCAAGCTCAATTCATAAATTCTGAAAGCCAAAACAAAGCGGTTTCCATATTCTGCATGTTTAGTCATGTTTGTAACCAAAAACTTATTACAAGCTCGCTTGAAGACTTAAAACCGCAACAGAACCAAGTCTCGCATTCGGTTAGCTCGTTTCCGGCTTATTTCGCAGTGTTTATTACTCTTCGAAACGTCTTCGTTTTCCTTTAGCGGAAAGTGAATAGGGTATTCCATATGCTTTCAACGCTTGAAGCGCCATCGGTCTAACTTTCGAAGCTTGCGTTTTTATCTAGAGAAGACCACTTACACATAACCATGCTCAGATATAAATAAACAGTAGCCTAGCTTAGGCCGGTGGCGCTCCAAACGGTGAATGTACATAGAATACGTCCTATATGTCACATCTTTTCTCCGTTTTGGTTCCACTTCCACCATAACGTGCGATACAATTCAAAACGATGCTAACATTGTATATTTGTATCTCAGTTCCCCTACGCTTCCCAGAAACATAGCCAATCTTGGCAATTTGTTGTTCTGAATGGAATTGTCTGCAGGGCAAAACTCGGATCTCAGTATTCTTTTCCTGTTAGTTCTTGTTCCTCCCTTACAGGGACACGTCAAATTGAATCTTGATGTTTCAGGCCTTTCTCTTGATTGCGCATATTTCCTTTATAGGTCTCTGATAGGTCTCGCCTCCCCTACACATTGCCTAGCCACCAAATCACACGTTTCCATTACCTAATAGGCTTTCGGTGCGCTATTGTGACGCTTATGCCCAGAGACCAAGCGATCATCCCAATTTACAAAATCTCCCCTTTTTCCTCTAGAGAAAAAACGAATACATATTTGCATACAGAAGTACGAGAAGAAAATATAAAATGCACTTACCCTTTAATAAAAGCAAAAAGTCGAACTTCTGAAAAAGTAGGAAAAAAGCCAAATGGAGAACACGCTGTGTTGCTATGCTGTTAAATGGGTGGATTATTTTTCCTCTTGCGGAGAGTCGTCGTTTTCTGAATGTCGTACTTTTACATGCATTAATTTGGTCTGTTAACCAGCCCAGTGTGGTGCTTTTTGGGTAGATGACATGTAAAGATGATGGATCCACGGGACCGCCTTTAGGTTCCGCTGTAATGAGCCCAGGTCAAGGGGGGTTTCTACGGCTATAAACAAGAAGTGGAGAGCGAGCTTACGAACCTTGTCCATTCGTACAAGTCGCAGACCACTCGGACACGACTCTCTTCTTCAGTTCTCTACTCCAAAAAGAATTAAGAGCCACGCTTCAATGGACATTGTTAGCTCGTAGAGGCTCCCAAAACCAGAACAAGAGGAGTGCAACGAAGAAGGACCTATTAAGCTTGATGGAACAGCAATCAGCTTTAACCTTTACGTAATAATACCCATATAAGCTACAAACTCCGGCTTTTACAAAGCCATAATTTAAACCACCATTAACACGCGAATTTTCGTAGCTAGTGGTGTGTATTTTTTATAAATGCCTTTTCAAATCAAGGTAAAAATGCACACTGTTATCTTAACGACCCATTCGGCATTCGCTTAGGACTCTCTTCTGTTAGGCGTGTCCTACCCGAAACTCCGCCCGCTAAGCGCGCTGAAGATTGCGATGCACACATCCAATGGCTCGGACTGCTGGTACTGTCATGCCTGATGATGGCTATAAATCACGGAAAGCTGACATCCGTGAAAGCCAGAAGAAAGCCCAGTCGTTATCAACACACATGTTCTGTTACCACGTGAGTGAATAAAACATCAGGCCCACAGTCCAGCACAATCCTGACAGGTTGAGGATATTGTATCACATAACCCGACATGACCACGAACCCAGCGGCCGGTTCACCCAGTACCAAAGGCCGTTCATTCCTTATACGGGACCTTCTTGCTAAAGTAGACGATGAAAACGTGAAAGACGATTTGGACTTAGCCGAACTGGAAGATTTACCATCGTCAAGGATGTCGACGGAAGATCACCCAGGTAGGAATCATATTATTTAAACTATTCAACATAAAATAAGAATGGAAAAATGCTAAAAGAAAACTATCAAAATTTGTATTTTAATTCTTGTCACTTCTAAATTTTTGTCAACTGATAACTGCTTATTCTGCGCAAATAAGACTTTTCACTACAAGATATAATCGCACTATAAAAAAAACACTTTAGAGACGCAAAATCTGTTGACATATCTGAAGTTTCGGCATTTCGAGCACATTTACGTAACTCCGGGTCTTTCGACTGCTACAAAATAACCTTTCCTTTTAAAGTTCTTTATGTCAAGATTGTAGAGTGCACGTCTAAATGTTGTATTTATTTATTGGGTTTCGAAAAATCAAAAAATTTCCCCATGTGTGAGGACAAACACTGTATCGCAGAGTAAGTGCAAGTTTCTCTGCCTTGTTGGTGTGTTTGGATAGGTAATTGATGGGGAGTTATAACACGGGTAATGAATGGAGAAGTTGATGGGGGAGAAAACATGTGTGAGTCAACAATAGGATTACTAACCCCTCGTCTCGGGGTTCGCGGGGCGTCTCGTTTGCTTCGCTTTGTTTCCGCCTTGTCTTGCTGGTCTTCCATTGGGCTGCTTAGCACAAGTGATCTGACAGATGTTAGGACCCGCTAACAAGGCACTTGACAAGATTCCCTCGCTTAGAAACGAAGCCACCGCCACCGACTCCTCTTATCCTCCTCGTAAGGCCAGTAAACGAGAAGCTTTTAATGATGAGCGTAACACTCCATGCACTATGCCGGCTACGAACGGCAATCAAAACCCTGGCAATTACCATCCCTTCAAGATTCTTTTACTCTATTACCACAGGCTTTGCAGCAATTCTCGCGAACTGTACTTGTCTTATTTTCTTATCCTATTTTTTTAAATATTCCGTTTCAGGTGGTAGAGAAACCGAAACTTCGCTAACGACGGAAAACACTTGCTGTAGCGAACTATCCACCGAAGAAAACCAATTCAAAGGTTCCAAAAGACGGGGTGACAGAAACAATGCCAATTCATCCACATCATCCGGCAAGAAACCCCGGAGAAGAAGAACAGCCTTTACTCACACCCAGTTGCAATTTCTAGAACGCAAATTCAGAGCACAGAAATACCTGTCCGTCGCAGATAGAGGCCACGTTGCAGAAATGTTAAATTTGTCCGAAACCCAAGTGAAGACTTGGTACCAAAACCGACGGTAACTCGTACTGTTTCACTGTTTTTTTATTTGCAAATTGCGGCGTGTTATATTTTGTTATTCTTTCATTGTTTTGCTTAACAGAACAAAATGGAAGCGACAAAACCAACTTCAGCAACTAAACCCTTCCGCCGGCCTTGGTCACCTGGATTCCTCGGCTCATACCACCGATCTTTCCTCCAATGTGTTAGCAAATTGCTGTCCTCCTTATTTGTTGTCATCAATGGATCATTTGTCACGAACAGCGGATCCGTGTAGTTATTTAAGTATATCGAGCTTATCGCGTAACCTGAGTTTTTTCCCCGGCTGCCATTTGTAAGAAGTGCATTGCGCTTCCTTTTGCATCCTGTACTTAAAAAGGCACATTTTCCCTTCATACCTAGTTTAGAACAAAAGCGCTGGGCGTACGTCCCATTTCTATTGTGAGTTACTCTTTGCAGCGGGTCCCTCGGTAATCGCAGGATTGTTTCGCTGTTCTCTGACTTTTTAGGGCAGTAGCGGGGTGTCATTCGTTTTCTATTCCAAGAGAGTTTGCACAATTGTTCTACGCAAATTGGTGTGTGCTTTACGAATAAGAGGGTTTCCAGCGCGGGAGGGATTGGGGGAGAGATTGTGTTGTCCTCTTACACATAACAGGAGGTGGAGTGTTTTTCTTTGACCTAAGATAAAAGATAGGTCGGGCGGAGGGAATTAAGATGGTTGACAGGACCCGTGTTATGCGTGTTTTTGCATTCAAGTGTCAAGTGGAGTGAGAACACCTCCAACTCTTTGATGTGAAGCCTCCTTGTCGAGCCATCATTAAGGCTTCAGGACTGCTATTGCACGCTTCACTGTGAGACTTTAGACAGAAGGAAAAGGGGTTTCTAAATCTAGCCAATTTTAGGTACGCCTTTCCTTTTCGTTAGGCACAACCATCTCGTTAAAAAGTTGTAGATTACTGGCTGATAGAGAGTAAGAGAGCGACGGTCATTCGTGTTTTTAATAATGCTCGGAAAATCTCCCCCTTGAAAAGTGTTCCCTTTGTACAAAAGATTGCATGATCTTCCCTCCGTGCAAAAACTTTCTAGTCGTTTTGTACCAACATTGCACTTCTAGTCACTTGCCATACAAATCACTGTGTATTTTTTTCAAAAAATTACCCTGATGATTTCTTCAAAACATGTATTCTACAAGAGGAACAAATCTATATATCATTCATACCATTCAACATCCGTTTATAGTCGTCTAGACGTTTCAATTCCGCTTCTATTGAGCTGACCTATTAACGAAAAATAAAAACACCTAATAGAAAGTTAGCACATTTATGAAATTTTACCTTTCCTTTAAGACTTTTCTGAACATGAGGAGGAGCCCGGAGGAAACCATCCTGACCCGTCGCAGTCTTTAATTTGTTCAACTCTTTCTGCAATTTGGTTTCCTTTTGCGTGCTTTTTTCCAGCTCTACTTTGAAGTCCAATACACCCTGTAAGAAAAACGCGTTTTGTTTGTACCAGTTCACAAGCAACAGTAATGGAAAAAAATGGACTCTATTACCTTTAGGTTCACATAAAGCACTCGCTTGTTACTTAAAGGCCTTACGACGTATCGTCTTTCCCCTTGATCAGCCTCGTTTTCAATTTTCCGATAAATTGCTACTTCGTTCGCCGTCTGTGCCAAATGACTAATGACTGGCGACAGATTTTTGAGCACATCGGCAGTGTCTGGTTCTTCGCATTCCACGAAACCTTTACAAAGGATCCAATCGGTGAATGAAACGCAAACGAATTTCTGCAGCTCTTACATAAAGGTTTGGCTTTTAGGTTATAAAGCGTTTTGACGGCTCGGATTTCCTTGATGATATCTAAAGCGAGGGCAATTCCGTGCTCCAGCTCCACATTTCGAAAGCTTTTCCACTAAAGTACACCGTTTCGTTTAGTATCCCGCTTCTTTCGGTTTACTCATTAAGAGTTTCGGGGTTGGGCTCTACTTTAAATTTACCTGCTCTGGATGTGGGTACGGAGCCACAGTTACACTCTTGCTTTGAGGAGCGACGAGTTCAAAGCTGACGCCCATGTTGGCTAATTTAGCGTGTAACCTTTGATACAACTCCTCGGCTAAGTAAGGCATCATGGGAGCAAGCATTCGGTAATAAGCGTCCAAAACACCAATTAAGACATGGGAAGTTCCCATATTAGCATCCACAGACGCTGAGTTCATAGAAGGTTTGCAAGCTTCCTACAGTTCGAAAACAATACGCTGCTTTAGCTAACAAAACAACGAAAGTAGGAAAAAGAATCTGAAATTGAAGAAAAAATAGAGAAAATTACACTATAACTGAAATAGGTTAGGTGGTAAAATACAGCATAAGAAACTAAGTTTAATTAATAACATTAGACTGATCGTCCAACAACGAATAAGAAACAAATTAACGGCTAGAAAACGCACAAAATGTAATGAATTACCAGGAAAACGTCGCAAAGTTCGTCATAGAAGAAAGAATATAATACGCTGACAACCATATGCAGATCGTACGTCCGATAACTGGCATCAATATTCTCCACCATATGTGCGAAGCGACTCAAGATCCATTTCTCCATTAGCGATCTCTTTTCTAACGATAATTTGGCTCCGTCTTTTTGACAGGTTGGCAGTTTTTCGAGGCTTAAGAAGCAAAACTTGCTCGCTTGCCAAATCTTGTTACAAAACAGTCGGCATTTTTTTATATGGTTCACATCGAGGTTGATAAAGTTGTCTGAAACACAGGAAGTTCGATTTAATTCTGGAACTACAACGGAACAATACCCATACTTTTCAAGTTATACGAGCAGAGTGCAAACCTCAAGGCATCGGCTCCGCATTCCGGGATGCCTTCGGGAAACTCGCGCTTTTTGTCGTTGATGGCTCTCGTCCGCTCTTCGGCGGACAAGTAGCCCGACTGGAATTTTTCGGTAATTTCTTTTTCTAACGCCTACCACAGACGAATTTTACCACAGTTCCTTAACAAAGTCCAATTTAAGTCATGCAAAGTACCTTGAAAGACACGCCTGAGATCACGTCCATAGGATCAATAACGTTGCCCAATGACTTGGACATTTTTCTCCCTTGAGAATCGCAAATAATGCCGTGAAGTAATACTTCCTATGTAATGAGAACAAATTATGCAAGTTTTATTATTTTAAACGCTTTTTCAATGCACTGTTACTTGGAAAGGCAGTTTCTGTTTTAACATCAAGCTTAACATGACCATACGGGCTACCCAGAAGAAGAGGATATCGTGTCCAGTTTCCAACAAGTTAAGGGGAAAGAATTTGCCAAGTTCTGGTGTAGACTCCGGCCACCTGAAACAGGCGAAAGGGAAAAGCCCCGAAGAAAACCACGTATCAAGAACGTCTTCGTCTTGCACTACGGAAACCAGTGCAGTCGTACTAACGCCCATTTTTTGACTAGCTCGTTTTCTTGCATCTTCTTCTCCTAACGCTGAGATCCACGCACTTCGTCCATCAGATGTCTGGCAAAAATAAGCCGGAACGCGGTGACCCCACCAGAGCTGTCTTGAGATACACCAAGGTCTGAAAAATATAATAAACAATATTTAAGATTATATTTTGAATGTCAAGTTTTACTCAGTTGTATTTATTTTTTCTTTTGTCCTTATCATTATTTAAAAAAAATATATGAATAAAATTATGAAACTATTGAGGTGATACCTAATATTGCTAAGCCAATCAAACCAGTTCTTTTCATAACTTTGAGGCTGGATCCTTAATTGTCCGGTTTCCACAGCTCGGATAGCTTGGTTCGCGGCTTCTTTACAATCAAGGAACCTTCAAAACAATTTTTGAGCCTTTAGCAAACGGTAACAAACTCTTGGATGCCAATTACCACTGGGGTTTCAGTAATGGCTCAATGACGTCTCCTGACCGACTGCAGAGAGGGATCGTCATGTTATGCGCTTCAATTTTCTTCAACAGGTTCTGCTCAGTCAAGTACTGGAGAACTTTTTCTCGCGCTATAAAACGAGGTAACCCCTAAAGTTGTAAAATAATGTCTCTTCAATAATCCTATGAAATTAAACAAAATACAGCAAACGGTCCGCATTTCTCGTTCATCATCCCTTTTTCGTCTAAAATGGACACCACGTCGACTGGATGTCGCTTCGACATGGCAAAATCGTTCGGGTCGTGAGCTGGAGTAATCTTCACCGCTCCTAAACAAAAGATAAATTGTTAAATAAAATTTCAATAGGAATTGGTGCACAATTGCCCTCGTGACGTTTGTGTGCTGCTTACTATAGATTACCTGTTCCAAACTCTGGATCTACGGCTTCATCCGCTATAACAGGCAGTGCGATTTTCCGTATCGGATGCCATACGTGACGGTTAATTAAAGAACTGTACCGGGAGTCACTGGGATGTACGGCGACAGCTACGTCACCTAACATTGTCTCAGGCCTGGTGGTCGAAACGACAACTTCCTCATCTAAGATTTCAGAAATGAATAAAGATTTTTCTCTTCTTTTATAATAAAAAAAATAAAATAAAAATAAAAGAGCAATCAGAGAAATATTTTTCTAGCTTCTTCTCAATTAATTATTGTTACAGATTCTGAATTAGGAAAAATTACCGAAGCATCGTACCTGAATCACAAACTTTGTAAGCGAAATAGGTCAGTGTTCCGAATTTTACCGGTTGTTCGTAAGCTGGTACACTTAGCAAGGTGGGTCCAGCCACTGGTTTGTGATCTACTTCGATGTCAGAAATAGCGGACTGCAATTGGCACGACCAATTAACCAAACCATTCTCCCGGTAAATATAGCCTTCTTTATGTAATCGAATAAAGGCCTCAGTGACCGATCCGCTGAATCTCTGCGAAAATAAAAATTCTTGGATTTAAAGGTCAGGCCATAAGAAAACGCAGTTGAACATAATTTACTTGGTCCATAGTGAAAACAGACTTGTTCCAGTCTAGGCTCGCTCCCATTTTTTTGAGTTGCTCAAAAATCATCCCTCCCTTGGATTCCTTCCATTCCCAAATCTTTGCTACAAAAGCTTCTCTTCCAAGATCATGGCGACTTTGCTGGAATTCTTTACTCAGGTACTTTTCCACCACAACTTGCGTAGCAATGCCGGCATGATCGCAACCAGGTACCCAGACCACTTGCTTCCCTTGCATTCGGTGCCTAAAAGCGCAGTTTCAAAGTATGTTACTCAATGGAAGTGAGATTAGCATAATAGCTTCACTAAATAAATTCTTCGAAAACTTTTAGCTTTGACACTTTAATTCTGTGCAGGCGAGTCACACCAACAATCTCTAAAATCCACTCCAGATTTCAAAATAAATACATTTTGCTGAATAAAAATTGTCTAAGATTTTGCATGCATTTTCGCTATTTCGTGTAGCGTAAATGTAACAACGTAATAAGAAGCATAATTTAACGACTACGGTGGAAAACATTCAAAAACTAATTTCGAAAAACTACACAAATTGGGATAACACGTTTAATTGGAAATAATTTTACCATCGCGCGATAGAGTCTTGTATCGCACAGGTAAGTGCATGTCCCAAGTGGAGGGTCCCTGTCACATTCGGAGGGGGCAAAACCATAGAAAATATTTCACTTGAATTTCCGTTTTCAGAAAATAATTCCTCTTTTTGCCACCAATCGTACCAGCCAGCTTCCACTTCGGAGGGTACATATGCTTTCGGAAATGCATTTGTAACTTCTAGAACAAATATGAATGAATTTGGCAATCAATCATATTTACAATATTTAAATTAAATTAATAAACCTTTCACATTCCACGCGGAAGGTCTCTGGCTTAATAGCCTATTTTGCAAGCTAAGCTTTGTTCTAATCATTATTAGAAGTAAGTACTGAAATCGTGTTTAATGCATTTGTATTCCTAATGTAAAGTGTACAGAAGCACGTGTAACACTTTTATTTACAGATAAGTTTATTTAATACACACAGTTGCTGTGTGTGACGACATAAGACGTTTAGCTATTCGCGGATTAAGGAGACAAACCTTTCGTCGCTCGACGCTCGAATTAATCCCTCCCTTTTGACGCTGGAGAATTTCACAGTGCACGTGGGGCCGCGTCTAGCATCGGTTTTAACGTTAACTAAGATTACGACATGGTAAGTTGAATTCGCGAAAACATTATAATGCTGTATTCTAACATTAGTCTCAACTTCTAGGCCACTCCAGCTGTAGCAGTTGCCGATAACATGGACGCAATGGACTTGGACGCAATCAAGGAGGCCAACAAAGTGGCCGATAAAGACCAAGGCGCTCAAGCAGTGAATGCCGAAGAAATGACTTCCAAAGACTACTACTTTGACTCATACGCCCATTTCGGCATCCACGAAGAAATGTTGAAGGATGAAGTCAGAACCCTGACTTACAGAAATTCCATGTACCACAATAGACACTTGTTCAAGGTAATGCTTTCGAAAACAATTTAAAATATAATTCCTTATTCCTCATTCTCATTTCATTTATTTCTTGTATACTTTTCAGGATAAAATCGTTCTGGACATCGGGTGTGGTACAGGTATTTTGTCCATGTTCGCAGCAAAGGCGGGAGCCGCACGCGTGATTGGCATCGACTGCTCCAACATCGTTGACCACGCTAAGAAAATTGTGGCAAACAACAAGCTCGACCATATCGTCACAATCATTAAGGGCAAAGTTGAGGAAGTTGAGCTTCCTGAAGGCATCCAACAGGTAAATTCTATTCACAAACACACAAAGTTTTCTTCTCTGCCCACAATTTTAGAATTCATTGCAAATTATTGCCTGTGTGAAATGTACTATAACTTACGGAGCGAAACAAATATAACGGGCCTCTTTCTCCGAAAGAGATAGGATCCGTAAAGAATATTAACGCTTTTAAATGTTTAAGCTTTAGGTTTTGCTATGTAGTCTATTTTTAGGTATTTCCTACTATGTATGTAGTTACCTGCGGTTTATTTGGGCCTCAAAACTGCAAATCTGAACCACACTATCTGTGTGCTTAATCATTAAAGTAGTTGGAGAGACCCACGCACTTTTTTTCCTTTTGTTTATTGCCAGTTGCTGGGATTTTAACCCGTTCGACCGCACCCCTGTCTTTATTGGTCGTTTACACCCTTGTGACGTATTAAACTTTATTTTTCCTCTTGCATAAAAGGTGGATATCATCATCTCAGAGTGGATGGGTTACTGCTTGTTTTACGAGTCCATGTTGGATACGGTACTTTATGCTCGGGATAAATGGTTGAAGCCTCAACCCGACGGCATGTTGTTCCCGGATCGCGCTTCACTCTTTGTCACCGGCATTGAAGACCGACAGTACAAGGATGACAAGATTAACTGGTGGAGCGAAGTATATGGCTTCGATATGAGCTGCATTCGTCAAGTTGCCATAAACGAACCCTTGGTTGACGTTGTAGACCCCAAACAAGTAAAAAGACTAGTCCTCCCGCCCCCCCCCCTCCCAAAAAAGAAATACGGAACTAAATTACATTTTTCTTGTCTAGGTGGTAACAAACGCATGCTTGCTGAAGGAAGTTGATTTGTACACAGTGAAAAAGGAAGACTTGGCCTTTAGTGCGCCGTTCCACCTTCAAGTACGACGCAACGACTATATCCAAGCTTTAGTGACCTACTTCCACGTGGAGTTCAGCAAATGCCACAAACGCATTGGGTTTAGCACAGCTCCGGAAGCGCCCTACACTCACTGGAAGCAGACTGTCTTTTACTTGGATGACTACATGACTGTCAAGCGTAACGAAGAAATCTACGGTGTCTTTGAAATGCGACCAAACGCCCGTAACAACCGGGATTTGGATTTCGTTGTGGAAGTCGAGTTTGACGGCGAACTCAGCAAATTGAAGGAAAAGAACGTATACCGCATGCGTTAATCATGTCCTGTACTTTGTGTGAATACCACCGTAAAGGAGCCTCCTCCAATTATTTGTTCCCTTTTATTTACATCGAACAGTAAATTACATGCTCCCTCTTTTGTTTCATTCACAAATATCCGGAATTTCTGCTTTCTTTTCGTACAATAAAGAAAACAATTCTTTTTAGAATAAGGGCATTCAGTTCTTTTTTTTTAAGTATATCAGTTTTCCCGATTGTCGTGTCACCCTGGGAACAAGAATCCATTGGATACCCTCAAGAAAGGAGCTTGAGATAATTTCCAAGCTTGGCTGTCTTGTAGTCTGCTCGCAGCTGAATAAAATTGGCCAAGATCGATCGATCTAATCCAGCCTATTGAATAATTCAGCATTATTTAAATCCGCATGAGATTTAGGATGAAAAGAAACAAGTAATTGCTATTTACCAGCTGATCCCCTGTGCAAACTTGCTTCAGATTCTCGGGTAGGACGACAAGGAGGTTACACAATGCGTGCAGTGTATCGAATAAAGACGAAACGCTTGGAATTTTAAATTCTTGGACGCATCTGCGATACTCGTTCAAGTCGCATATAGCACACATCGCCCCTTTCATCACATGCAAGTAAATTCACAAATATTAGACTTTCAAGCTAAAGCAAACTTTTTTCTTTTTTGGCAAAGAATAAAAACAATACTTACCGACTGACGAAAACTGAAATTGTTGTAGATGTTCATACAAAACGCGATGAAAACGAATTCCAAGTTCGGTTAATACTGCTTCTGAATTTTTCCCGTCCAACGAATCCCGTATACGTTCAACTTGGCCATACAGGAATTTGACGACTTTGCTACAAGCCTAGAAGAACGTTTATGTTATACAACTTCTTGGTCAAGGAATTGACACGAGTTATACACACAGAAGAGGTGACGATAGCTCCTTCTTCGTTTTCAGGTTTGTAATCTGTCTTTTTCTGCTCCGTTTGCAAAATAACTTTTATCCAGCCAACAATTGCCGCCAGCGACCTTATAAAATTGTTCATCAATACAAAACGTCCTGTACAAAAGACAGGGCTTACTTGTCTAGACCATTATCTAACTTTAACTCCAACTGTTCAAGCAGAACTCGTTTCTTTTGCAAGCACTCGCACAGTTTTGGCGTCGATCTGTAAGAAGTGAGAATACGAATGAAGGCAGAAGCAATTAAACGCAAAATTTATCTTAAATTACGTGACTAAAGGCAGTAAGCTGTTGTTAAACTGTTTTTCCATGAGATGCATGATCGTGTTCGCTTGCCGAACAATATCGAAGAAATAAATATCAGGTGATGATTTGCCTTCGGGAAGCGGAATGGTTTGCAAACCCGTTTCTACTGCGTAGTCAACATGTTCTTCGATAAGATGTTGAGTCATGACCGCAAAGATAAGCAAGGCATTTCCGGGACCATCCGCTGCTTTTGAAAGCTAGGGAAGCATTTGTTCAGACATACTATATCAAAAACTTGTACTTAGTTTTATTACCACTTGACAACGCTTAAACGCTAGCTTAGATTCTTGTAATATACTAATGGCCACTTCTTCGGAAAGAAACGTTTCTCCGCCATAGTTTTCAGCATTACCGAGCTGGATATTAGCTTTGGCACTTATGACTGCCGTAAAATCCCTTTTCAGCTCTTGGATACTGTGACAAATCAATTCAATATGAAATATTTAATCATGAGAATTATTTACCCTCCCGACGTTATCACTTTCTTTTGGTGATTTTTGGAATCATAATACCGCTGAAGGATAGAGGCGTACTTCTTTTTCAGATAACGCGTCTCCACGCTTTAAAAGTAGTCTCAATAAGTTGTATGTTCTAATTACTGCATTACGAATGATACCTTATGTAGGAATCAAGATAACGGTGGAAAATGTTCGTTACTAATTTACTTAGGTACGTGCTATCATTTCCCATGTTAAAGCGATTTAAGTCCATCGAGACTTTTGTGATCCTTACAACAACGTCATATCATAATGAAATTATGTATAAGAAAATAAAAAAAGGCTAAAAGGTATATTACTTTGAATAAAGATCGAACAGGTTTCTTAAATATCGTTCGGTGTCAGTCTGATCAGAAAGAACACGTGAAATGTAATCCTGTAAATTAAAAAATGAAAAATACGTATATTAAAAAATTTAATAATTTACTTGGAATTTTCCATGGAATATATTCAAAACGAACTTGGCCATGACTTGCTCCGGGTTAGGAAAGACTTCTTTGATTAGTTGCGCATTTTGTTCAACCATGGGCACCACATCATTGAACAAATTGTTGCTTACCGGTACCTACATGATAGGAAATTTAGGAAATTTACATGTAAAGAATCGATGTCGTCCTACCGCCTGACTCTGTTCAATAAACGCGTCTACGCACTGTGAATAGCTTTTATACTGGAGCATCACATTAGCGATATCCTTCATCCGTAATTTGTCACCCGCTTTATGGGCTTTGACAAACTCTTCTATGAGACTCCGTTCAATTTCGTCATATTTCTTGGCAATCTGTTTTTGGGCAAGACTAAACTTCTCAGCGGGCAGTTCCTGGGCAATCATGTAAAGCTTGTGCATAACATCGGCTGCGTCAAATAACTGCACATGAGATATAATTTTAGCTTTGATAACGCTCTCATGGAACCAGGGCATTCTACCCGGGACTTGTCCGAAAATATGTCTGATAATACTGGCCCGGGTTCAAGGAATCCAGCAAAATGCGTCATAAGCTTTTGAGCTTCAGAACTTCGTGATCGGGGCGTATTTACGCTTTCCAGCTGATCACCCAAGTGAACCACTTTTGTGGCTACGAGGTTTATCCTCTCGTCTAGCTCTTTAAAATGTTGTGACGCGGTCTATGTAGGATAGCAGAAATAAAAAATACGTTAAAATTACGATGACGAGCAATTTTTTTATTCGACTTAAAATAAACAAGTACCTTATTCTTTTCTTGTAAATATCCAACAATCTGCCAGTGCTTCTTCTCTTCCTCTTTTACCACAGATTCAAGCCTTTCACATTTCTTTTCGCATCTTTCGTAAAGGGCTTCCAAATCCCTAGAGAGGTTTACAAAAATCTTTAAAAAAATAACCTATGGTGAAATTAATTATACTTTATAGCACCAACGAATGCACTATGCATTATCTGAGGATTAAAGGAATTTTCACCGCCTCCTTCTCGGACACCTCCCATTGCTTTCCATGCTAATCGTTCAACGAATTCCTCGGGATCAAAGGGTTCCTGAGAAAATTTTGAGAATTACAGTATTTTTAGAATTATTTCGGCATTCGTAAGTGTGATAAGAAAAAAAAAGTAAAGTCATACTTGTTCCATTTCAGCCAAATATCCAGCAGCCATGGTTTATCGAATTTAACCTTCACCGACAAAACTCCAAGGCTAATTAAAGCTAGGTGCTCTAACTGCAACAGTTCACTGCTTCATCTAAACTTCAATCCACAGCAGCCTTATAAACTACAGAGTTAAGTTACTGATTGGATATTCTTTTTATCAACAATCCGAATATCAACAATCTTCAGCTGACAGCCTACCGATGTTACTGAAGTTTGAACTACCAAATGGCTGCAACACCGGGAGTTGACATTTGAATTTAAAATGTCGGTCAATTAAAGATAAAATTGACTAAAACTTAAAACATACGTACATTCATAAAAACAAGTTCAAAGCAATTGTAAATTCCGCTTCGATCTAAAACCAGTATTCAACAATTACGAAAAAATCGCCTTTATTTAATATCATCTTTAGGAAAGCATTTTTATTTTTACGAGCTTTTTAAAGGCGAGATTATTTTAATTTATATTGGATCTAGAAGAGACGTTCATTGCATTATATTCTAGCGAAATTCTGTGCTTGAAAAGATTATACGGATAAGTTCGACTAAATATTTTGGCAAGACTTCGCGTTTGGTGACTCGCGTTTCATAGCGCGCTTGTGTGACGACTTCAAAATAAAGGGGCGGGAGGAAGCTTGCTCTTTCTGTGCAATATTTCGTAAATTTAAAAAAAAAATGAAAAAATTTTCTGAACCATCTTATATCGATGTTATGCTAGAAGATAATCCAACTCCAACCTTATGTTTCCATTTAACTGTTGAAATTGTGAAGTATATTTTATACCAAAAAGCCCAGATCCCGTTACCTTTGGACAATCTGCAAAGGCAGGCCAATATTTTTGAAAAGTACGAGAACGAAGATGAGTCAAGTGTAAGTATAACTGAACAACTTTAATTATGCTTAAGTAAGGCAAATATATTTTAGCGCACTTTATCGTTCGGACAAACTGAATCATCTCAGTCTCAGTGGAAGCAAAAAGCCATCTTCATGAAGAAAAATAAAATCCAACAGCGGTTTCAGCGTTATTGGCGGCAGTTTTATGAAAAATGGACGTCTGTAACAAAAGTAAACTCAACAATCTTTTTAAAAAAACTAATTAATCGTGCTTAATTATACGTGATATTACACACAGTAATGTAACACATTAGGTGCTGGAGGATCAGTTTCATTATCATGCACCATATGCCAGCAAAGAGGTAGCAATACTCCTTGGAGCCACAATTTTAAGCCCTAAGGATACTTTCGTCCTTCAGTTTCCTGCCTGCTCTTCTTCCGTGGAAGCACCACTACGGAGAAACCTACCTTCTGTTTTCAGGTACATGCTTCAAGCAATGAGGATTCAAATAAAGATTTTTTTTTCTTACTATAGAGCGTTACTTGCAAGCGAAGAGATAGAAAAAAGTTTAAGGACAACTGTAGGACTCACAAATGTTCACGTTTTACTTAATCACTCGTCCCCGCATACTCTGGTTGACGAATCCAGACTCACCATGCGGTTAGATTACACAATTCCCCAACGAGGAAGACAGATAATCATGCGCTTTGCTATAAAACCTCGAATTACCAACGACGGCCTTCCAATTTCGCCAGACACAATCGATGAAGAGATGCAAGACGAGATCATGGAAACAATGGATTGCAGGTTCCGGAATTTGAAAGTAAAACAGTGTCTGTTTGGGTCTAAAACCAAAGTCCGCCTTTGCTCCGAATTGGACATATCAGGAATTGCTTTACTGGATAACAGTCAGGAAATTATCGAAGAAGACACGCCAACTGTAGCCTGCCAAGAAATCTGGTACCAAGTGCTGCCTACCTTAAAGGGTTTTAAACATACAATGTCATAGTCTTTTTTTAGTTTCGGTTTTTGTATTAATATAATAGAAACACAAGCTGCAATTATGTGCCTTCGTCTACAATATAAAATAACGGGGGAAAACAAAATCAAAAAATATAAATTTAGGTCAAGCTGCCTTAAACGGAATGTGAACACACTGGGGTGCAAAAAATGTCAGAAATCCATAAGTAAAAAAGGAGCATTTTAGCTAAAGAGATAGCTAGCAAACACCAAAGTCCCACAGCTTTACCGTGCAATCGAAGGAACTAGAAGCTATGGCATAATCGTTGAAACTCAATGCCGTAATACCGTCTGTATGGTTCCTCAATGTCACCAATCGTTTACCCGTTTCAAGACACCACACCTTGATAGTCCGATCATCAGCTGCACTAACGATTCGCCAGGAATCCGCTTGCAAACAGCGAATCACGCCTATTTTCACAAATATGAGTAACGTAAGAAAATATTCAATCATTAACTTCATAAATTCTACCAGTGTGCCCTTCTGACGTCATCCAGTCAAGCGTACGTAAGCACTCGCCAGTGTTTGTTGCCCACACTTTAATAGTACAATCAATGGACCCAGAAACCAACTTTTCCTCGGTGAAAGACAAACACGTTACAGGTTCTTTATGGCCTCGTAACGTGACTACGCACTGCCCATCAGTCAAACTCCATATCTACTCGAAATATGTTAAAACTCATAGTTTCGGTACGCAAAGGAATGTTTACCTTAATTACTTTATCTGCACCACCAGAAACTAGCCGACTACCCCTGAACTGCAGGCAAAGTACATGATCAGAATGTCCCAATAACGTACGTAAGCACTCGCCGCTTTTGATACACCATATTTTGATGAGCTTGTCATAAGACCCACTGACAACCTTTTCCGTATCCATCTAGAACAATACATTCGTCAACGTTCATTTTATTAACTTCGTAGAGCCACTGAACTTTGTGAAAATACCTGGACACATCTTATTGTATCACTGTGACCGACCATGGTGACTTTGCAAGCAATGCTGGACCACTGGTCTTGAACGGACAGATCCCAAACTTTAACAGTACAATCGCTGGATCCACTGACAAGCTTATTATCTAATAAATGAAGACATCGAACTGTACCCGAATGGCCTACTAATGTCATTACGGACCAAGGACTGTTTGTACGAATATTCCAAACCTAAAAAAAAAATCCAAAACTGTTGCTAGCTTATTAAGAAGTCTTTTGCATACTTTAATCGTTTTCTCTGAGCTGCTCACGACGACCCGATCATCAAACTGAACTGCCGAGATTCCTTCCGTATGACCTTCAAACGTGCGAACATGGCAATGTCCCTTTAACCAATTTCTGCGTAAACGATAGCGTTCCGCAAAAACCTTACGAGAAACAATGAGCATATGCATTAAATCAGCCTACTAAATTCGTTCTACATACCAACGTACCTTTTTCCACGGAATTGTACCTTTTTCCAGAAAGCTCGCTAGCTGCTTTTGGTGGCCCGAAGGTGAAAGCTGCCAAGGGTGTCGAATGGATAAATTATGCCACAAAACATTACTCGTAGATAAATAAGACCATAACCTAGAAAGAAATGCTTCAATTCTGGGAATTCCCCGAGAACTTTTGAGATGCACTTCGAGACTTGACTGCATCTCGCTAAGGACACTGGATCCAAGTACGCCAAAATTTTGTAAGCAATATTATTAGGCAGTTCGGTCAGCGGATCTTGACAATTCTGAGGGCAGGCATAGTGAAGGCAATCTTGCACATTTACAGAGAGAATATGATTCTGAGCAGGGCCACATTCGGCCTACAAAAATAAAAAAGTCAATTAGTTCGTTTGTTACATAGTTACGTGCAGTTAAATACCAGCAATGTTTTTAATATGGCGTTTTTCTCCTCGTCGTTGCATGCTTGAAACCACATTTTAACATTTCTTAAGTTTTGCGCAAAATTACCCAGAAAAGGGTTCGTGAATGCAGAGCTCTTGGCATGTTGCTTGTAATGATGAGGCAAGCTATAATAACGGCGGATGCATCCATGAAATGAAGAATTTCCTGATTGTTCAACTTTAGAGCTAGTGAAACTTAAAGCTGCACGTTGGTTGCACAGCGCACGAGCTATTACAGCGGAACTATTATCACACGGATTCCAAATGTCATTCGTAGATTGAGACAGATTCTCGCTGTTGCATACAGGCATGACTTCCTAAATGAGTGCACTTAAAAAACGAATGATTGTTTACGATTAGCTGCTGCAGATTATACGGTGTATTAGACCATACTAGATACACCTTTACCTGATATTTGTTTCACGAGTACATTACGCTCACGAACTCGTCTCGGGAATAGTCGGGAAATTTAGGTGGAAAATTGAATCATCTCCTCTTAGATCTACCGAATTAAACTTAATTACTAACAATAACTAGTTTCTAATTAAATAGAACTGGTGCTTGCTTACCTATTTTGAGCATTATTCTACTCTAACAGAACCATCACGATCTTTACGCACTTTGCAGGTGTTCGTCATGCGAAAAGTAAACAAAGAACGACTCGCGTGCCACTCGGCGATATTTGGAAGGTTTTCGTACGTCATGACTTGTTTCACAGCGTCTTTAGGCGACAAAAAACTGTCCCGTACGACTTACGATTCGGATGCATAACCTAATGACTTTTAAGTTACCAATATGCAGTACAAGGAAGTCAGCTTATTTCAGGCTATTTATTTATTCTTTTTTTAATATATATAGACGGCATTGTTTGCCTACAATAAACCAAACTACCAAGCTTTTCATTCACTACAAAACGCACACGCATTTAGAAAACATTCCCGTATTTTTGTCCGCCTGATCACTGAAGAGGGTCTAACATAAACACACCAGTAAAAAAAGTAGAATTCTCATGCTAAAGGCGTAAGACATTTTCCTTTCGCACCAGTAACATTTTTGCTATTGTTTGTTGCGATTTGTCAATACGCAAAACCCCCCTAAAAACAAGACTAGCAAACTAATGCATTTCATTCGTTAAATGTGCGGAAAAGTGGATCTATAAAGATATTAGAGAGATTACATTTTTTTCCAGTCAATGAATTAATAATCATAAACTGTGATTCAAATGAGAAAGTAACACTAAAGGGAAACTATTCTGACGGTAGGAAGAGCCGGTATAGGTACTCAACACACCTCGACTGTTTTTAATTTTTTGATTCCACATTCCAAAAGACTTCACTTGGGCTTCTTTCTGGTTTACTTGTCTTCCTCGATCGTTAACAACAAATCGTCACCTTCCAATTTCATGTTCTTCTCTGCATTGACGGCGGAGACAGTTCCAGAAACCGGGGCTTGGACTACCATTTCCATTTTCATGGCTGACAGCACGACCAAGGGGTCGTTCTTCTTGACTTTGTCTCCTACTTTGACACGGACTTCCAAAACGGTACCGGGCATAGGTGCACCAACCGAACCTTTCACCGTTTTTAGCGCTTTGGGGTGAATGTGAATTTCTTTGGCGGCTTCTTTGTCTTGGATGAAAACGGATCGTAATTGGCCGTTTAGTTCAAAGAACACTTCGCGCTCGCCATTCTTGGTAAGATCTTCGGCCATGGCCAACGTCTTGATATGCAACGTTTTGCCCTTTTCGATGGTTACCTCGAACTCCTCGCCGACCTTGGGACCCGTCAAGAAAATGCGCGTGTCCAATTTGTCTACGGGACCATATTTGTCCTTGAAAGACAAAAACTCGTCGCAGACGGCAGGGTACATAGCAGCGGACATAACGTCCGTATCGCGGACTTGTTTTCCATGTTTCTCTTGCAAATCAGCCTTCAACTTCGCGAAGTCTAAGGGCTTCATTGAAGCACCTGGACGTCCGTCAATACGCGGCATGCCTTTGAGGATCTACAAATGTATCATTCAATTAATGACTTTCACTGCCACATTTTTCTTTTCTTTCCCTACCTTTGTTCTCAAGGGCTCAGGATAACCTCCATAGGGTTCGCCCAAGTAGCCTTGCATGAACTCAACAACGGATTTGGGGAAAGAGAGTTCTTCTGCGCGCGCTTCAACATCTTTGGCACTAAGTTTGTTCTGGACCATGAACTGAGCCAAATCGCCCACAACTTTACTCGTCGGGGTAACCTGCACTCAACAATTCATTAATAAACCATTGGAAAGAAAAACATGAAGTATCTCAGCAAGTTTACTGCTACACACGACTTCAATATAAGTTAAGCTACGTAACTAATGAAACAAAATAAAATAAACGAGACTAGGAACAAAAGATTGAGCAAAAAATGAACAAAAAATGAAAATATATATTTTTTAACAAATTAAATAGAACCAAATGGAAAAGCTAAGACTAAGTACAAATAAAACGTCAGAAAACGGACCAAGCGTTAATTCCAGAATAAAATCATGACTCTGATCGGAATCGGAAGTTAAATTAAAACAGTGCTCTCGGTGGTTAGAAGCGTTCTTACTTTAACAACGTCGCCAAGTAAAGCGTTGGCTTCTCTGTAAGCTTTTTTAATTTGCTCGAATTGGTCTCCTAAGCCTAGGGAATACGCTTGGAACTGCAGATTAGTATATTGACCACCTACAAAAGAAAAGCACGTTATTAAAAGTCAGGGAGTGTGTCAAAAAATAGCAGAGCAAACCTGGAATTTCATTCAAATAGACATCAGAGTTTCCGCTCTTCATGGTCACTGCACATTCGAAAGGTGCATACAAGGTACGCGTTTGCTCCCAATAAGCGGAATAGGCGCTAACTACATCTAACGGGATGTCTGAAACGAGTAAAAAAGAATGAAATATTGTATCTTATTTTCTTATTTTATTTTTTTTTTCACGTTTACTTGTATCAAGTTCCGATCCCATTAAGGAAGCTACAATTGCTCCCATGGAAGGCTGACTGGTCATACCAGACATGGAATCTACAGCGCAATCTACAATATCAGCTCCAGCCCTAGCGCACTCTAACATAGAGGCCACACCAGCGCCGGAAGTGTCATGAGTATGAATATGAATGGGCAGATCCGGGTACTTGTCTCTTAAAGAGCCAATTAGCATTTGCGCAGCTCGAGGTTTCAACAGACCAGCCATATCCTAAACAGAAAAACAGAAAAATGAAATCCAGCAAAACTAACAGTAAAAAAAGATTCCGAAGCGAACAGTCAATCACAGCAGGGAAATACGAAAGAAAAAGTGCGAATGAATGAAGTTGAACAAAACCTCTCCTTTAAAGCACAGATTTTGAAAACGGTACCTTGATGCACAGAATATGGGTACCACCCTTTACTAGCTCATCAGCCAGCTTCAAGTAGTAATCTAAGGTGTATTTGGTCTTGGTTGGATCGGAGATGTCACCACTGTACGAAATTGCAGCTTGGACTACTCCACCAGCCTTGCCTGCCGCATCCATACCCAGCATTAAATTTGGCAAGTAATTCAGTGAATCAAAAACTCGGAAAACATCCATTCCGCACTGAACTGCAAGCTTACAGAACCTACAGAAAAAAAAAAAATGTTATCGAGTCGACCTTCATGATAATTACGATTTATTACTCATAAACTGCATTGTCAGGGTAGGATGTGTAGCCAACACCATTGGCGCCTCGTAATAGCATTTGGAAGGGAATGTTGGGGATCACTTTGCGCATATCTTCCAATCGTTCCCACGGGCATTCGTGCAAAAACCGCATAGCGACGTCAAACGTCGCTCCGCCCCAGTTCTCGAGACTGAAGAGTCCATTGAAATTCTGGCTAACGTAGGGAGAAATCTAAAATGAAAAAAAATAAAAAAATAAATAAATACGAAACACATGTCAGAAAGGCCTCCAAGTTTCTTGGAAATGGTTACCTTTAAAAGGTCATGGGTACGAACTCGGGTGGCTAAAAGAGACTGATGAGCATCCCTGAACGTGGTGTCCATTAAAAGCAAGCCCTTATGCTGTCTGACCGCTTTTGCCAAGCCTTCAGGACCTTCCTTGGTCAGAATATCTTTAAAGCCCTTGGGCGGAGGTCCTAATTGGTATCACCATGCATTATCATCCGTCTTCATTTGTACAAGAAAGCAAGATAAGCTCCAATTACCAACTGGGGATTCGGGGATTTGGGGCTCAACCTCCGCAGGTTTTAAACCTGTTGCTAACGGAGTTAACGGTCCGTTAACTAAAACGTTGCCCAAATACTGGAGCAATTTCTGAGCTCGGTTTTGCGACGGAGTAAACTGAAACAGTTCGGGATGTTCGTCGATAAAATAGGTATCCAGTGTTCCGCTCAAGAATCGTTGATTGCCCAATACGTTGAGTAAAAAGGGAATATTGGTCTAAAGAAGTACCAAAGTCAACATCATGAAAGAAATAGCTTCGCATGGTCGTTTACTTTAACTCCGCGGACGCGGAATTCCCGTAAAGCTCGGTTCATCTTCGCAGCGGCGCTAGGATGGTCCTTAGCGTGAGCGATAGCTTTTACGAGCAGGGAGTCATAGTAGGGAGAGATAATAGCTCCAGCAAACGCTGAAGCACCATCTAAACGAATGCCCATGCCTTCACCGCTACGGAATACCTGCAATGGAGTGACAAAATTGATCCCAGTGAGGGCTTCATCACTTTGATTAACTTCCTCCTTTTTTTACCTCAATTCTGCCTGTGTCGGGTTGGAAATTCTTGGCCGGGTCTTCTGTTGTCACGCGACATTGAATGGAACAACCCTGTACGTGAATTTGGTCTTGGTTCATGCCCAATTCCTTTAATGTCATTCCCTCGGCAATGCGAATTTGCGACTGTACCAAATCGATACTGAATAAAAAAAATAATCAATGGGTTGTCGACATAAAAATGCAAAACGAAAGAACACTAGAAAAGGAACAATAAAAAATGACTACATAAAAACCTTGTAAAGAATTTGACGTTGAGAAAAATACAAATGCATTAAATTTCCTTTACGATGCAACCTTAAATGAACTTATTAATTAAAACATGATACCCAATATTTCTTACAGCATTAATACTCGATTTCTGTACACAATGAACGACTGAAAACCGTTACAGTATCATGCTTGAGAAAGTGAGTCGCACGTGATCTGGACACAACGGAGTAACGTGCAAAGCAAAATTTTTAATGAGCCAAACTTTCAAATAAACCTGACCATATCCGGGAAATTATGCGAAAACACCCCTGTGGACGCGACAGCGCTCAAAACAAGTAAGATACTTTCTCTTTCTGTAAGGTCCAACAAAAACAGCT
Source organism: Triops longicaudatus (assembly GCA_022885665.1). Lineage (NCBI taxonomy): Eukaryota > Metazoa > Arthropoda > Branchiopoda > Notostraca > Triopsidae > Triops > Triops longicaudatus. The sequence continues at coordinate 525,099 of JAGQDJ010000004.1, read as the reverse complement.
CGAAAATCTTAAGTCGTATAAAAACTTCTGACACATGCACGGAATGACAGTCAAACGTAAAGCACGTCACGAAAGAATCTACAGCTGATTTAGGTCCTCCAGGAAAGTTTGCTTCATCGAATTATCGAACGAAGCACTTATTTTAAAACTGTCAGCTAACAGAATTACGGAGAAGAACTTTCCATACGTGAGGCAAATTCAGAAAGTAAAGAATTCGCTGGATTCGTGACGTTTAGAGAATCGTGCCAAAGGCCACAAACTTAGCATAAGTACACAAAGTGGCGCCTTTTCGAAGCTTCACGACTGCTTTAGTAAACATATTTGTTTATAAGATTCTACAAAGAAAGTGGCACTTAGCAGTTAAACAGATTCTTTTTTAAAATGCAACATAATACCAATGACAAACAAATCTGTTAAGATCCAGTTAGCAAATAAACTCACGAAAAATGACAAAAAAAATCTTACCCTGTAATTTCCTCCGTAACGGTGTGCTCTACTTGAAGCCGAGCATTAACTTCAATGAAGTAATAATTGCCGAATTCATCTACCAGGAACTCAACTGTTCCAGCATTTTCGTAACCGACGTGTTGCGCTAAACGCACGGCATCGTCTGACATGGCGGCTCTTACCTAAATTAAACAGAACGAAAACATCGAGATGGTTTGTTGTTTTTCCTTATTTACTCCTTCTTATATTTTTGTGTCCCCTGTTGTATTTATTATATTAAATTGTGTATATTACTTTGGGATCAAGATTAGGTGCAGGCGCAATTTCAACGACTTTTTGGTGGCGACGTTGGACGGAGCAATCGCGTTCAAACAAGTGGACGACATTGCCTATCTTGTCCCCAAGAATTTGCACCTCAATATGCCGAGGTCGCTCGATAAATTTTTCAATGAACATGGCCCCGTTTCCGAAAGCTGACGCGGCTTCTGACGAAGCCCTGGTGAACATTTCTTCCACATCTTCCATTTTGCGTACCACCCGCATTCCGCGGCCACCACCTCCATAGGCTGCTTTAAATATCACGGGCAAGCCATATTTTTGGCAAAATTCAACAGCTTCCTCGGTCGTGGTAACGGGTCCGGGAGTACCGGGTACAATAGGAACGCCTGGAATGCCCAACAAAACATGATGAATGGTACAAGGTTTAATCTTCAAGAAAGGTGACTGACTAATGTTTCACGACGATTTTAACGACGTCGTACCTGCGTTTATGGCTGCTTGTCTAGCAGCTACTTTATCTCCCATTTGCTGAACCACTCGCGGAGAGGGACCAATGAACCGAATGCCGCTATCAATGCAAGATTGAGCAAAGTCCGAACGCTCGGAAAGAAAACCGTAACCGGGATGAATAGCGTCAACATGGTTTTCCTATCATTATGCAAAAAATTGAGTCAATATGGTATTTAGCTTCCGATTATGACTCGTTCAGTCGCCTCGTGTACCTTGGCGACGCGGACGATCTCTGGAATGCTTAAGTAGGCTTGAACAGGAGGTAATCCTTTTCCTACAATATAGGATTCGTCCGCCTTTTGTCGGTGCATGTGCATTTTGTCCTGCTCGGAGTAAATAGCCACGGATCTTATACCCAATTCGCTGCATGCTCGAAAAACGCGAATGGCGATCTCACCTGGCGACGATAAACATGATTACAATAATCAATAACGCAAACACCCTCGAGAAGTACTGCCATCAAAAGTCATGTGGTCTTACCTCGGTTAGCAACAAGGACGCTCTTAATGGGCTTATACTCAACTTTTCGATCAGAGCTCGAGTTATAGGCCGCAATGTGGTTCGTACATGGTAGATGAGTTCTTCTTAGCAGAATAGAAGTGCTAAGGTTTCCTAGCCTCGGAACGTGGACGGCCAACATGATTGGGCCCGGGACAGACAAGACAAAACTTCCGTTAATGGGCTCTCAGCAACAATACCTTCACACAATACTGGCAGTAACCTAAAAAGAGGACAATAAAAAGAGACAATCAAGTTTAATACCTTTTTATTTAGGAGTACCTACGTACGCAACACACTTGGACTGATAAAAAAGGATGATAGGAGTGAATACTACGGAGTACGCTTTATCATATACGTAATTCTTTATCAAAGTGTAAAAAAAAAAAAAAATCTTATATAAGACCTGAAAATGTTATTTCTCGTTTCAGGCAAGAAACCGAACTCGTGAGTAACTAAAAATAGCCCAGAAAGCGTGGCTTGCAAAAATAGACTTCGTTCACCTAAACCTCGCGAACTGATTTGAGTTCTGCGCACCGAAAGAAAAACCACAACAAAAAACACAATTAGTTGTTTACCAGTTCACGTGCAGCGGCTCCGAGCGCAGAGATATGAATGCCACTGCAATGCACCTGAAGGGTATTGACGGAAAAGAAGTAAACAATGCGTAGTCTGGCTAGACCAATGAGAGACCGTGGTGGCCGGAACCTTATCCAATCCCTTTTGAGGCTTTTTAGCCGCAAGCGCTTATTCAAAAAACCTGGTTGGCCTTGAGTTTTACAAGTCTCATAAGGACTCTTAATGACAGTGAAACTCTTGTTTATCCAAAATCTTTCTTTTTTTAAAAAGAAAATTAACTGAAGCTCTGTCTAAAAAACACATCAACGAATACGCAGACTGTACTAAGCTTTTAATATAAAAACGATAAAAAATCGTAAAATACTAGAAGTTTAACATTATAGAAGCAAACGATCTGTGATAAAAAGAAGTATTACGTTGCAGAATTGTGGACTTTAGATCAGAGTTAAGGGTACAATGAGCCCGTTATTGTACGTCGAGCCATATTTTCTTTCTTGTTTACTCATTTGCAATTCAAGAAACGTGTTCCAAAGCCAGAATCGTTGGCTCGTTAATTACTAGCAATGCGACAGCGTAATTGGAAAGCAGTAATTTGGATAATAACGTTGAATTCTTTACATACTAGAATAGACTCAAAACAATTGTTTCGCGTACCAGTAATATAGTTGCTCTTTTGTAACAACCTTTAAGTACAAAAATGACTGAAATATGACAGTCTGGCTGAGTGAGATTACTGACTGCTACGTTAATATCATTTCGTTAACTTTGAAACGTTTAAATGGTCAAATTATATATTCGTTCAATGCTGAAAACCTATTTTTTTCGGAAAGTAGGAAAAAAAATTGGTTATAATGAGGTATATCGTTACTGCCTTAATAAAGCATAACCATTGCCATTTCTAATTCAAGACAATTTACAGGCTTAGTTTTTTTTCCCGAAGATCAAAACCTGATAACAGTGCTCAATCGTTCATTACGAACTCATTTTTTCTCCGTAGTTGATAGTCAGCCCAATTCATTGTGCAGTTGAGGCCATCGCAAATCAACTTGGGTTCGTACTCCCAAGCAATCTGTTCAACAAACGTCACTTTTCAAATACGTATTACTGTACTCTACGTAATGCTTCATGCTTAGTCAATATTTCCAATTATCCGAAACATTCATGAATTTTGTCAACTAATTAAGATCTCTAATGGTCAGTTCTGACTTTCTGTAAAACATCCTATCAAGGAAGACCTATGACGCCTAGCATCATAACCGGTGTTTTGCTCTACCTTCTGACCTGTTTCCTTCGTCACGTTAATGACACGTGAAACGCTTACGCCGGAGAAAAATAAAAAAAAGGAAACAAACTACACACCGTAAACAAGACTACGTTCGTTTGATCACGTTCTTCTATGCAGCAGTCCTTTGTTGTAGGCCTTTTCCCCTCAACTGCCCAAACCGGTTTGCTTGCTAAAAAAAAATCAGATTTTTTTGTATACCTCAACATCACTTCCTAGAAATGCCGATCTATTGTACCGTGAGGATCAAAACAGGGAGATTATGATAAACCCAATATCAGCGTGCAAGATGAATGAAAGAATCTTTTTTTGAAAAATAACCGAGAGCAAATCAAACACATACATGATATTGAAATGAGGACGTGAATGAAAAAGACAAAAACTTTGCCGCAAAAATGACACAAATGTTTTTTTAAGTCCCCATATCCTTCCTCCAACCCTTTCACGCTACTCCCAAAAACTGAGAGCTTTCAAGTACAACATCATCAGGGTATAATCAAACGACCAAAATTACAGTCTTTCATTAACGGTTGAAATTGACCACAAACACGTTCTTACTAGTTCCAAAAACAAATCTTAAAAAAGGTCAATCTTTTTGCTTTTAAGAAGGCTAGGTAATTAGGTCAATAAATGTCAGGCTTTGAGCTGTACGATGAATTCGTGGAAGGTAGAAGACGAATCAGAAAGGGACACGCAGCGCCAATTTGCCCAAAAATATCCGGAACAACATTCCTTTTTTGCGTACTTTCACTTTACAGGACAAAATACTGCAACTTCAAGTTTTCTTCTTGTTTTTAGTTTGCAGTGTCTTTCCTCTCTGCCGGTTGTTTGTTGTTGATATTCTCCTACTAAAGTTGCTTTTCTCCATTCAAAACACGCGCACAACATCTGATGTCACTCGCACTGCACGAAACTGTCTTTTTGCCCTTTTACGTAAACTATCCTTTGCAAGGATACATATCAAGTTTTCTCGCCCCACACACGGATACAGGTTTAGCGGTTGGACACACCTTCGTCACTCCAAAACGACAACCGGCGCTGAAATGGGACGTTGCGGAGGCATAGGGCTCACAGGGAAGGTCACTTTACCTGCCAATGAACGCCACGGCTTACGTGCTGCACGCCGCAAATCTATAATGGTCAACTGACGCCTCATTTTCCTATCCCATAATACAAACACGCAGCAATGTTAGTTCTTCATTTTTGTTCTCATTCAAAAATTGTCTCTCCCAAAAGTAAGTGAAGTCTTACTTTGTTCTCTTGGTCGCCTGGAAATACACATCGTCCGGAGCATCCATCCACGTCATCATTTGTTTCCTACCGGAACTACCGGCCATCCGAGCGACGGCAGCTACCCGGTTCATTCCTCGGCCACCGTTAGGCTGACCCGACACGGAACCACCCCCTTTTCTCGGCGCCACTAATGACACAGGTACGGGTCCAGGACTGCCTTTCAGCCCGACGCCAACTCCCAAAGCGGCTGGATACAAATCCGGAATGAGAGGTAAGGCCCCGGGTGGCGCCGCGCCCACGCGGGTCGAGGCAGCCGCAGCAGCAGCCAAACCGGGCATTAGAGCAGGGGAACCCGGGATGTACGGGGGTAACGGGGAAGTGGGAGCTAAGTGGGTTAGGGGTAAGTTCGGGGAATAGCCTGCAATAGGCAGAGGCATGGCTGGCGGTATTGTTTCTCTAGCTCGTTTCATCGATGGACCTGCATGAAAAAAATAAGGATTAAATAGACGAACTGACAACCTATATTTTTAAACATGACTCATTGTAGCCTTGACACTGACGAAGTATGCCTACAGATGAAATGAGTAATTAATAATATATAAAAAAATAAAATTAGAAATGAAAAAAAAAAACACTTATGGTAAAGTTAGAATGAACAAAAAAGAACGCAAAATAAAGAAAAGTACGGAAATAAGAAATTCTGTTTCGCTTTCTGAGTAGTTGCATTTGTTAAACGCAATAAATGGATGCAGGGGAAATGAGAAGAATTCGTTGCTGCAGCAATTCTCCCAATTTTTCTTTTTTTTTAAAAAAGAAAAGAATAATACATAGTCATAATCACTCGTGCATGAACATAAGAAACATATGTTGTACAGAAAACGTCAAAAATCTATTGAAGTTTCGAAGGAACAACGTTGGAAGTTACCAGCTTTTTTGGGGTAAAAAGTGGGGATATAACTAATCGGCACTTTACTGGGGAAATATATCCAAAATTATTTAATTTTCCAGGCAACCATTCAAACTTTTCACGCCATCTCTATGGTTGATTCCCATGCAATACGTTGGTTCAGCCGTCTGAACAACGCATAAAAATAATGTACGTAATTAATAGACAACTACTGTGCAACATTTTCGGTTATGTAACTAATTCCTGACTGAATTATGACAACAGTAACGATAATTCAGTTAAAAAAAAAGATCACTAAAGAAGGTACCTTCAAAATGATTGGGTTCATCATGGGCCCTTCGTTTAATAAGGCTGGAAGCAGCATTAGCTATATGTGGTGTCGGGCGGTCAGGTACCTCTTTGTTGGGCACGCGCTCGTAAATCAGGCTTCCATCTTTAGGGAAAAGCGAAAAAAAAGGAACATTATTGCTATCCGTTTGAAATAAAATATAATGAATATAATCAATATTTGGCACCTGGTCCTTTGGGGGGCTTGGGAAAGGCTGGACGCTCGAGCCGAGGCCGGGAATTTTTGTCCGTCAAAATAAGCCACTGTGGTACGGTTCGTTCGATCTGACCCTTTGCAAGCGTGAAACTTATGTCCGAGACGCGCCCTCTGATTCTCAATTTGGGAGATAGCAACGCTCTTTTTTCTGTTGGCGTTTTACCAGCAAGCTTGGTTTCGTCTAAATAACAAAAAATATTGTTTAATAATCCCCTTTAAATGTCCAGCAAAAAGCCAATAAGATTATCGACGATGAGCAGAATAAAAGGAAACTAATAAAAAAAAAACTAAATACAGTGGGCAGTCATTATAACGAACCCTTGTTCTACTACAATTAGATAAAACAGGTCAACTTTAGAATAAGAATGTGATGAAAATCAGAAAGTGAAAAAAGAAAAATAGATTATTTTATTTTTTTTGCGTAAAAACATGACACATTACCAGGATGTAACCGAAAATTAGGTAGATGAATGAACGAAGCAGAATGCAGAAATACAAAAAGATTTACATTCTTGTCTAACAACGGCTTGGTTGATGGGCCAGAAAGGAGATCTGGTGGCATGCTTGGTCTGAATCACTCCACTACAAAGGCGCCTGGCTAACCGTGTACTCGGCGTTGCCCACAAATAGAAGGCCGTTCTGGTTTTCATGATGGGACGCGGTGAACCTGAACGCAGTGGCATGCCATGGTTGCTCGCACAGTGTCTCAGCAACTGAGACTTGACCTTAAATTCCTGTTCACACCATAAGACTGAAAATTACACCTGTGGATGGTTTTATTTTTTTTGTGTTACCTTAGCACAACCCTGAACCGCACAACGGTGAGGACGATGGGGTGCCAAATGGACCGCACTTCTCTCCTCGTCCGAGGCAGAGCTCTTGATACGTTTGACATCGGGCTCGTCTCCCCATTTGGAAGGTGTTAGTAAGCCTCCATACTTCTTCCAATAAGACCAACAATTCTGACAAAGTCTGCATTGCTGTTGGGGCGGGCCCCAGGCGTACCACTGCCCATTACTTGAACCTACAACCGCTCATTTAAAATCTCAAAACGAAACTGAAGTCCTTTTTTCCTCAACTACCTCCACAAGATTCGCACGGTTTACCACCGTAGAGGTCAGGTGTCACTGAACCGGAACCGTTGACAACTCCGCCCTTGGTGGGAGGTAATGCGGCAGGATGAGGCTTGTTACTAACGCAAACATATAATTTCATTAGTCCCAACAAGGTTAGTGTGACACGCGACTTACTGGTTGGGAATATAAACTTGTTTCAGTTTTGATTCTGCTTCGACAGCTTTCACTCGTTTTTGCTGAACGTACCGATCGGTGGTTTTCCACATGTAATAATACTCGACTATGTTTTTCAGCGTTTTCCACGGAAGCTATGATCGATTTCGTTAGTTATGAAGACTAGCACGCCCAAAAATGTAATTCTTACGAAATCTTGCCGAACGTCCCCGAAATCTTTGCCATACTTTTCCAAAGCTTCTTCAAACAAGTTGGCTTCGGACGATGACCACTCTTCCATTTCATCCCTGCAGAGAACTGGCCCTGTGGGTGGTACCAAGGCACACGTGGCAGCAGAAAGATCGTAATTATGACGGTGGAGCAAGTCCATGGCATGGAACTAAATAGCAGAAACATGAATTAACGTTCTGTAATGCAGCTATATCCGACTTCAGAAGCTTCAGACAGATTTCTTACCAAAGTTACGTCTCGCGAGGCCGAGGCTGCACTCATATGCAAACTAGGCTGTTTCACGGAACTAGAGCAATCTAAAGCTCGCGCAAAGGTACCCACAGATCTGTTTACAAATAATAATGATAATAATAATAATAATAATAATGATAATAATAATAATAATAATGATAATAATAATAAACTGAAATATAACCTCGAACTATTACACTGAATGGATCTAACGGATAAAGTATTACACAAGTATTGCGAATTTATAGCACTAAAAAGGCACTCCATAAAAACGCATTACTGTACATTAGAAAAAGGATTATAATACGATTTTTACCTGGATATAACTAAAAATTGGTCAATCTGTCTATCATTCAAATTATGGTTGGGATTCCATGTTAAAGTTTCCAAATCTTCGCAATTCCGTCCGTCTGGCTCTCCTGTACCCCGTAAAGAAAAAGTTTTAATTACGAAAAAGCTGCTCCAAATTAATTATAAAGGTCAAGCATCAAATACAACCTTCTTTGAGGAGAAGAGTGGGTTCTGCCTGGTATCGATTACCCACTCTGATTTCGCCCCGATCCGCTAGCAACGTCCTTTGCTGGGGGTCGTAAACTAGCGAGTAAAAAAACGTGTCCTAAACATGTACAACATTCATTAGGAAAATGAAAAGAAGGCAAGCTTGTCAAGATAGAACACACATCTTTTTCGATGTACGACGCGTGGGATTCGGTCTCGTTGAAGAGCGTAACACTGCATTTGCCCCGAATGTGTGTGGCAGGCAATGTTTCCACTTGTCTTGACAAAAATAATTCGCGTTGCTTGAGCTGGTGTTTTAGGCGAGGGTTCGAGCTCTCCACTGGGTCACTGTCATCGTTCGTCGCTGCCGACGGTGGAACCAACTCCGTCTTTTCGGCGGTGGAAGGAGATGCTGAGCTCTCATTTCCTGACGACTTTTTCGCTGTCGCAACTTCGTTATTACTTGATTGATTGGAATCTTGATCTTCCTCAAAGGCATCTGGCAACAAAAAAGATACAAATATGTCAAACTCCACGACAAACAAAAAGCAAATCTGATTAAAATTTGTCATTTACTTTCTTAATGAACGTAATTACAAGATTGGTCGTAAAAACATAATAAAACTTACATTTCGTGAACTACAAACAATAAAACAGCAACGAGCTATGGAATGGGTTTCGTTTTGTTATAAAATAATTAAAACATTGCTGAAACCGAAAACAAAACTTCTTTCTAGGGGAAAATTACTTCTGCTACAAAAGTTACTTTCTGCTTATTGTTTTCTCCTTTCGAACACTGCAGATGCGCGTTTCATTTTAAAAGGCGGGGGGAACCTTTTAATTAGATGCAAAGTTTCATGTCCACATAAAGATGTCTTTGAACCTGCGGAAGGAGCATTCGAGTGGGTGCCACGTGAGGCTCTCTTTTCTACCTTGATCAACCCCCTTCTCTGCCCACTTACAGTGTACGCCAGCTCGCCCACCCAGGGAACCCTTGTAATGCTACCTTGCGTCTACCCTTTTTCGCCACCTCCCGACCCCCCTACCCACCTCCCTCTTTTCTCCCAACCTTCTCATTTTCTTTTCCTCCCGGACATGAACGCTCAACGTTTCGCCATGTGAACCCAGAAGGCTTACAATTGTATTGAATTCAAAGCCTAAATGTCAAAACTCCACTAACCCAAACGCTTGCTTAATCTGACACGCAAAGGGTCTATGGCTTACTCTCCCAATAGTTGATGTTTAAGGTTTGGTGCCAATTCGTTTCTCAAAAATTATTATATAAAAGCTACATGGACAACCCGGGGGGAGGGAGGCTGCAATCTAGCTGGCTAAGCTAGTGTCACAGAATCCTTGGACTAAAGGACGATCAATACAATAGGCTAAACAGGAAAGCAATCAAGAAACTGGTGCTCAACGCTTTGGACATGACAAGAGTCACATCTTCGAGATAATGAGACAGAGACAAGTTTCGGGGAATACAATTAAAACGGTAGCAAACCTTTTCGAACAACGTATTCCACGTAGGAGGAGTGAGAGATTATCTAGAGGAGGTAAAAGGAAGCATGGCTTACTTTGGTGTCGGTCGGCTAAAGAAAGTAACGAGGATGGAATGTCTCGCCGCCGATAAAAACACATGACTCTTGCTTCCACATTGCCATTGGGAGTCTAGAAAAGTCACAAAAATTAATTTTGGCACGACATTACTTAAACTAAGGGCTACCTTGTTTAATTCTTCGATTCGCCGGACCTGGTACGGTAATGATGAAGAAGTTTCGAAGTAGACGTAGTCTGTCAAAAGAACATATAATAATGACATTGCTTTGCAATACGAATGCTTTTATTTATTTTTGTTTATTAATACTAAACGTGGGGAGCAAGAGGTAAGGAATGCCCACAAGGCATGAATAAGAAGCACCTCCGACCCTTCTTTTGAACGGCAAAACGCCGCCAAGTTAAGAGAGGGAGGGTGACGCCAAAGATGCACTAGGATTCTCGTATGGGTCAACTTACCTCCGACTCTATACATGTTGGCTGCCATGATGACCCCACTGTCTGTTAATTACCACATGAAACAGCTATCACAGAATCATGAAAATTTGTTGACAAAATACCCAACAAGCCACTGCAAATGTCACGCCAAACCGGTAAGCACTATCCGCTCGCCGCCATTTTAATCAACTAAAACACTAAAGCCACCTAGCAGCATGGAGATGAATACTCGCTCATTCGAACTTCGTCATATCTCCAAATTGTGACCCCTTTTGCACACTAAATTCCGCAACGTTTTTTTCCAAGGATTGAACATATTCCATTTTTATATACTCCCAGCTTCACGATCCTTTCTAAGTAAAAAAAAAATAATTAAATTAAGAACGCCTATTATGTTCCTTTTCCCTTTTAAATGTTCTGTGGTTTTCAAGGGACGCGTCTTCAAAAAAATTTCTCATAAAGGGACTACCTGCAATTAACTGATCGTTATTTCCCAATAAATATACAGGCCATCTTTTAAATTAGCGTACGAAAGCGTATGGCGTTCTCTAGTGCAAACCGAAAAAGTAACGAGTAAAACCTCTGCATGACGGATACTAAAGAGAACGGAGATATTGTCCGTTATAGCCGGGACATATGACTTTGTACGCAGTGCCGATTGTCTGTTACAACCGCTATCCGCTATAGTGGCGTTATACTGCATTTTTTACAACAACTTACCAGTTCATTTCGCGGAAGATAATTATTTTGTGTTGACTGAACATTCTTGTAATAGCATTATTTTTCGATCTGTTTTCTAAAACAGCCGACAATACGCACATTAGATGCCTTTACCAACTTCGAGTAAAACATACCAACCCCGGACTATCAATGGGCTTTTTGGATACACTCGTCTCGTGATGATTGATCGAATAAGTTTCTATTGTTTTCGGACGGCTGTAAATGTTCACCAACCTCAACAGATACGGAAATATATTTATAAACATGACAGCTTGTTCATTTGTGTTGACAACCTTTATACAAATGTAACACACAACACTTTTCATCATCCAACTACTCTTCCTACTTTCACTGGAGCTTTGCTTCATTAATTTTTCTGGTTAATATTTTTTTAACAAACAATGTACACGACTCAATCTATTAAAATATCCTTTCTATAGAACATAAAGGCTAATTGTGACCTCACGTGGCCATCGGACAGCACGAAATTGATTTCTTAACGCTCTGGCACCGTGTTTTCCCGTTTGCCTTCCATAGCTACCGTACAAACAAAATAAAACAAAAAATGATAAGATCACAGCCTTGTCAATATTTGAGACCGCATGGAAACAAAAGGTTTGTCTTCGTAGGCTACCTAAAAACTTCCATATGACGAACTCTTTTTAGGTAAGAACGGAAAAAAATTCATGTGCGACACCATAGGTTTATGGCACGAAAGGCTGCTTAAGGAAAAAGGTCAAATTTGCTTTGACAATCGAAGTGCACAAAAGCAAAATAGTACCGTTCCGTAAGGTAGCGTTCTCTTAGATGAAAACATAGTCATTTGTTTCTTTGTTTAAAAAAAGAACGAATCATTCCCCGGTCTAGGAAAACCATTGTCTCATCTGGATTCTCCTGATCGACTCTTCGACAAATTAAGTGGCACATCTGAAAATTAAAACAAAAAACCGTTAAAATCAGAATAAATCTGATTCTAAATAAATTGTTATAAGTAGGTATGTCAAAGAAATACAAACAGAATCTCGTTATTATGAACCTTTTTATAATGAACTATCGGATTTTGGCGAGCCGATTAGGTCAGTAACATAAATATAAAAAGGCGTCCGATTCTTGACAGAACGAACTTCGGATGAACCGAATCATTTAATCTGATCCCAGGAGGTTCGTTATAACGAAATTCTACTGTATCGAACGAATCATTACCTTGGATTAGAGCATCTTCGACGGTCTTTAAGGATTCCTTTGAAGTACTGCTTGGTTTAACTATAACTGATCTACTATTATTACTGCTACTACTACTACTGCTGCTGCAATTATCGCTTTCCGCAATGGAAGCACCATTCGTTTTGTGCACTATTGCACTTGGCGCGGCATTGGGCGGCATCATCAAGCCTTCGGTGAACCCAAACGCTGCAGAAGGTAAGGCTCCTAACGGCGGTGGCCAGGAATACGACATCCAGGACGGACTGGCCCCGAGTAATTGAGTCATGTAAGGGTTGTACATTTCCCACGGAGGCGGTAACCCAGGTATACCTGCCATACGAGGTAGTAAGCCGGTCAACACTGCAGGGTTGAACCGGGGACCGGGACTTGTAGAGTACGGAGGACGGGGAGTGCCGCTGCCGCTCGTCCGTGGGAGCTGCAGACCGGCAGGGTCTTGCGGGGGCGTTGGAACTTGGCTCCGGGGCGAATGCCTTGGTGTACTCACACTGTCCCCTTTGGAATGTCCGTTGCGCGACGGAGATGCGGAATTCACTTTCACTTTGCCGGCTAAACTCGCCGAAATCGGGGACGGTGAAGAACCACTAGCGGGCGAGACGCTGCTGGCAGGAGCTTTGAGTAAAGTTCTTAGGAAAGAAGGCCCATGGTTCACTTCCGGGTTAGCACTCGCACTGTTCAAAGTGTCTTTGGCGAGCAAGGAGTCGATACTGTAGCTGCTGTGCTTGTCAAAGCCCTTGCTGTTGTTAGACAGCGCCAAGGGGGCGGCGACTAAGGCACTCACGGGTTGCTGAGCTTTCGTTTTCTTGAGGTACGCGTCAGCTGAGCGGGCGCGGTCGGATTCCTTCCACGCCCGTTTCCGCGTGGATTGTTCGGGCGAGCCCAACACAGCCGTCAGATGGAAATCCTTGGCCGAACGCACTTCGCACGGGCGCCATTCTTCCTTAATCCGGACGGAATGGGTGGAGAACTCTACCGTACGAGACATGGTACTCGCACGCTCACCCAGTTTCTGCACCATCTGGGGCAAACTGAGTCGTCGTTTGCTGCGCTCGGCATCTCGGGGCCGCGTCGTCGTTCGCTTGCATTGACAATGGGGCAGTTGTACGAGAAAGGGCTTGCGGTACTGCACGTGACTTGAACACCGACGCGACCGTTCTGACTTGGGCACGAGCATGTAAAAAGTCCGATCTTGATACCGTGCACGTTTCGGAGCAGGCTGTTTCCATCGCGTGTCACGTTGCCAAGGCGACGATTGTACTGAAGAATCATCAGAAACTAGAGAACAGGATTTGGACAGACAAAGAGACATTTAAGATTGCACTGCAATATAAGGACAAAAAAATTATTACCACTGTAGGACGTGGTGCTTTCCTGTCGCTGAGGACGACCAGGCAGAGGAGGAGGCCAATAGGTTTTCTTGGCCACGGGAACCCAACTCACTTTCTCTCCGTCTTTCTTATCCGATAACTCAAGAACCATTTTTCCATCTTAAATAGAATTGGATTAAACGAATAAATAGTTTGTTGCATTTTATACAACCACGCTGCATACCAAAGAAAAACTTGAGCCTGCTGCCATTAGGTTTAGGTTCTGCAACAGGTTCGGGCGTGAACGGGCTACGGGATCCATTGTTTTCCACTTCCGAGTTTTTAGTTGGTGTCGGTGAGACGATGGATGCTGTGCTCTGGACAAAAAGAGGCTCTTCGATTTTTGGCTTCGTCAGCCCTGCTTCAATGTCTTGCTCTTGTGACATGATAAGCTGCGAATGTGGAGGCTCACTACACTTCATGCCTCACCTCACACGAGGTCGTCTGTGTTGTCTTCTCGCTCACATGCTAAACTTGTTACGAACAATCAGAATATTCAGTTAAGCAATACAACTATGAAGTAAATATTATTTGAAAATGAGAAGTACATTAGTGAAATATTTTGGGAAAATTCCTTTTAAGCGCTGCGGCCACAACATTCTTAGAATTAAGATTTTTACGAGCTATAAACGCTTAAGGTCGGTACCGTTTACATTATATTTGTGCGGAACGAAGATAAAATGCGGAAAAAGTCGGAGGAATGTTCACAATGTTCAGAAACAATCTTTGTGTATGGTATGTTTGGCCGACTGAAAAACGAAGTGTGGGCTTGGCAGCTGACCGAAGTCGTACTACAAACAACCCTGACACGGGGCTCAATGTTATCAGAATCTTATCGTACACTTACAAGACATGCTTGTAGCCTGATGAATTCGAGCAGGTGACCACCAAATACGTGGAAGAAATGTTTAATTATTCTTAGTCACAAGGCACGGGCCGCTTTGCTCCTCGCTTGTCAATGAGTTTGTGGACTACTACTGGCACCTATGAGCAGTTACCGCCATTTTTACCTTCTTGTCACTAAGAATTGCTTGCATAGCAGGGGTTAAAGCTTCTCGATTTCAGGAGAAATGCGTCTATCAACGGTTTGGAGGGATAACCCAACATTTTTTTTTAAAAAAAAAGAAATACACGAAGAAAATTATTGAATAATAACAGAACTTTCACGTCTCTTCCCTCTGAGAGCAAGACAATGACCGTTTTTATTTATGAAGGATGATAAATTATCAGAGTAAGCTTATATCCCGTCGAGTAATAATTGTTTTCTGCTAAATTAAATAAATATTCCATAAATAAATATATGTAAATAAACAGTATTAATTTTCCCTTGCTAATGTAATAGGTTTTTGAAAATTCCAGTAAATTCATTAGGAAAATGCTCCGATTGCCTTTTAATTCGACTGGCATAGCGTATTTCCTAACTGTAACGAGGAAATATAACATGGTACGTTGACATTTTTCTCGCAAAAAATTGTTGAATTATATCAAAAAGTTCTCTAATAGTTTATCTATAGTCAAGCTATTTATTTTTTTTATGCTATATTTATTTGAAAATCGTATTTTTCGTTTTCACTTCCCTAGGACGAAGGTAGAATTTCTTGTTCGTTTTGGCGCGAAAATTGGACTAAGATTCACGAGCTGTTATGGAACTATTTTGTATTTTTTATATCCGATTTTTTATTATAATGCATTTTAGCTAGAGAAACGTATCTTTCAAAGTAGAAGAAAAAAATGCAATTAAAACAAATTCTTGATATCCGATATCTTGCTTTTATAATTATTATATTTTAATCTATGAGTTGATGCGGAATAAAACAAATTCGTTTTCAGTATTGTAATAGTAAGTCCAAACAGGTTTTTTGTGCGGAAAAAGTAGACATACAAACAGGCTCTACTGGCCATTGTGGCATTGTGGCAAGTGCCACATGGGCCGGTGCCGAAAATGCTCTTTTGGTTCGGGGCTTTCTTAGTCATAATATCATTAAATAAGCTTAGTGGGTCCGGTCTTGAAAATTTCCGCATGTGCCGTTGGCAATCCAATATCCCCCTGGATAAAAAAAGTCAACGTCAAATAGTGGCTAACTGGGGCAGTGGGAATGTTTCTAACCTTGGCCGGATTCAAAAAGAGATCTGGCGCACATTCGATAGGGATTTTTCCTCTAGCGAGCCCACCTCTCTCCGATTTTCCCTTTTCCACGGAGCTCAGTCATTCGTTTACATTGCATCAAAATGGCCGACTCCAAGCCACCTCGTCGTGCTGCTAAAGAAGAAGATGATTTAGCGCGTATTGAATTCGAAACCAGTGAAGATGTGGAAGTTATCCCAACTTTTGACGGTTTGGGCTTGCGGGAAGACCTTTTGCGTGGTATTTATGCATATGGTAAGTTGATTTTATATGTATTGTTTATTGTAGAGCGTCTTTCACGTTACTTACGGCCTTGACGGTTGAAATAGTGCGTCAACTCTCACTTTTCGATTTACTCATTCTGAATATGATTCACCTTGCTCTACTTTCTGAACAGTGATTGACTTCTACGAATACGCACATTAACGTTTGATTGCTGAATTATTGTAGTGCCATAACAGTTTGACCATTGGAATACCGGCAACAGAATTAACTGCTTAAAATATTTAGGTTTCGAGAAGCCTTCTGCTATTCAGCAACGTGCGATTCGACCCATCCTGAAAGGACGAGATGTCATCGCACAAGCCCAGTCTGGTACAGGCAAAACTGCCACATTTTCGATTTCAATTCTGCAGTCGCTAGACACGCAAACCAGAGAGACACAAGTCCTTGTTTTGTCTCCGACCAGAGAGTTGGCCACTCAGATCCAAAAGGTATTACCAGTAAATTATACTACTAGTACGAGATATATTTTTTCTGCTCGCAGGTCATTCTTGCCTTGGGAGATTATATGAATGTACAATGCCACGCCTGCATTGGAGGAACCAACCTTGGTGAAGATATCCGCAAACTGGATTACGGTCAACATGTAGTTTCCGGCACACCTGGGCGTGTTTTTGGTAAAGGAGAATGCTATTTTTGCTGAGTTTCCTAATAATTTTACTTTTCTTTATTCTGAAACAATTTAGATATGATTCGTCGCCGAACGCTTCGTACTCGTTCGATTAAGATGTTGGTTTTGGACGAATCTGATGAAATGCTGAACAAAGGCTTCAAGGAGCAAATTTATGATGTATACCGTTACCTTCCACCTGGGACACAAGTATGTTGCCTTGCTCTGAATATGAGAAAACTTTTCTACTGAAATATTTTGTAATTGCGTAAATAGGTTGTATTACTCTCGGCCACGTTGCCCCATGAAATTTTGGAAATGACCAGCAAATTCATGACTGATCCGATTCGTATTTTGGTCAAACGGTAAAATGCTTATAAGCGAAATACGATCCAAATAAACTCAGGATTTTTTCCGCATAGTGATGAATTGACACTGGAAGGCATCAAACAGTTTTTCGTGGCTGTGGAAAGGGAAGATTGGAAGTTCGATACCCTTTGTGACCTTTACGATACTCTTACTATTACACAAGCCGTTATCTTCTGTAATACCAAACGTAAGGTTGATTGGTTAACCGAGAAAATGCGGGAGGCCAATTTCACCGTATCGTCTATGCACGGCGACATGCCTCAAAAGGAGCGAGACGCCATTATGAAAGAATTCAGATCTGGACAAAGGTATACATATCTTTTCTTTTGGCAATTGGGCTACAATTAAAAGCTAACGATCTCTTCTAGTCGTGTGCTAATTACCACGGATGTATGGGCACGTGGTATCGATGTACAACAAGTTTCCCTGGTCATTAACTATGACTTACCCAACAACCGTGAGTTGTATATTCACAGGTGAGAATTTTTTTATTTTTATTTTTTTTTTTAAGTTAAACAACATTTCCATTCTTTATTCCCTTTTCCTGTGTGTGTCTGTAGAATCGGTCGTTCTGGTCGTTTTGGACGTAAAGGTGTGGCGATCAATTTTGTCAAGAATGATGACATTCGTATTTTGCGGGATATCGAACAGTACTATTCCACACAAATCGATGAAATGCCTATGAACGGTAATTTGGACAACCTTGCCTTTTTCAGACAATTTATTCTTTCCGTTCTTTTCCAGTGGCTGATTTGCTCTAACTTAATTACAACCAACGAGACTATATAAGTGTGGTGAATGCAATGAAAACGGTTTCAAACGTCCTGCGTTTGGTATAATAGATAATTTTTTGTATTCATAAAGTTTGGAAATACACGTCTAATTCCAATATACCGTTTTTCATTTTACGGTAAACAGCTTCATAAAAGATTTCAATTCGTGAAGTGCGAAAATAAGTTAGTTAAAAGGTGGAGTATTAACCAACTTTGCACTTGCAGCTTGCCATTTAAGAGCTGTATTTACTGAACTTGATAATTGAGGATTACAATACCCGTTGGCGTCTAAACAATCGTTTTCTGTTTAAATTTATTTATTTAATTACGTGATAAAATATACGTGCTACAAAATACTTAGCATCAGATGGAAATATTCAGAGCAGAACTTCTGAAAGCTTTACGTACAGGGTTTGTCCTGATATAAAAGTGGTGTTCTGTTCGTATTTGAGCTAGTGAAATAACGTAGAATAGGGAGTGACACTGGTGTTGAATTCTAAAATTGATGTCTACCTTTCCCATTAGGCGTATAGGAATTTAATTTGATGTTGTGGGATGTTTATGAAGTTAACAAGTTATAAACATGAACATAAGTAACTATGCAAAGACACTGTAAGGAGCGCAAAAAAACGAACGAACGCAGCTAAACACACACAACGTACATAATTACGAATTGCTTGTTCTAATACCTTGAGTGTTAAACAAGTATGGGTTTTGTTGTAACCACATTAGTAATTCATCTAAATTCCAATAATATTGTGAGATAATATTTTCGAGGCATCTAGTTGAAAGTGAATTTAAGTTGCCCATACGTAATTTACTGACAAAGTAAGGTAATATGCACTGATAATTATCATCAAACTACGAGTTTTTCCTGAAAATTTCGATTTATCATTTTGTGGTCGTAATGGTTTCTATGTGTGTGTACTATTACACAAGGAAGTTGAAAGTGGTTACCAACTCATAGGTGCACGAGCTTCAGACAGTAGGTGGCATATTACTCTGGAAGAACTCGAAGAACTGGAATTACCGATTGGTAAAGTGTAAAAGTACTATTTACCATGCGTACTACCGTACTCGTAATTTAAAAAAAAATTGAAAACCTTTTTTTTGGGATTCAAATTGCCGATTGTGAAATTAAGAACTTACAAAAATATTGTATTTTAAATGTCAAAATAATCAACTATTCTCTTTTTAGTCTAGTTTTTAGTCTAGTGCACAACTCTCAGTCTTTTCATCCCGTTCATCCGACAGACACTGAATACGAAATAACGGATATCGAAAACTCTTGCGTCAAGCTCTTTTTAAGCAACAATAAATATCTTAAAAAACGAAACAAGTTACATCTGTTCTATCCCTTGTTCGGAATTCGCCATTTCCTTTGCAGCACCGTAGCTTGTCGTGATTCGTTCATTAAATAAAACGGGTAGAAACGTAAGTTTGGTGCTGGCTTCTGTGCTGTTTCTAAACAGCTGCAGTTATTACATGGATAATGTTAATTGCTGTGCTGTGACAGGATTTCAAGAATTTCATGTTTTATTGTGTTCCTTTCCTTGATGATCTGAACATACAAAAGGCACTATATGATATTGACGTCAGCCAAATAATTTTGCTACTTATTCACTACACAACGTGGCCTAAACAGACTGTCTATGAGTAATATCTTATTGTTATCGAAAAGGAAATAGTTCGCCAGACTTAAGTTTTTCCTTACATTTCTTCGATGTTCTGAGCAAATCTACAAATTTTAGTTTGTCGAGTTACTGGAGTTATCCTAGAACTCCTATTTTTTAAATTATTATTATTTATTTTTTTAAGACTTTCAACGAACCTTAAGCGGTAGCTTGCTAGAAATAAATTTCCGGTAAGAAAAGACACGGCACTCCACGATTGCCCTAAACGCTTAAAGTGTTTATTTAAATGCCCAGCACTTAATAAATTTAAACACAGGTACTAAAATTTGTGTGCACTTCTTTGGATGTCTCCGATTTTTGGGATTTTTCTTCGAAAGTCTTGCGAACAAGGAGTTTGAAGATATGTTGGATATCGGTGCTCCACTGTTGAACGTTTCGGTCTGGTTTGCCTTATAAAGTTAATCTGTACTATATAAATTTGAAAAATTTATTATGAGTCCAGTAATAAAGCTAGCGGCTAATTTGCTTCCTACACTTCGCATTCTTTTCTTGTTCACTTGTTTTGCTTCAGTTTAATAAATTTTTGTTTCTCTACTTTGGAATGTAAATTGTCAAGGTCGGTTTCCTGATCGGTCTATACTCAACTTGGGAACGTATGGTAATATTCTTACCCAGGCCACACATTATACTCGGGTTCTTATTATGAGAAAATGCAAGATGCAAGCAAGCAACCAGGTGCTGCAGATAACGCAACACGAATTCCAGAGCTATAAGCTACGGGTAACGGAGACCGTATGAAAGCTTTTCTCTCTTTTTTTTTTCATTTCTTTTAATTTTGATACGTTGGCAAGGTGTATCTATACCCAGGACCCCCTGTTGTTTTCTCCCTTATTATATTGTAATGGTACAATGGCAAATCCTGCTGTCTTGTAAGCTTGAAAGAGCTTTCTTCGTCTGCCCTTCGCTCTGGTCAATAAAACCGGTGCGCAACATCCTGTACGGTTTCACGTTTTAAGAGTCCTGCCTTATAAATCACCTCGATTTAACATATACGAGCTTCATTGCCGTTCTTAAAAGGCGTCTGTCTTTCTTGTAGATTTGATAAGAGGTTCCATAGTCTCGAGGTAATTTCTCCCTCAAGCTGAGGTTTGCCACTCAATAATTGCATTACCAGTTCGTTTATATAGTGCGTAAAATTTTTCTCACTACTAGATATAAAAGCGCCGGCAAAGTATTCGAAATCCAATCGTAAAAGCTACAGATGGGTGGAATGTCTAAAACTAAATTCGACCAACTCCGGGCTGTGGTTTTCTATTTAGTTGACTCGGATTTTTTGCCTTGTTCAGGATTGGTGGGGATTGGTAGGCAAGGTTACTCCAAGTAATTCTCTCTAGGCGCCCGAGTACCCCCCAGTTCTCTCGGTGAAGTCATGTCGAAGCCTTTAAACAGGAAGAATTCCGGCTAAATGTGCCGGGCTTCCTGCTGCGTTCCACCGTAGGGTAAGCTCCGTTCCCGCGGCGAGCAACGACGGACTACACGGACTCGGTAGAACCTCACGCTGAGCTAAGTGGATCGGCAATGGTTCCTCATCTGCTTGGTGCCATCAATGTCGCCACACGTATAAACACTGCTCTTATAGGTCTAAAATTTATAGAGCAAATAAGTTTTAAGTTTGAGGAAGACTAGTAGAGCGATATCTAAAAGCCACACCGTGTTCGGAGATGAGTTTTTCGGTTCAAGAACACTAATCCGACTCACGTCTACCGAAACAATGCTTGTCGTACGTTTTTATGAGCCTAGTTTAATTTTTCTTGGTCGTCATTTTTCGGTCTTTTTTCGTGTTTTGGCGAGAACGCAGTCTTCTATTGTCCCCTGAGTGGCATGAAACATAACATACAAAATTTGTAACTTCAATTTCCTGTAACGTAAACAGAAATGTACCACGGTGGTGGACGTGTTGGGTTAGGTCTCTTTAGATTCGCCTTCTTATATATCCCGTCCGATAATACAAAAGAAACCATGCTCGTTAAGAGTTATCTTAAGTTATAAACTACGGTAACAAGAGAAATGATACAGCCAGCTACGGGAGTTTTTTTGACAAATTTCTGATTGAACATGGGAGCCAGATGAATCATCATCGCAGCTGGTGGTAAAGCCAACGTGCACGACCAGAGGGGATTACGAGGATCCTCAACTACGCAGAATAATACCTACCTTCAAAATGGCAACGTAAATAATAACTTAACAAGTCTAAACACGCGTTTTTCCAGAACGTCCCTAAAACTTCATTAGGGTTTTCCCCTCTTGTAATATTAAAAATAATACGTTTTCCTTTTTCAGTAAGTGCAGTGGACTTAAAGTATAGTTCCCCAACTCTGGTTAATGTGTCAATAATTATTACGTTAAAAAAGCTGGTGTATTTTTTGCCCCAAAACGCTTACACTGGGTGAGGAAATGGTCAATTTAAACTTGAGGGATTTTGGCACCAAAAGCTGCTTACGGTTGGGGTCAATCATGCCTACGCGAAAGGACGTTAGTAGTACTGTCCGCAGAAGTTAATTTATGGGTCATCAGATTGCTTCTTTCTTTTCTGAAGGCTTTAGAAGGCTCAGTTCTTTTTTTTTAGTGAAAAATCTTTTTTTTTTAAACAACAAAAAAGAAACTATACTGTGTTAGGGCCGAGGAAGACCCTTGGTACAACAAGGGCAAGGGATTTTCTGGTGGAGTGCGAAGCAAAAGTTGAAGATAGACAACAAGAAAAAGAGGCAATTTTGGGCCCTAACTGTAAGTTAGATGGGGGAAAAAATTTTCGAGGGTAAGTTTTGGGGCTGTTATTGCATTTTACAACTTTTTTGGTGGTGAAGACTTTTTGGGCCTGCGACAGCTGATTCGGACATGAAATATGGTGGGCTCTTCACGGGCCAGCGCAACGTTAGACGGACAGAACCCACCATAAAACGTGGGAGTCGCGTCATTTTTTTTCTTTCTCTCGTTTTTCTTGTAAAACTTTTTTTTTTACAAAAAAAATCCTTTTTTCACGACACACCTCGTCTCCTTTTCTCTCATTTTTGGTGTGCCCATGTTTTGTCATTCTGCTTTACATGAGAAAGAAACGTTCCGTGTGCCAAGATCCAATCCCCGGAAATGAACCGTCAGTTACCAGTAATTAATCTTGACATGTCGTCTCTATCTTAGGCCTTACCTCTTCTGTTAGCTTTAGTTTTAGCGCAGCTTCTCATTTGACGCAATATGTAGAATACACTACACGTGTATGAACTACTTACAGCCAGTGAATTGCACGATACGGATACTACAGCGAATTTGTACTAAGAGAATGCATTGGAACTCCAGCGGTGCATGAAATATATACCATACGGACGAGTCTTTCTTGGCATAACAAAGAATTGAGGTTTGCAAACGGACAAACAGATGTTCCTTGAAGCATGTGAGGAATAAATAAAATGAGCAAATAGCTCGCAATTGATTGCCTTGTTTTATAGTGCCTTCTAGGCATTTACGGCGTACCACAAACACTGTTGGTCGCACTTGTTTACGCACAAACACTCCTGTTTTACAACCGTAAATATAGAAAAAAGCGAAAAAGCCTTACAGTTTTAAACAGGAACTAATAACTTTACTGAGATATACACTCTGTTATATGGACTTCCTTTTTTTCCGGTCCCTTCCCCCCCCCCCCCCCTGCGTAAGAGGCCAGTCCATCAAAATCTTCGCCATTTCGCGGGTTGACGTAGAAAAATTGGCTGCCACACAACACCCCAAAGATTCTTGAGCTTTGGACTCGTGCAGCACTTGAACGGTTTTGTCTGTCGTTTTATGACCATAAGGTTCTCATTTGCAGGTCCCAAACGCCCCAGTTTGAAACCGAAAACTCCTACCTTCTAAAGCAACTTAAACTCAAGCGAGACGCAATATTCCATTCAGGAAGACAGGCCTCCCCTTCGAAAGAAAAATAAATTCATAAATTGTACCAGTCAGTGGTTCCGAGTTAGCGTAGGATGAGTTTATTTTCATTGGATGCCACAATGGTCATGTGTTAGCTCGCTGTTAGCACCTTTACAATTTCTTGGCCAAAAGTGTGAAAAGTAACAAACGCTAACATGTCCGATTGTTTTCCTTGGACTGGTCACTTCCTGGCTCTTGCGTTTTTTTCTTTTCTTTTGATAAGTTCGTGTAAAGCGTGCCAAACAGTGTCTTGTTCCCAGTAAAATATTAACATTTGGCCTACAAAGTGGTTTCGCTACCTGTAAAGCACATACTAAACAATATTGAAATCCATTTACTTAAAAAAAATCTGCAAATGAAAGGCTATTAAAAATACTTTCTAATGGTGTTTAAATACAAATTTAATTACTTTCTTGACTTTCAAATTTTTATTTAATTGAAGGTTCACGTACTTTTGGATTTACAAGTGAAAATATCAAATTAAATTTTCATTAAAATTTTTATTTATTTTCTAGTCGTAACAACAAATTTGTTCGTCGCGATTTATTGCTAATTGCATTTTCTTACATTATATAATACATGTATCTTAACACACATTAAATAAATTTAACGCAATGCAGACAAAGCTGGCAGGGGTAAATAACAAAATGCGGTTATAATTTTACAGGACCCGCCCGTTTGTAGGCTTTTCGTCAATCTCGTGTGGCGATCGTGCATTCAAATTTTCTTGGTTCGTTTCCCTGTCACATATTGTGTACTGTATATAGTTATAAAGCACAGTTGCTTGCAGAAGGTCCATCCATCGTGTGGGGAACAGGGCGGATTAGGCCCGTCTTTTTACCGGGGGTGTATAACTATCCATAGTGGGGAAAAGGAGACTCCACCATCTTTAGAGACTCGCAGAAAGACAAGAACAGGGGGGTCATGTATTGTATTAGGAAAGGTAGCCGGCCTAATAAATTGTCTTATCGCGGGGTCGAGCAAGGCTGCCACCGTAAACTACTCCGAGTTCAACACTGGTTTTGCTGGTTTTCTTGACATTAAAACGACAATTATTTAGGCCCGTGAACGTCTACGGCAAGAATTAATTAAACTGGTTGGTGTGATTTAAATGAAGGACCCTCTGTGTTATTTCTTATTGATATGCAAATGAAGAAAATCACCATTCTGACCATATCCTAACTTCTTCATTCTTAGCCTTTTCTACCTTTCTTTTTAAATTTTCAACCTGCCAAGAAAAGGACGAAACGGGTAAGATCTGGAAACAGCTGTGTTGCGTAATGGTCACAGTTTTTGGCATGCATTCGTGTGTCTAGGAGTTTCCGAATGTTAAAAAGCTACAGCGGAGTGTTGCATTCCACCATGTTCTCCAAGTCTACGATTTATATGCACCTGTCTATCAAAGCACATTTCCCTTCTTGTCCCAAGTTTGGCCTCTCTTTCTTCCTAATCCGTGAAGACGTTCTTGACCAGACAACTTAACGGACATCAAACACGACTCTTCTGACTTTTCTTCAATTGTTCTCTCAAGCTTGCCTTCTAAGCTGGGTAGAGAGTTGTTGTCCTCTCATTAGTTTTCCACTTGTCAACATTTTGTTACTAGACACTGATTTTGCAACAAAGTCAAGATATTGAATCTACTTAATGAAGTCTCCAGTTTACAGCGCTTGCAGTGCAATACTTGTTGCGTGTAAGTCACCATAGCGTAGTAGTTTGGAGCAGTAGTAAAATGACGTCATTCCAACGCGCTCCCGAAGTTGATATACAAATGCATCACCAAGGGAAATCGGTCTTATTCGTGAAAGATAGTGACATACCAATAGGAGGTTATGTCCTTTATAGCGACGCAGTTTTCAAGTTTGACATGACAAGTTATAGTGTGCCAAGTAGTTGTCGACATAGAGAAGACAAATCCGACTGTCCGAGATGAATGGGTTAACGTGCCTGGCGATGGCCAAAATGACATTGAGTCGCAACGTAAAATATAAGTTGTGTATATGTGACGAGTCATGATGTTGGCAAAGTGTGGATATGGCGGACAGGTGCATTACTGTAGAATAGCAGCAGTTTGTCTGTACATGCTCTGCGTGAAAGACGTTCTTCTATTGTCCTATTTAATACGCAGATGGCTATGAAAACTGTATTACAATGCATTTATTCCCTCGCTTGCGTTCTGTGCTATAGCATTATACCGTCGGGGACTAGTTGCCTCTCTATACTTGAGAACAAAAGAGTATAAAAAACAGGTGGTATACTGTAAAGAATGTATATGTGTGTAGATGCTTCGAAAACTGCAACTGTATGCAACAGTACAGTACTGCTGAATAGAAAATGGGGTCTATTGCCATCGCTTGGATCTCACGAGTTATGCCAAATTTGGAGGCTACCCCTCTTTTATTGCCCGATTTCTATTACGAATTACAAATGGTTTACGACAGTCGTATATCTTGTCGACGTGGAAGGGGTATTGGGCGCTCTTACAAATCAGTTTAAAAGAAAAGGAACTGAGAAAGAAGAACTCCGTTTTATATTCTAAAAATTTTCTAGTTAATGAAGAGCGCAACAAGGTGCAAAACGCACAGCCGTAGCTTGGTTCTCTACGCTTTTTCTTGACGCATAACTCATGGACTGTACTTACGAACGAAACGGGCTGCTGAATTATCCATAAAATTCCCAAAAGGGGAAAAAATTTAGTGGATATGTAGCGTGGACATGCAAGGTGCCAAGCGGAATTGTGTATACAAACGAGTCAAAGCTGTAATTATTGTCACCGTGTTGTCCATAAGTTAGCCAGCCAATAAGGAGATCGTTCATAATTCAACCTTTACTTAATGTTCAGTTGAAGTGCTAATTATTGTGGAGTTAGTTGCAAATAGGGCCATTACACGAGACTGCCGTGGTCTCATTCGGAAATCACCTTTCTTTTGCTTTTCTCTTAAGGCAATTTATTCCGCGCGGGGACTGGTCTCATTTTTTTCCTTATTAGGCACGTAATTCCCCGTTGTCAACCCGTTAAGAAAACCTTCTGTACCAGGACTATAGTAACTGTTGCTGTATTTGACACCTGCTAGTTTCTTTTTATTACAGTCATAAAGTTAGCTTCAGTTTTCCCAACTATAATCTACGCTTTGAGGTTTCAATTATTTTATTGACAATCTGAAGGAAAAATTGCTGGGTTACGTAGCACATGTTTTTATTCGAAAAGCCGGAATTCACAACCAAAACACTAAAAAGAATGTCAACTCTTGCACTTATGGCACCTCTCCACAGAGGTCAGCTAAGAAA
Organism: Triops longicaudatus; assembly: GCA_022885665.1. Classification (NCBI taxonomy): domain Eukaryota; kingdom Metazoa; phylum Arthropoda; class Branchiopoda; order Notostraca; family Triopsidae; genus Triops; species Triops longicaudatus. The sequence goes on along the minus strand of JAGQDJ010000004.1, from coordinate 498,269 downwards.
GTTTTATTGCTTTTCTCCTGGAAAAATTTACTTCTTAAGAAAAGAACAGAATGGTATTAAATGCTTATGCAAAAGAGCGGAAAGTCAAGGGCTGTTGCCCAGTACGGATATACAAGAGTTTCGTCAAAGGCTGGGAAGAATGATGTACAAGGCCCTAAAAAGCGGCCAAAGGAGTACAATGCCGCCTGAACATCAGGGGAAGACATAAGTGGGAAAAAATGTTGTAGGAGAAGGTAAACATATGCTTATGAAACAAGAGTGACGAAGTTGCCTGTCATGAAACACAAGAGCGAACCGCGCGTTTTTGGTGCCTTTTTCGTAGATACCTTGTAATCAACGTTGAAGTACCGCTTCTTCAGTTGCACTTCAAAGACTGGAAAACCATTTGCACCTGTGGTCTCTAATACCGAGCAAGAGTATGCATGCTTTGATGTCCGTGCTTCACGAATGGACCACAAACCTTCGTCAAACTTAAAGGATCTGCATAACTCAAAATGGCCCCAACATCACCCACCCTTTTAAAATCCTTCGAAAAAATGCAAGCGTGAAAGCGTTATACCTCTCATTCTAGAATGCTCGGTATGCCGTATCAGTGCTAGATATATACCATAGGCCTGTAAAAGGCTCAACACCCGTAACGAAACTCTTACGTGTTCACATATGTCATTTCTATCCACGGCGACAGCACAATGTCGGTTGTTGTGTTTCACGATGGTACAAATGCATCACACAAAATAGCGTTCCTCTCCGTACTTACTATTTTGGTTTACAAGCTCCTTTATGTGCGGGGTATTTTAATGCTACCAAGTTAAATTAAGGTTGATATTCTGTCATAGTCGCATGAGACCTGTAAAGCAAGACTATTATATGGCCGTAATTAAGAGGCAGGCTTCTGACACCCCAATCATTATAAAGAACAATTTGGGTCTGGGAGATTCCGTGCATGCATGCCATTCTCATGTTTGGTTCGCGTACATACGGTACAAGGCCGGACTTAGCGTACCTTTTTTTGTGGAAGATACCGAATTTGATGTAGAAGTCTCTTACACGGTGTAATTTCGTTAGAGATTAAACTTATGGTCGCTGATGATGTAACAAGAATTTAGGATACTATAATATGAAGATAATTGCCCTTAATTTGATAATATCTAATAAAAAAATGGCATTTTCGTAAATCCCAATGTTTCCTTTAAAAAAAAACAATCTCTCAGATCTTTCCTATCTCGCAACATTGCCAATGGGCAATCTACGCTAGCAGGTATACTTCCACACATGTCTGCTTTACAAGGGAAAAAAATCACGCCATGAAAAGAAAGGCTTAAGTCACGAAAAAAAGTAGTTGAGCCAAGGTAGATGGAATCTTTACGCTTTACCATCCCTTAAGACTACTTCTATTCGGATTTATGTTTTGCTGAGAGAAGATCGATTACCTGCATCTTGCTTGACATTTTGGTGCGAGCATGTTTATCAAAAAGATTTTTCACTCCAGCTTTTATTTTAGGTCTTCAACGGAACTGGAAAAATTTGGGACTAGCTATTTTGTTACAATACTCTGGAGTTATTTGCAAACAGACGTGCTTTTCAGAATTTCTTTCTCAGATTCTTTAGCTCCGTTGTATTATCAAGCTAAATAAACAGGACATACGTAATTTCGTTACTGTAATAAACGGGAGTTACGTACAATATGCGTATGCTTAACTAATTTAAACCTAGCAATTATCTGGTCTATTAAGACTTGAAAAGCTATGTCTCAAGAAAGCGTTATTTTCGTTTTGGCATTATGTAAGTTTTTTACGGTAAAACTCCTTTGGACCATTTGCGAACACTTCAAAGAAACATCTCATATTCAAAGCCTTTTTGGGTTCTAAGTTACATTTTCTTAACTGTAAAGCTGCCACAGGTGTGCTCGTGTAAATGGAAAGATATGGTACAAACGGAAGACGTAAACACTTAGTGGAATGAATGTGCACCTTATAGTCTACGTTACTTCGACTGAAGAGGTACAACCATTCCATGTAAAACAAAAACAAATGTGTTAATTTGAGTTTTATAATCTATTTCCGTACGTAGCGTTGATGAAATTTTCGGTTACAATCTATTCTGAGTTCAAACTAAAAAGGCAATTGCATGACAATCATTCAAGGAAAACAGTTACCTCACTTTATTTCGTCTCACAGCGAGAATTGGACGACGTAAGTACTCGGTAGGCCTACATTGCCTAATAGTACGTGTAATTGCTCGACACCATTAGAAACATACATAACACGTGTCTACGATGTGCCACTTTCCTTAACTGTCTTGAACAATGTAGGGTACGTTCATAAGCTAATGTCCGTAAAATGGAATCTAATTAAAGTAGCTACTGAGTGAATTATTTAATTATCGAGTCTTGTCGCGCAGGAACCAAGCTAAACTAAAGTGTTGTTCGTATCCCTTGGCACGTCTTTAGCTACAATCAGACGAAAAAAGTTGCTTTAAAAAGTTGATTGTTTTATTGTTACCTATTATAAATTGTAAATTAATAAACTTTCAATTAGTCGAAACTTCCAATGCAATTTGAAAACATTTATTACAAGAAATCCCTCATTTGTCTCATTCGAAAACGCTTGGATTTGACAATAATATTTTTTTTTAAACGCAACTTTGCCCGAAATCAGTCTCCCGAAATGGACCAAAATTTTTTTTTTTGCTCTTGCCAGTCATTGAAGTCGGAACGAACGTATTCTTAAGTCTCGTGAGTTCTTATGGCTCAATGTGATTTTATATGTGACAAAATTTTTCCTTACTTCATATCTTGGATTTCTAATTTAGTTTAACGAACTTCCAAGTATATTCAAGCTCGTTCTAATAAAATAATGATATCCCTTTAATATGAGGGTAAGGGACAAAGTATAGCTTAGAACGAGCGTAACGCCCTTCAAATGCAACTTTTTCGTATAGTAGTGTACCGTACTGTCAGGCGAATTGTCTAATAAAAAAAACAGACGAAAAGAATACGTAGTTATGTCTGTAGCAAGGAATGGCTTGACACCTCATTAAAGATTCCGCAAAGGGTGCAATTATCCAAGACAGCTTGTTAGATGAGTCGCAATACTGCTAGCTTTTGTCTAGAATCGTGACTCGGTAGTTTTTTGTTTCTGCAACCAAGTATAGTAATTGGTGTTAAGACAGCTATAGTGCACTTTACAGCGAAAAATTTCGTTGTAGTACTCGAAAACACTCTAAAACCTCCAGAAGTGATATCAAAATGAAGGACTTGTGTATCACCTTGTTGCACGCAAGAGCTACGTGAAGAGAAGAGTTGTGCGTATGTCCAAATCAAAGGAAGAAAAGAAAGCTCCCGACTCACCCGAAAGAACGCATCCTTAAATGTCTTTCCGAGTTCTTTATTTTTTCGCTAACTATGTTCTTACCGATTTTTTTCTTTCGTGGCCCGTACACATAAAAATATGCAGCATCGTTTCGTGCTGCTGCTATAGCAGCATTCAGAAAAGGGAAGAACTAATTGCGTTCCTTCCTTTAGGTCCCCGGGAATGCTGCATCGTTATGACCTTTTTTCCCACTGGCTATATTATGGGCGTTGCAAAACATGCTAGCCTGAACCTTTTTTCCAGTTAATTAAAAGCGGTTGTTGGACGGCGTGCGCGCTTTATACTACGGCCAACTTTTTTAAAATGTGAAAGGGCTAGATAATGGGAGAGATCTCTTTAACTTCAGAGGAGATAAGGGACTAATCGTCCTTCTAAAAACGCCATCCATCTATAGCGTATACCTGGGGCTTTATTTCATCGTTTCCACCTTTTCCATCTTTACGTTTAATGGTCGATCGCCAAAGAATCACATTTCTCACACACACACACGCAAAAAAAAAAGAAGTATCCATCGAAGCCAGTGAAACAAGGAGGGCTGCGTATTTGGGAACAAAATGCGAGGGGAACCAGAGCAGAAGCTTTGCGAGTGGCTGTTGGGCCATTTGGAGCACAGGGTGTTGAAAAGAACGTTGATGGCGTCTTCGCCATCCAAGGAAGCCGGATCCACGTAGACGATGACATTGACGACCTGATGGGGGAGGGCCTTAGTTTGTCTTACCGATTCCTTGTGACCCACGAAAAGACTAAGGCTTGCATTCACATTTGGCAAGACACAACGACATGAGTAATAGGTACATCTACGTTCCCAGCCGAGTTTGTACCGCAATTAATCCCTTCTCACTGCATTTAAACGCAGGACCATTCAACCACCTACTACTAGGAATGATTTTCTTTACCTGTCTGTCCTTGGCTTAGCAAAAAAAGTTAGACATAAAACTCACAATCAAAGGCTCTTTTTTTTTTCAAAAAAGAAAGGTAAAGTTATTCCAGCAGCGTAACTTATCCAACGGAAAGAACATTATTAGCACACAATATTAGCTTTTAACCTTCTGCATATAGAGTATCCGACTTTTGATAAAAACGCTTTTATATGACTTTTAGTTGCAAAGCGGCTTTTTCTTTTCATGCAAACGTTTTAGAGCTGGGGTCCATCACAAGGCAGCTGAGTCTTGACTTTTGATGGACAGGTTGGAATGCCGTGGCACATCGAAGCAAAAAGGCCAAGGCGATACGCGTTTTCAGATAGACATTTGAGATGTTTGTCTAGTTCACTATTGGAGATCCGCTGCATCGCGTGTTAGCCCCGGTCATTTTATCTTTTGTGAAAATCCTTGCTCGACTCGACTCTTCTTGGACGTTTGGTGGGATGAGCCCGAGTTAGAGCCTTTTAAGCGTATGTGGAAAAGGCGAAGCGGTTGGATGCCCTATAGCAGATCTGGCAGGGATCAGGTGTGAATATCCTTGTTGCATTTAGGCGGATTTTTGCATTGGGCTGGGGGGACACAAGAATGGAGACGTACGGGAAAGGAAAGGAAGAGATTCCGTGTGAAGCAGGAAGGCTAAACTAAATGCAGTGAAGCATGGTCAAAGGAGAAGTGGGTGCAGAAAATGATGATGGATGGCTTAAGCTCGGCCTTGTGTCCGAAGATGTCACACGCGGCACGTTAGCCAATACTAGACCTGTCACTTGGGCTCGACAAGAACTTTTACACCTGTTGCAACCCAGAGTAACACGACAGGTAACCCGATACCTAGGACTCTTAAAGCTTGGCTTGACTAACTGTGTCACACCTTCTTTTCGCGCCTCCTAGGCGGAGTATCGTGTCGTTTTTCGTCACCGCGTGGTAACGCACCAAAAACACTTTCACGTGGGGGGTTAGGGGGTTGTCTGTTCAAAAATAGGCAGGAGAGTCCCAGTAAGTCACAGTACTTGCTTCAAAGTAGCATGAACTCCCCAACGCTGCGGGGTACTGTACTGATCCCAACAATGACAATAGCGAGGTCCCTTAGTTCCAATTTACTTTTTTTGTGTGCATCGCTTGTTGTGGCGAGCCTAGGAGATTGCCCTCATTTTCCTATTGTTCCGAATTAGAAACATCAAGAAAGGAGGAAAAAAGGGACGTGATTTTTAACAAGATTATAAAAGTTGCTTTTGTACTCGCTCTACTACAGTACTAAAGGTCCCAACACTTGGACCGGAAAGGGTTATTTACAACGGGAGGACTATAAACCAATAAACAAAAGATAACCCTTCAGCTGCGGGCCTATGGAGAGCAAGTCAATTGTTATTTCCTAGTTGCATTGGACTATATCAAAAACTAAAATAATAAACAATTATTCAGCAGAAATTAAAAATGAAACAAGCCGAATGAAGTAAGCTGCGTTGTCACTAGTTCGTTTAGAATCAAAATAGTTATGACGGACTTCGAGATCAATGAAGATGCACATCCAAAAGTAAATGTAGTGGGCAGTAATAGAGAAAGGTTGGATAAAACAGATGACGAAACTAGGAGACGATGCGACTCAAGACGACGTAAGTCCGAGTTTTATTGTTTCAAACCTTCTCAATTTCAAGCCTCACTTCCACCCTGGCCTCCCTCGCTGCTACCTTTTTACCCTCCCCAAAACTCACCCCCTCCACGAAACAGACAGGGAGATGACATAAGAAGGACAAGAAAGTCTGTAAGGGGAGGAAAAAAGGTTGCGATGAGGTCCAGAAAGCGTTTAAACTTGAATTTAGTATGCTGGACCAGAGAGGCTTTGAGCAAGGGGGCAATTCACTTTTATGGACCTCCCGGTTTATGGTGACTTTTTTGCTTTTTGTCCTCAACCATCAGACTTGTCAAATAAAGTGTGAGGTCCTTTTATGTTACAATATACATTGTAACGCCAAACACTATTGAGTAGACTACCGTACAAACGCGCTCTTATTTTCAAAGCTTTGAATTTTCGAGTCCTATCCACCAAAAAAAGGTTGACTTGGCTGAGTTATAGGGTTAAGAAAGGCTTTGCACTCGTTTTCAGATTTTTCAGGAATTTCTCCATCTGGAGACGACGCTTGCAGAAAACTTCTCCCTTTTTCACCTTCTAAGCTTTTTCAATCATAAGCAAGTCCAATAGCTGTTGAAGCTTTTAAGAAAGCAGGGGAGATTGGACAGTCCAAAACCTTTAGGTTTCGCAAGAAAGCCAAATCCCTGTGCAAATCTTTTTGGCCAAATTGCCATTAAAGGTACTCGATGACCGTTGGTAGGGGAAACACTTGCAGCAAACGGAAAAGCGAGCAAGTGAGCGAGCGGCATGTTGGAATTAAACCCGAAAAGGTTTTGGCTTTTCAAAAACATGTCAAGCTTGTCAGAGGAGAATTTGCATGGCCGAGCAGCCGTGCGGGGGCGTTTAGGGGATGATGGGGAGAAGGAAGAAAAGAGAGCCGTCCCCCAAAGAACTGACTTTTTGGCTTATTTGAGAAGATGCTCAGAGGGGGGAGAGCATGAGAGAGAGGAGGGAAAGGAAGTATCGCCTTGTGTTCCTTTCGTGGTGCGTGGAGCTGAAGGGGGACCCAAGTTTGAATGACAGTTGACAGACAGGACCCTGGTGTATGCAAAGCAAGAAATTCCTGGCTCACTGAATGAGCGAAACCTTCCTATCTTGGCTTTTGTACTAGCTTGCTTGCTTGTGGGGGATTTGGGTGGCGTTTCCCAATAAGTCGTATGTAGCAATGGTGTAGCTTTATGACTTGTGTGAATTGGACCCCCTCACGCCGTCTACATCACACATCACTTCACCGCTACACTCGAAAAAGCTGGTGATTAAAACTTGTAATAACGGGATCAGCTAAACCGAAACTCTACGTCCTTCCAAGGAGGTACCATAATATCGAACGTTGATGGACATGTCCTCGGGCACACCCTTTTTTTGAGGTTTCTCTATTCTCTTCCTTGGCCCGATGTTAGTTGCTCATGCCAAGCTGAATTTTTCGGAACGAAATGAATATTTTTTTTTAACCCTAAATCATAGAAGTAGAGGACAAGAGTATAATTCTTGTATATATGGTTAAAATAATGATTTTTCCTGTACATAAGAATTCACTTCAGGTGTTTGTGCTTCTTCGAGGGCTAATTACTATTTACGGTGCATGGACGTCAATCTCGGAACATTCGTGTTGGCGAGTTTTCCTATACACGCAGCACCCCGATATTTTCTAAGGTCGTCGTTTGGGCATCACTGTACGGAGATGGGTTATTAGCGACTCAAAGCGTGTCTTTCTACTCAAAAACTGTCAACAGCTCTTTATAGCACAGTTTGGTAAAACTGATTGAGGGGTTTAATACCTACAAGACCGTACCGATTTCTTTACCCTGCCGAGAAGTTTGAAATTGGGTACGGGAAACAGAATCTAGCGTAAATGGAGAAGTATGGTTCGATGGTCATCGATATCCATTTACGTGATGTACTGAACAATAAAAACAGCGTTGCTGCTCCCGTACAAAAATTGCAGGCACCGGGGGATTGTGTGTATAAAGTTTAATTCATTCAGAGCCATTTGAAGCCGTGTACAACTTGAAGCTTGATTGGTCATTTATGCCATGGACAAAGCTCCCTTAAACGCTTAAATTTCTTCAGAGCAGATTTTAAGAACGCTTTTCAGAGAAACTAGCTGAATTTCAAGCCGCTCTTTGAGCAGAAGTAGTCAAGGGTAGAATTTAAGCGTCCTTTTCGAGACTCTAATTATCATAGTGAAGTGTCCGGATTATAGATCATTTAAGCGTTAAGCGTTGCATTATGGCGTCTAAAATGGCAATACTCCTTTTAGGGCATTAAAAAGTTGTATATTAGAAAGCCAAGTGCTCAAAGCCAAGTTTTTGCGCCATTAACAGCGCGAGGTTGTGCTAGTTCAACTGTTCGCTAGCTATAGACTGTCCATTGAAAAGGTGTACCCCATTTTTACCTTTTACCGGGACGGCATGCATTTGCTTTTAATTAAACCCACCTTTCAGGTACAAAATCGTTTTTACCGCATCTTGCCTCCCATGGCGCCTATCCCATTGGTGCGATTTTGCAGTGGCTATTCCTGGTAGGCGGCCTTGTTAAGCCACCTAAGCAATAGGAAGGCAAATCCAAGCTTTTATGGACGCCAGGATCTCCGGTTCCGCCCAGCGAGGCGTTTTGAACTAATAGCCCTGCGCACTAGCGCCAAAGTGGCTTCCCCGAACTACGCCTGCTTTGCGCATCCTCACCGGTTCACATGGGGGAACCTTTACCGCGAGCTCAGCTAGATAGGCTTGCTTTAAGGCAAGGCAGGAGAACTTGGTAGTGACGCGGGCTTTAGCGCTGCCGAGCGTACGTCTCCCCGTTTTTACCCAGTGTCCTGCCGCGACTCGGGTCCGTTTGGCCCTGTTTTAGCCTGCGTCCCTCAAAGCTGGCTAGCCAGCGACCTCATCCATTTGCAGTCAGCCTGTGGCGCTCGGCTGATTGACAGTCGTGCCACGGCACTCAACGTGTGCGTGTTCTTTCAAGTTGATCGTTGCTGCTCGACAATAGCTAGTTCGACGCATTAAACCGCAATACAACCGTTACATAATACAACAGGAATATTTATAGAAAAAGTGTCTATTTTCCATGAGCCATATTCACAACGGTTTTTGGCTTCTTTTTACTAAAAATAGTAAGTTTCGCGAAAGCAGTGTGGTACATTGATAATTGTACCGCCAAATTCTAAGTGTGCTAGTGAATCAGTTTAATCCCCCCATCGTTTGGATTACTTACTGTATTTTGATCTTCGTGTTGGAAAGTTTACCAGCTCATCCGGTGATTAAAAGAAAAATCCGTTATTGGAAATTTTCAGCAGAACATTTTCGAAGTATTGAAGATTTTGGTGTAACATCCTGTAGCTGGGTGAGCATCATGACGAAGCAAGGTTGGACAGACCAGTGTTGCTAATTACAAGCAACAATTCGACCCTAACTTTGAGCTTCAAAAGCTCCGGAAGTTTACGTGCAACATTGTCTGCGTTACAAGCCATCAATTTTCGGCATATAACATACAAATTGCAAACGGGTTGGGCATTTCCCTCGAAAAGAGTTGGATCGAGTTATTTCCGACCACATCGTCATCATCACCGGCTACCATTCTCTTCCCAGTAGTTTGGATTACACATCACACCTGAGCTCCAGAATGTATGATCTTTTTCCAGTGGAGTGTTAGTGTTTATTCGTGAGTGAAATAATTATTTCTCGTACAAAAATTCCTATCGTGCTGTGCTCAGTGAGTTTACTACATTTTCCCTTTGAATATCCTAACAATACCGAATTCCCCATCTGTACTGTTCGCAGTAAGAGATCTATTTCGAAATCTCTGCAGTACAATTCCCGTAAAAGCTCTAACCCGTTAACGCAACAATCCCTTGTCCGTAGTACTCGCAGGGGCCAACATAGAGCGCCGTCGGGTAGACGTCGGTTGGAGCCCGGTTGCTCCGACCCCGCCACTCTCGCCTGCTCAACACACCGGCCTTAGCCTGCTTGGCTCGGCAAGCTTCGGTTTCCCTGCCGCCGCTAAGCACTCAGCCGGTTTGACCAGTGTTGCTTCCCCCGAACCCTCTCCCACGCCGGCCGCTACTCCCGTAGTAACCGACCCGGCTGGACCATCTCCTCCGGGATATTATAAAGTGGAACGGTACGCTGGAGAACTTGGTGCTCGAGCCTACATGGCCCAACCACGGGTATGTTTGAACTCTTTCCCAGTATTTGAGGATGCAAAGTAGCCCCCAACAAACAACAAATATATGTTCAGAAGTTTCAAGCACACTTGTAGACCGTATAACTTCACCTTTTCGGATATCCTTTGGTGCGCTATGAAAATATTAGTTCCCGATTTATAAGGATTAGTCAAATTACTAATTGTTTTTATCCTAGTTATGCATTTAAAGTGATACAAATCTAGTTTGTAGCTCAGAGTATTGCATAGTTAGTGCATAGTGAATACTCGAGAGCAAATTCTAACGAATGCTATGCAGTTTTAAAAGAAAAGGCTAAAATATGTGTAACCAGTTATCACTGTTATGTTAAGTGTTTGTATCATTAAACGGTTAGTAATGGGAAAGTAATTGCAAAGCCCACGACAGCGAGTTTCTCTGTGAAAGCGTAAAAACAAGCAGAGTGAAAAAGATTGAGTTCCGGTGAATTAGAAAAATGTCTTGAATTGCTGTGCCGTCTCATCCAGAAGGCAATTTTCTTGCTCGTTCTTTGTGCCGTGGAATGTGCAAATTGACGAACATTTGGAATTAGCAAAGCTAGGCGAAGTTCATAACTTTAAAAGATTAACCGAGCTTCAGCGAAAAATCAGAGTCCCACAATAACTGAAAAGAATGGGACTGCGGGGAATAGAAAAAGGGAGGGGTTTTGAAAACCGTATGCTAATCATCTCAGTGAGGGTCCAAGAATTAAGACTGAGGGTTAAAGCTGCAAAGTCTTTGCTCTCTTTTTTTTTTCACCAAGCTTAGGCTCTTTGCATTGCGGATGTAATGTGTGTGCGTAGGGCTAAAGCTTTAAGGCGGTTGACAAATGATAATTTGGAAGCGGGGGAGTTGTGCCTAAATGGTAGTTGTTGGAAGCCCCAATTGTCTTGTTTGGTAATTGGTGTCCAACAACTGTGTAAGTTGTAGCCCAAAACTTTGCAAGAAAATTAGGACCGCAGTTTTGTAGTCATTCTATTATGTCGTTAAAACAATCGCAGAAATTCAGATATATTTTATTTCCTAGAAAATAGAAAACGAGCTTAATTTGTGTGTAGTAAACTTTTTGTATCTCACAATATTCTGCTGTGATTTCACCTTGTCACGCACAAAAACGCACGAAGCCGTGAAAAAAGTTTGTAAGTTCTAGTAAATTAAAGCTAGCCGTGTGGGTTGCGTACCATTTCAGGATGAGAATAACAAGCGGTCTTTGTACCACTGAATTTTTCTTTATTTTTCCCTCGTGTTTGGTTAGCCAGCTTGAGGGCGTTGAATACAGAGATGATCCTCGAAACAGCCATTCGGCATCGTGCAAGAATGTAATACCGACAAAATCTGCGACGACGTAACCTGGCTTGTCTGGCAGGCTCACAACAGCCGTGATGAACGGCTCGTTCTCATTGATCGCTTCCACACATCTATGCCACATATGAACTATATTTGCCAAAAACCCCTCCTTCAAAAAAATTTCTTAAAATGAAAATAAAAATCTGAAAGTTAACCAAAGGCATTGAGTGCATAGAAACGGCATGTCTTTTGGGCTTAGCATTGTTGTTGCATTTGTAATGCTTAAAGTAAATTTAGAGGCTTTGAGAAAAGTAGTCCTAAGCTTAAAATAGAGTTAGTTAGATTATATTGTGATGGTGTGGTAGAGAAGAGGGCTGAAGGGGGTAGTGTCACGTAACACCCCTCGAACACACCCCTTTTTTGGGGCGTCGGTGCGTGCACCTTTTATTCCTCCCTTTTGCACTGATGAGAAGGGGGGTGCAGTTGCAGGTTTCGATTTCAACGCTTCTCATTTTTTTCGGTGGGCCGGGTCTTGGGGAAGCTGAGCAGAGAGCGGGATACCAAATATAAAAATACTTTCGGTGCGAAATATGACGAATGTACTTAGTATATCATCGCTATAGTATTAAATCATCCCGTATGCAGGTTGTAGTCATGTCAAAGTAAAGCGTTATCTGAATGAGTGACTTGCAATGTTATCTGTTCCGCGGATTGAATGTGCAATTCGGCGCAAATTAAGCACAGGATTTGCGTATGCTGGGTTAAAATTGTGTTTTAACCCAGCATACACAGTGTTTGCGTATGCTGGGTTAAAATTGATTGACTGCGATTACAGTTGTTGGCAATTAAAGGAGCGGCATTTATTGTCAACGAAAGCGTTGGCGTTATCGTTTGTGTTGGGTAGTTATTTGGCATAAAGCGCACTAAGAGTTCTTGTTGCGCTCTTGCCCGCTTCTCGAAAAGCTAGACGTAAAAAGGGGAGTGGGGGGAGGGTGGTGGCAAACAAGTCGCTTTAGGAGCTTAAGGGTACTGTAGTAGTGAAGTTAAGGAAAAACGAGGGCTATTTGAATGCTGGTTTTAGTGGTTGCGCGTAATTTATGAGAGGGTGTATAAAAAGGCACCTGGCGCTTTTTGTGAACGTTTGTCTATAGATTTAAGCGGAGAAGATTGGAGGTAGCATCTTTTTACGCGAGACCTGATTCCAAAACATTCAAGCCACAACTTGCATCTGGAAGCTGTAAAAGGCCTTTCTTCAAAAATAAAAGCTTTATTTGTTTATTCAGAGAGTTAAACTGTTAATAACGTTCGCTGTAACCTGGTCATTGGTCTGCACAGTTTGGGCGATTTTCCATTTTCCGTTTTTATATTTACATTAATTTTTATTTGATTAATTTTTCCCAATTTAAGTTTATTCATTTTGTTATTTGTTTATTTTAAAGAGAAAATTAGGAGTAAAAGATATTGTAGGATTTGGTGTACACCAAAAATGCACACCGAAAAAGAAGACACTGTAAAGGGATTGGTATATTTTTGCTATTCGACTATCTTCGACTATTGATTTTCATATTTAAAAGTTTTTGGATTGGCAAGCATCCCACTTGACCAAGCGAACATTTTGTCGGTATATGGTAAAGGACACAAAGGGAGAGCTGCCTCATTCACCGCCCGAGTCCCAGGATTTTTAATCTTATCAAAGTCTAGCTATCACGAAGCTTGCTTGGGCTCTGGTCCTGGTTTCGTTCGCATTCTTTTATATAGACCCCTGTGCATAGAGTGCTGAGCGTCTTCCATAATACTTTTGGTCTGCTGTGCTTTCGGGGCTCTTTGCCTTGTTCTCCTTCTTGGAGCTCCGAAGGTCCAAGGTCTAAGAATGCCTTTTTCCCCCCACCACTCGTTTTCCCGCCTCTTGGCTGCTTTTTTTCGGTTTAGCGAAATACTTGTATGCCACCGTAACGAGTTTTTTTTTAAATACTCAAGCAACGACAGCGCGATCTTTTGACAAACTTTTTCCGAGAAGCGTTGACGATAACGACGGTAACATTGATAGTCCTTGTGCTGTTTTCCATCACAGTTTTTTCTTTAAAATGAGTGTATGTGGTTTGCCACATGAAACTTGTAGGGCTACACCGGTCTCTGAGAAAGTTTTTTTTTTCAAATGGTAATTTTTGTTTTATTTTCCACAGTATGATGATGGACTGGCGGCGCACTATGGAAGTATGGACGTGGCCGGCTCCATGTACGATCCACACGCGGCGCACCACCGGTCGCTGCAGCAACTCTCGTCACATCACTCGGTGTCGGTCTCGCCGCACCTCAACCATGGAGCCGCCGCCGCAGCCGCCGTCGCTATGCACCACACACCTTACCACTCCGCCGTTTCAAACCACGTACCCTCCGTGCCCGTGTCCAACCATGGCATGGCTGGTGTACCCGACGTCCACAAGAGAGACAAGGACGCCATATACGGGTAAGACTTGCACAACATGTAGAATTAGCCAACTTGGTGTATAAAGCTAGTCAGTTTTCACCTAACTGAGTAGCCAGCTTTCCGGGGGCTAGCGTCATTTCCCGCTTTTTTACCCATTGCGGAACTCTTTGAAGGAGCTTTGTTAAGATGCATCATGGCAACTAGTAAAGGGCGTTACGAGTCACGCAGATTGCTCTCATGCCGCGAAACTTGTAGGTTGTTTGGATGGTATGTTCCAAGTTCAAGGAAAACCAGCTGGATAAAAAAATGCGAGAAACTCTTCGGCGTAAGCCAGTAACGGGTAAAGCACAGATCGCTCGAGGCGAGAAAGTAGTGAGTGTAACGTCACTGTTACAGTACTTGTCACCCCCCTCCCCCGTTTTCATGGCTGTAGCAGCATCCTTGTTTCCTGTCGTCGTTTTTCCACCGTTCTCTCCCGGTTTTGCGTAACTCGTGGCATTCATAGCCTATAGAGCCGAGCTTAATGTGCCAAATAGGATTGTAAAGTGAAATTTATTCGCTCCGCAGACGTTGACGCGGTGGGTGCCTTGTTTATTCCGAAGAATAAGGTCGTCGAGAGAGGCTTCCAAGGAAAAACCGGGGGTGGAGGGATGGGGGAGATACAGCCGAGATACAAAAAGCACATTTTTTCAGTCAGCGGTATTGCCTCGACGTAAAGAGTCATTGTTAATAAACGCTGTTGCGCACATGAATGTTGAAGATCACTTCTCCCAAGATTTATCGTAGTGCATGAGTTCTAAAAGAGGCTAAAAAAGAAGAGGGGCCCTGATTTTTTATTTTTACTTTTCCGGTAGGAGTCTAAGCATATCAGGGAACAAGAAAGTGAAAACTTTGAGAGCTTCCCATAACTGTGACTCCAAGAGTGTATAAAAGTACTTTGCAGAACGTGGACAAGTGCCTTTTTAGACCAGACTTTTGTCACTATTTTCCTACACTTTTTTCCCTGTGTAAATAGTTCTGTTTTAAACTGGGCATTTTCTGTTTATCGTTCTTTATTGCAAATATTGGCAAACGGAACGGGTCTCATTTTTGAGATCATTAATCTTTCAAAAAAGCAGACTTGTTTTTTCTTAAGTATAACGCCCAGCAATTTAATACTGTATTACGGATCAAATCGTGTGATTAGAACGCGTGACCTTTTTAGAAGAGCGTATTTTATAATGAAAAACTACTTTCAAAAACTATTGTTTTTCAACAGTCGTAAAATCCCTCTGGCATGAATTGAAAAACGGCTGATTTTATTATTGCAATAAAAATATTAAAGTACATTAAAGTTTTCAATGACTGAAGCTTGTGGGACGCAGGTCACAAGACACTGAGATGTGCCATGCTGTGTCATGTCTATGCTCCGGCGTGCTCGTTTTTCGATCTTTAATAAGGAGGAACGCCGGCCCCAAGTGGCGTGCGGACAGATGGAGGCGTTTTCATTGGTCATTGGCAGAGGCCATTTCGTCAAACATCCGTGTCAATCCTGCCTTGTCTGTTGCCTGCTCGAGTGTTTATGATACCGAAAGTCATGCCATAGGTATCACCTTAAGAGAAACGTAGTTTCCACATCGTTTGTAACCTCTGGGTGACGTAAAAGGCTATAAATACTAACGCATTGTGCCTTACTAGCATTTTTAGATGCATTTTGGCTCATGTAATAGTGCGTATAGCTGTATCGCAGTGTTGGACGCCTTGTCTAATAATGACAGAAAGGCAGTGTGCATGCGTTTCTCGATTTCTGACAGCTCGCCCATTGCTCTTCGACATTAGCCGGCTGACATGGCGTGGCACAGAGCTGAGGATCCGTGCATCCCCACATCGCATGCTCAGTCCAAGGTGCAGTACGTACAGTAGGGTACCTTTTCCACCCCGCGTGGTATATGCGAGTCTAGCTGTCGAAGCCTTAGTGGACAGCCCTTTGATTCACAACGTACTGGGTACGTGTAGGAGCGGAAACCGAAACTGCGTCTGTGTCGTAACTAACGATGGGTCGATAGAGTTAAGCCTATCCTGGGTTACGACTGCTGGCTCGCTGAGTGCGGGGAGGGGGGTGAGATGGCCCAAAAGCTGGGCAACGCGTCAGTAGAGCACGCAGGACAATCCGTCATTGGTCGCATGTCACCGGGGACATAGTTAGCGCAATTTTTATTTTTCGTTGGATGCTGACTGATGGGGGTTAGCATGGGTACGACCGCGTTAGTTGCTCCCACAACAAAGTCCAAAAGATAATTCTCTAGAAATAAAGAAACATAAATATAAAGCGGGAGAAAAAAGCATAACGAACAGCTTGTTTTGGCCTTAATGACAATAGTAAAACAAAAGAACGTTGCAAGACGTCTTTTCGTGAGCAAACGCGGATGGGGTCCTGTGACGGTAAAAAGCTTCTGCACTCAAATGGGCGATGCAATTATGACGGTGCCAAGCACTGCCCTTCTAGCGTGAAACTCAGTTTGGGTTCTCATTCATATGCGTTTCTTTGGTACTGAAATTACTTGCTACCGTGTGAAAGGTGTGAATGCTCGTCTATAAATCATTTGTTTGTATTTTGTAGACATCCCTTGTTCCCCTTATTGGCGTTGATCTTCGAGAAATGCGAGTTGGCAACTTGCACGCCTCGTGAACCCGGTGTGGCAGGCGGTGACGTCTGCTCCTCAGAGTCTTTCAATGAAGACATTGCCGTCTTCTCCAAACAGGTAAGTTCGCCGATAACATTGCGACATTTTCAGTAAAAAGACACTGCGAAAATACGTGAACCGAGTTCCTCAATTCCCTCCATATCAGCATATGGAACTCTTTTTAAATAACCTTCTGTTGCCTGCCGTATCCGTGCTGTTACTGCTGCAAGGCATGGTATAGGTCTTCAACCATGTTTCCATCTAACAACACCTGAAAACCTGATCTTGCCGAAGGCTCTCCAAATGCCAGACTGTTCGGTGCAAGGCAAGAGAGGAGAAAGGTCAGATACTTTTTTTCAAGCTTTATTTTTCGTCGTAGGTCTTCAGCCCAGGCTCATCAAGGAACTCTTTTTTTGTCTTAGTTACAGGCGATCGAGGAACCAAAAGTAACATACATGGACTCAGCTGATTTTCAACATTGCATATGAAATAGACAGTGTTCTATTTCTTTCTTTATTTTATTCAGTTGTTTTCAGTTGTTTAAGTTAAAAATCGCTGTGGATGCAATTACATTTAATTTTCGAAGGCACAGTAGGTTCTCAAATAGCGAAGCTTAATAAGTTAAACTTCAAGAGCTTCCGTTTGGTGAGAGATGAAAAGACACATTCGAAAATGGACAACAGTTAACTTTCGTCTTAATTGTCTCGCACAGTACGCCCGTACAAGGGAATAGCACAGGCAAAATAGTGCATACCTTTGCTACTCAGGGGAATTTCGGTGTCCAGTGAGCGTCCTGTGTCCAAGGTGGGAGCAAGTGTCGCTCTCGCCCGTCATGCATACTCCAGCAGGCTGGAGCGTCAAACCACGTACGGATACAAGAATAATCATGGGTTTTGAAGTGTACTTGTCTTCCGAAATCTCCGTGCGCGCATTACGCCCCCTAGGACCATCGCAGCACTTCTCCGGGACCGTGTCTGCTGACGGAAGTCAGAGAGTGCAAAAAGGGGTGACGGACCATGTCAAGGTCCCTCCCAACCCCCCAACCCCCGCTTTTTGGCAAAAAGAGGCAAACGCTCAGTGCAGGCACGCTACTGGACTGATTTCCAGTCATCTGGGGCTGCCAGCATACTAATGGAACAAGGGAAAGGAAATTGAAGAGAGCTGAGGCTTTTAGTTCGGGGCTTTCGCGAAAGGCAATGCCCCCCTTTGCACACATCCGTATTTAATTTTAAGTCCCTATTTCAAGCACGGGTCCAAAATTCCAACCCAGAAGCGTTTCGCTTCGTCGACAATATATTTTGAAAATTGTAAAGAATTTATTGAGAGAAGCGGATTATTGGGGAAACATTTTTGAGTGAAAACTAAATTTCTAAAAGAAATATTGTGAATAAAGAATATTACAATAGTAGAGAGGGAATTCCATTACCCAAAGAAATTAATAGCTCGGAAAATAAAAAAGCATTGTATGGAAACATGTTATGACGGAGAACGAAGGCTCGGGACAAAAAGAAGAGTGAAGGAATTGAGCGCGTATCCATGTCGTTGGAGTTTCACGGAAAAAAGGAAACAAGAGCAGGCACTTCCTAGCACTTTCGTCACCCCCCGTTCAGCATAGGATGCCGGGAGAGAACTCCCTTCGTAAAGCCTGCTGTTAAGTAGAAAGGACTGTGACTTATTAAAAACTAGGGAAGTTTACTATTTTAGACTGTTGACCACTTTTTAAGGCGCTTTGATGCGAGTCAGTAATAATAAGTAACGTCTATCAAGCCTAATAGTCCCTTCATGAGGCACCGTGGGTAACTTTGTGAAGAACTGATAGTAAACCTACTAAGGTGAATGACTGCTCCATAAGTAATTCAACTAAATGTATACACTGTATAGAGGCTGTTAATTCAAATGTTCTTAATTTAGCATACAATCTTTTGTAGCGGAAAGTTAAGGGCAATGGAAAAACGTAAAGGGGGAAAAGTAATTTGCTTTTGCTTTGAGTCTTTTTGTGTGAGAGTATATGGATATATGTGCACTGGGTGCCCCCGTTTTTGATTTGGTGGATTTGAGCTAAAAGTCTCCTAACTGGCAAAAACCCCTCTCTACCTCTTTCTGGAGGTTTTGGGTGCAGTTTTTGGTTCCATTTAAGCGGTCGGACAAGTCTGGTGGTGGTCATTGTGTATAGGACTGAAATTCTAACTAAAAGAGCAGAAAACGTTGCTCTGTATCAAGTCAGCAGCTTGAGCCGTCGCCCAAGAAAAGAGAACAGGAAGGGGGTCTTGGTGAAACCCCAGCAGGAGGCCAGCCCGTAAACGCAGCCAGCAAGCGAGCCAAAGAGTAAAAGTAAAGTAAAGGGAAAATGGTGACCAAAGACATTACGAACAAAGATGAGGAGCGAGAGAGCCCCCCTTCGTTCGTATCGTATGTGTTTCTCGCGTTTCCCCGGGTTTCCTTGTTCCGTTGCTATCCCAGCAGACTTCAAAACTAATGCACTCGGAATATGTAAAGAAAAAAAAAGCGTAGCGGAGATGAAAATGGATGCTGGTCCCGGCTGCCTGAGAAGGAGAAATAGAGCGTAATTTGAAGCGAGGAGATGCCTGGTTCTGGTTAACTCCCATTTGAGGGTTGAACTGAAGCCTTGTTCACTTTCCCTTCGTGCACTTTTGACTGTAGGGGTTTCGTAGTTAACAAAAACCAGGGTATGTTTCTGGAAGAAGGGGCGCAAATAGTTTAAGAAAAAAGAGGAAAAAAATGTCAACCGTAGTGTGCATTTTGACTTTGTATGGGAAAAGTGGGTTCGAATTCTTTGAGTTTAGTATCTTGTCCTCAGTACGTTAGATTTTTTAACTAGTCTAACCGTCAAAAAATGGTTCAGATCGTAACTGCCCGGGGAAGCCGTGGCCAAAAAGGGATTTGGGCATCTACAAGTTGGAGCATGAGTTTTTTACCTACGAAATTGACGGACCACTTTGAAGGCAAAATAGGGTTTTCGGGGGGCCGTTAAGTTTACGTTTTACTGTGTTAACCTAGAAGTTGACTTAAATTACGAGTACCGCGTTTGACAAGACACACGCAAGTTAAAAAAGGGAGACAGGAGCGGGGCAATGCGTGTAAACTCATCTAAGTGCATATGTAAGGATAACGGTGGTCACTTTTTGGTTGAATCCCAACCCCTTTAATCATAGACCGACACCCAATGGACGGCCTCTTATGGGCCTTGTGGTCGCCATGGCAGCCCCATCATGCTTCTCTCTACGCTGCTTGACTATGCAAATTGTTTGACGTGAGCGATGGCCAACGCAAAAAAGAAAGAAGACGAACTTCTTGAGCTTAACTCGCCAGCCCGTAGCTTTAGAAAGAACCGACAATTTCTTTTTTTCCCACTTTTTGTGTACACAAGCCCCCAACATGGCGATTCAATATGCGTTACTTTCCTTAAAGCCATCGAAACCATTTTTCACTTTAGAAAATTCCCCCAGAAATGGCAATTTCCAAACTCGCTGGCACTACCAGAGCATAGAACCCGGAGAATTGAGTTTTCCCTGACAATCTTGCATGATGCATATTAGGAGACCCCCTTTTTCCCTTGAATAAAAATACGTTAAGAAAGTTTCGCAAAGGGGAAAAGCAATCTCGTGTAAAGAGGCAAGAAGGGCACAAAAAAGGGCGGTGGAGTTTGTCACAATGTACCGTACACCCAAAGCTTTTGGTCAAGTGAGGGAGAAAGAGGGGAAAATGCAAAAAAAGTAGCGGTAATTGTGTATACCTCTGTAAAGATGTCCGATGAGTGAGATATATTAGATTGGGAGTGGGAGTTAGTTGCGGGTCCCTATCATTAATGCTTGTCGGACTGACTTTACGGCCTGGCTGAACATGAAAAGGAAGCCCTGATTTGCCAGGCACACGTAACAGAACCAAGTCCGAAACAGACCCCATGCTATGCACATGCCATGCAAAGTGGCTGCAGAGCTGCTCCACCGGGTGACGTCAAAGGTCATTGGAAAACGCGGCTCGTCCGACCTTGATTGGTCCAACATCTCAACCGAGGGGCTTGAATCGGCCTTGGGGGTTGGGGTTGGTGGGGGGGTTAGCGAGTTACGTGAAAGAAAGTTATGTGATAACTTTGCAGACTCGGAGAAAACGAGCGAGATAGAGAGGGGGTGTACAAGTGTAAATAAACTCGGGTGTACTCAAATGGCCGGGCTTTTTTTTCGAAGGCGGGAAAAGAGATATCCAAGGCAACATGTGAGAGCCAGAGTCGACGTTGCTTCCAGAGTGCACCGCCCCCTCCCTATTAAGCCCTCATTTGATGACCTCATAAATATGCAGGGTCATATGTTCACGTCATTGGCTTTCATGCATAATGCGATGTAGTGTGAAAAAGCCTTTAGTATTTTGTCTACAACGACATGCCGTGCCCATAGCTCAGCTCAGGCGCAACTTTTGTTTTTCTTACGTGAAATATGGAACTTGGTTAAGAGTATTTCCCAGAGCACGCAGCTATAGGGGAAGTACTGTATATATGGGGAATGGAGAAATATCCGATTTCTTTTTAAATTTAATCTTGGGGCTGCCCCTGTGGAAGAGTAATTACTGTTTGTTCAAAGATTTGATGAATGCGAGGGAAAAAGAGGTTAGAACCATAGGAAAAGGCCTTGAGTATGTGCTGGGCACGTGCGAGAATGTGAAATTATCACTGGGGCCAAAAGCTCCGAGGAATGTGGCTCGGAAATACATCCTGAAGACACACGTTTGGGGTGGTTGGTGGAGGCTTGCGTTCTTTTCCCTGCTTTGGCCAAAGAATTGGGTACTTCAAGGTATGATTGTATAAAACGGGAGCTGGAGGCGCCAAAGGAGGACGATATGCAAATGTGTCTTACACACGAGGTGGCAACGGGTCTGATTTCCCAATGAAAAGCTCGACCAGTTCAAATCACGGGTCTGTCACTGGCAGGATGATTTATAAGGGTCAGGGAAAAAGCCTTTTCCTACTGCCATGGACCTTTCATGGAGGGGGTAGGGGGGCTTTGTATGGAGAGAAGCCTTTTACAACTTGAGAAAAATCCTTCGTTTCCCCCCCAAAATCTTCTTCAGAACTTTGGTAATTCAGTGTGAAAGCCCTCTTAACTGGAAGAATTTTTTATGTATATTTTTATTTCACCTATATTTCACCTATTTGTCCCTATAAAGGCCAACGCAATTTTTCATTGATGTTGTCATGTCTTTTTTATTTACGTATTTTTTTTATTTATTTAATGTTGTTATCCCATGTTTTTACATTCTTCAGCCTCTTGAGAAGTAGAGTAAGTGATTCAGTGAAGGTGAGTTTGTTACGATTGGAGAAGTGTTTGTCAGATTCAGTGAGTCAAATCGTGTTGAATGAGAAAAGGGAAATAGGGGTTGTTCCCTTATTACACGAGGAGCTTGAGCATTGTTGCGACCAATTGTTGTTAACCGTCATGTACAGTCTCCCTTTGGTGGTCGCCCTGCTTGTCTCCACGTGATAGAAACGAAAAGGAAAAAAGTAGAAAAAAAGAAGAAAAGTGTAGCCTAGCTAAGGCCAGCTCTCTCGGGGGTTTATTGCACGGATAATAGCGGGTGTCCCAGCAAGTCGTCTATTGTTCTGTCTCGGCCTCCCTCATGCTAAGTCGTCAGCGCGTGAACTCGGTCGTCTTCTCAGGTTTATATACATCTTTTCCATCCAGCAGCAACAGTCGTCTCTACTTTATTTCCCTCCAGTCTATAACTTCTGGAGGGGCTGGATGCCCCCCTCCCTTTTTCCTTACTAACCCCCCTATTTCTTCCCTTTTTTAACGCCTTGTTACGCGGATAACTTGTGATTTACGTACCTTGAGTCTTTACTGACTTGCGTTAACGGTAAAAAATAAAAATACAATCGAAGAGGATTGAGGAACTCGGGCAACATTGTAAACATGTCTGAACAGCAAACTATGACCACGATGCTTTAACTTCCCAAGTTCTTGTCTTGGTCCAGGATTGGTAAACTAATTAAATTTTTTCCAATGTCTTTCGCAGATACGACAAGAAAAACCGTACTATATCGCGGACCCAGAAGTCGATTCCCTGGTAAGTTGTTTTTTTTTCTTGTTTATCTTGTCTCGCTTGTCTTTATATATTATTCCCTTTTTCAGTGTAGCTTTTATTAAGTTTCCTGTTAGAACGGTTGATCTGAGGGACGCTGGGGGCTCCAAAAACTTTTCAGGCCTTAACTCAGTGAGTCAATGTGATTCCGAGAGACATGTTCAAGGGAAACAGACCTGACCAGTTGGTGTGTGCATGGGCGGGGGACCTTTTTCTATAAACCGGGCGATCAAGATAAGACCCAGGTGCAAGAGCCCCCCTTTTTGCCTTCTAACTCGGTTTTTCTATGGGATGTGTGGAGCTTGTATGCATTGACTTAGAAAGTATTGGAACAGAAAAGATTTCTTTAACAGGCGAGTGAATTAGTTACCATCCCAGTTGGTTCGACTTTTAAGTCGAGTGAAGGCTTGAGATCTGCGTACGCAATGGCATGGTACAAGTGTACACTTTTTGGGCGCTTGTTTTGGCGTTCCTTCGTTGTTAGCACCTCTGGCCACTCGTTATGGCAGAGAGGGAGACCAGGAGATGAGCTAGTCTGCATTATACGCACCTGAGTTCCTTGCCTTTTTATGGACTCGGTGTTCCCGGTAATGGTGTATATAACTGGCACATATGGGCAATAGGGCAAACTTTGAGTTACGGCTCCTGCACAACATACTAGCGTGGCCCACGAAAAGAACAACACAAGGATAAGTGAAGGAAAGAAAAGAAGAAGAGGATGGACTTTTTATCCTATTCTTTCCACCTATTGCCCCCACGTTGGCTCAGGTATGCTGGAAGAAACATACCACCGTTAACATGGGAACGTTGAGCTTACGGCATAGTTGGAATCTAGGTACCATTGTTGTTATTGGCAGTCGAGTTTTTCATCCAAATCGTAAAAACGTGTAACAACACCAACAATTGATAGGGTTAGTGTAGGTGGTCTCGTCAATGTCAGTTTAGCTCGTTCAGCTAGCCTCAAATGCATGAACAATTGATTCTTCCATTTCGTAGAAATTTCAAACAAGTATTATTTTTATGCGAGGATTGTATGTGAAGATCCTGTTATAAGTTGAGGCCTTGTTTTTCGACTGAAAATCTACTAAACGTTAAGCCTTCATTGCCAGAATTAGGGAGTTTGGAGGGGGGAGCATGTTTGAAAAGAGAAACTTGTGGCTTGGAAATTCATCTCAAAAGGTCTCGACTGTGCTAAGCAAGAGATCCGGCAGTCTTAAAAGAAACAAGAGGCTAGGATGGAATAGAAAAAGAGAGAGATGGCCAAAGTATGAGAAGTGGAAGAGAGTTAAAAGCAGTTTTCTTGGGTGCAAAAGATGGGCAGTCCCCCTTAGGGTCCCATTCGGGACAAAAGCATGCCGAGAAAATGGGAGAAGCTTGCCCATCACGCTTGATCACGCTGGCCCCCTTTGGAAACCTGGGGAGAGTGCTGGCAAGATACCAGACAACCATCTCAGCCAATATTACATGACTTAACTACCCCCTCCTTTTTCCTTTTTACTACTTCATACTTACCGTAACCTTGCCCGTTTTTCGAGCTGTTTCACTACGAGATTGTTATGGACCAACTCAAACTTGCTCAAACAACGCATAAAAGCGCAGCTCAGTTGTTGGGCGCTTTCACTTTTAATTCGTACAAATCCAGTTGCGTGGCAGTGCACAGCTTGCTGCTCTTTTTCGATTCAGCCCACCATTCCACACGTTTTTCCAACACTGTTCCAGTTTTCCTCCGAAACCAAAGCTTCAATTGGTCGTCTCGCGGCTGTCACATCCGACGGACCCTGAAAACTCCCAAACTTTTGTGCCAAGCCTTTTGTTTTTCCAAGAAAGGACTCTAAAGGCTAATAAGAATATCAGACTATAATTAACGTTTGTGCTGGACCCCCTTTCTGACAAAAAAAAGGAGAAATCCGTCAAGAGACAGGGATGGGGGGCTTCAGAAAAACAGTAGGGGGTGTCCTTGGGGGTTGGAGGGGTTAGGTTAGCCAGGAGTCAACGAGAGAGTTCGAAAGGTCAGCGTTGACCACGGGTCCATGCCATGTTCGACCACCACGGTGTGGCAATTTGAGGCTCAGGGCATTGGGAGGCTGACGAGCAAGACTAGTGCTCCGCATTTCCGGCAATGTGTCGTAAAAATGCGACGAAAATTACGAGAGCTTAGGCACGCCTGGACTTGGGTCTCTGACGTGCGAAATACAACTCGAAAGTTTTATGAAGCTCCCTGGGTCCTAGTGGTCACTTAGTATATACCCAATGGAAATCCCAAACTTTTTTACCCTCAGGGGTTCAGGTATAATAAAAATCTATTGGGAGCATCTTGGGAAAAAGGTATTTATGACTTTACCTAGGTTTTCGTCCTTGTCTTCCCTTGAAACATGCTAGTTACGCTTGTGGGGTGCAGGTCTATAAGTTTTGGAGCTACCTCATGCTATAAATGTATTATGGCCATCGAGAGTGTTAGTATTGAATGACCTGTGTTAGTCTGTATATTCAAGTTTGGAGGATTATAAATGTAAAATAGCTTTTTAGAAGCCCCACACCCCATTGAGGCTTGTGGGGGCTCAGAAAAAGGCTCAGTCAAAATGCATCTGGATGTATGGTGCTAAAGAAGAAAAAAGGGGGTGGTGGGGGGCTTATTTAGGTAGTGTGGTATATGGTCCGCGAAGCTGTTGAGACTGTTGACGGCCGACTGATAAGTTGACACGTTATCATGTCTCGGCTATTAGGGGCCGCTAAAAATCAAAGCCGGAGATTTACAACCGCCCCTGGGCAAGTCTAATCAAGTGTCGAACTTTGTGTGTATAAAAGATATTTCGATGCCGGTAGCGCAAGTCGAAAACGACACGGTTAATAAAAACGGACAAGTGGAGGGGAAGTATTTTCTTTTACATCGAAAAAGCGAACAAAACAGAAGCTTATATAGGGACTAATACTGATAGCGTTTAATCCATCCCTGGGGGAATTATTAACCCAGACATTGTTATCAATTTGGGCATAAGGAATTGTACCTTACTGATAAAAGCTCGTTTCTGTTTCATTTCCTTTATTAATTATATTTTTCTGTCATCCATTTTTTCCACGATATGTATATTTTCTATTTTTTTTTTTTGCTGTACAAAATATTAATTGTGTTTTTCTGCATCGTCTATTTTTGCTTGGCTTAATATTTTTTTTTTGTTTTTTTACAGATGGTCCAAGCAATCCAAGTCCTCAGATTTCACTTACTCGAACTAGAAAAGGTAAGTCTACAGAAAATTCACGTAACGTTGCAAGGGAGACAAACGAGACGAGTATTGGTGATTGATTTAACATGGAAACTACGCCCACCGTTCAGGCCGCGTCAGTGTTGATGCAAGTCACTAGCGTTTTCGAACGGTCCCCTTTTGGGGAATGTGTCTTTTTTATGGGGGTTAGTGTTTTCGTTGTGTTTATAATTGTAAACGACAGGCCGACATGATATAGGTAGTCAGAAGGGCTGAGAGAGCATAAAGGCTTGTGGTGTGTTGTCTACGTACCGAGTGCGTGAAATTTCACGCTTGCCTGCTATGTAGCGCTGGAGCGGCATAAGTCTTGAAGATGTGCTTTTTTATATCGGACGGAATGAGATGGACAGAAGTCATAATTCACACTAGACTAAACGTTGGGGGCTAGTTTACGTGCTGAAGGAAGGTTTATGGCTTTGCAGCATCCATCTCATCCCGACAAACATACCTCCTCCTCTCTCTCCTTTCGAAAAGTCTTGGAAGAAAGGGCTAGCGAGCCAAAAAGGCACTTATCGGGACTTCGCCACTTGGATTTTTGACGGCGTCCGGGGCGTCGTCTTCATGGCTGACTGCTGCTTCACAGTGCCTTTGCCTTTCTGGCCCCCGCAAGTGGAAGTTGCAGTGAAGAAGGAGGAAGAGATATATACCCAGGAGCAAAAAGACAAACCAGTGTTGGTACATTAGGTTTCCACCGCACTAATCTCAAGAGGACCAAGGTCCAGTAAACGCCGAAAACGCAATGTTAAAAATGAGACAAGAAAAAGGAGTTGCCGTGAATCGTAACGTAACTTTTGGCAGTTCAGCTCATCCAACAAAGCGCGTGCACTTCATATCGAGTTGGGTGCCTTTTTCCAACTCACGGGAAAGTCGTCAATTTGGGTAAATCAAATCACCGTCTCCGTCAGCGCGCAACGCACAATTCAGGAGAAAATTACAGACTTGGTCCAATGCAATCTTCCTTACTGGCGTTTCCTCGTTTCATCTCCACGGCACACTGAGCTCAAGATTCCTTTCTTCGTTAATAGTTTTCTTTCCTTTTTGCTGATAATCCAAAAGCGCGCTTCAAAAATAGCGCGTGGAGTGTAACTCTCAAGGACAGCGAATGTAGCAAAAAATGCAGAAATTAATAAAATAGAAATAGGCACGTATGAAATAAAATAAATGCTGCGAGTCAGTTTGAAGTGTTGGCAAGTCCATCCTAACGTCTCACATAGTTACAGCCAACTTATTTTCCTAAAGAGCATGTGCCAATCCTTCTTAGTGTGTTGGCAGGGGTTTATGGAGGCTTTTCGGGCTAAAAGAGCTGTAATTTATCTGGATAAAAGAAGAAAACTTTTTCTTTTTCGACGTGCCCGAGCCTCCTTGGGAGAAGTTCATGCGCAAGTAAAGCTTGATATAGATATACTACGTTCTTGTATTTCTTTTGTTTTTTTTAGACATATACCATGTGCGCTAAAACTCTTTCTCGATAACGCCCTATCGTTTTTTCTGATTAGCGCCTATCAGTGAGCCATAAATTTTTATTACGGTGACGATAGAAAAAGAAACTTGGGGAGTGTTCGTGTGGGCGTGCAAGGGCATTGTAGCACAGGCAGGGATGGGATAGCTCTTGAGAAATGGAATAGGGAATAAGTTGAAAAATCGTCACACATACAATATCCGCGCGTTAGAAACCAGATATGTATTTCTTTATGCTGTGAATAATTAGATTCATAGTCGTGCCGGGGTAACCTGAACCAGCATATTGTTCCTGGGTTTAGTAGGGTCACAAAATGTACGAGGAGAATAAGATGAGTTCTCTTTTGTAATAGGAGCTGCTATGTTACGTGCGCTCTTCGGCGAGCTACCCAATAGAGCACAATAGGCTAGCGTCCAGGGCTGTCGGCAGCTCTACTTTTCATCACCCCACACCTGTCAATAGTGCTGGCCCTTGAATAGCACGCTTTGATGGAAATACGATACCATTTATTTTCTTCTTGAACACTTCGTTCTCCCGCCCTCAGGGTAAAAGAGACTTTCCACCTATATCTCGGACATATATGTTATGTATGTGGAGGTGATGAGGACAAACGAAGGCGTTGCAACCTTATGCAGATCCATAACTCGCAACACGGAACGGCAGATAACCTCTCTTTTAAAGTGTCCGTAAAGGTGTTGGTAGTGTAAGGTTCCACCGAAAGTGTTTCCAAAACTCTGACAGGTGTTTGGGCAGGCTGTGTAATACTTTCGCCTTATAGAGCAACCGTAAACTATTCACCGCGTTTTTCATCAACTCATACTGAGTTTGAAAACCGAGTTGGAAAGAAGAACTTTCCGAGACAAGACCAGAGACCAAAAGTCGTCAGGAAAGCAATTAAAAGTTGGGGAATATGTACGTCTCAACCGTCAGTTAACTTCTTTCTCACAGAAACTGAGAAGGGCCGGAATACAAAATAAAAAAAGAAAAGAAAAAAAGGAGTTCTTGCAAATCGTCTAAGCGGCGTTTTGCCCATTTCTGAAATGAGTTTCCTCGGAAGAAGATTTTTTCATGTAAGTTGTTCCAACCCGTGGCAAGCCATTAAGGGTTTTCTTGTTTATAACACACGCGTGAGTCGGGGTAGGTGAATGTAATAAGAGAAAGGTGATGGTATTGGGGCATCGCGTCCCCATGCATGAGTCTATCCGTACCAAAACACCCTGGTAGTCCCTAGGTCCATGCAAGTTGGAAGAGGTTTCTGGAGCTTCTTATAAGAAACTCCAAGCCCAGAAGAGAAAGAGATGAAGGCTAAGGCTGCGGGATCGTCCGTGAGCTGAGCCGAAGCGGCCCAAGATTAAACGCATTAATCACGGACAGCCTCATAACAGCTGTCCCTACCTGACAGGATCGAGGCTCTGGCGAGGGCTCAACTTGCCAGAAAAGAGCCTGTGTGCGAGAGAGAGAACCGAGCGAGAGAGAGAGAATGAGAAAAGAGAGTACGGCAGAGGAGAGAAACGACAGGTCCCTGCTCAAACTTGATTTTTCTTCCCAAAGATATTTTCACTTCGGAAATTAGTTTTCCTTTTACTAAGAATTTCTCGTTTAACTTTTTGGGTCTTTCACCCCTTGCCAAAAGAAGCGGCCGGTACCTCTTTCCCAGTACTGAACGTAAGCGAAAGTCTGCCTCGAACTTCGGAAACCCGGGCAAAAATTTGCGGAGTTTTATGATAGAATAAGAGAGAAGGAAATGACATTTCCCATTCCTCCCTGGCTCCTTCCCATTTTCTTGATAGTTATCGCTCTTACTGCGGCAATGGTACAGGCCACCCCCGTACGATGAAAATCAGCCTGGCATTGAAAAGCAAACCGAAGAATTTTCATACCAGGGAAAAGGTATGTTTACCATTGGTACTATAGGAAAGAAAAGGCTGACAAAGATAGGGAAGGTATATCACAGGGTGGGTAGAAAGGGGGGCAAGGCCTCCCTTGGCGTTACTAGCCCATAGTGCGTAATGTGTAATGTGTGATTGTGTCACGAGGAATGTGATGTGGAAGGCCAAGGCAGCGAAAAGGCCCTTTTCACCCTCCTGGCACAATATTTAGGTTGTGGTAGAAGCGTAATTCCCACCATCCATCTATCCCAGGCCCGGGACCCCCAAGAAAAGCATAGCATTGACCCTAAGGAATGCTAATGGTTTTTACCCTTCTTTTTGCCTTCCCTTTTGCCCAAAAAGCTTTATCTCCCAAGCTTTAGGCTCCGTCCAGTGCTTTTACTTTACACAATTTTCAAACATACGACCAGCAACGACCCCTCGGCCCCTCCAAGCCTGTCCCGGAGGTGGAGTTTACGCATTTGTTGTATACACAAAACGTCCAGAGGCAGTACCGTGCCATAAGTAACCATCAACTTATTATACTGTTACAGAGCCCCTGGTATGCCCAAATATGCATTCGGAGATCGTTAGCACCTCAAACGGATACTTCGGAGTCGGATCGAAAGGAGGGCTAGGTGGGTGGGGGGCGGAGTAGGTTTTTGGCAGAAATAGGAGTCTTATGGGAGGGGGGGGGGGAGAAAAGGAATTCAGTTGCTGGAAAGGCTGAAGGCAAATAAGGGCAATTATCACGTTGTTCACTGTCGACTATTTACAAGATAAGAGATTAGCAAACAAATCGGCCTTTGTGTTTGGGCGAGGTGATGATGATGAGAGGGTTGGTTGGGTGGAAGTCTGGGCCCGAATGTCGTACGTTGTATGATAATGGTGGGATTCTCAACAATGCGTTCTAACTTGTTGCGTTTTGTGGTGTTCATTTTAGGTGCATGAGCTGTGCGACAACTTCTGTCATCGTTACATCAGTTGTCTCAAAGGCAAAATGCCCATTGATCTCGTCATTGACGAACGTGACAGTACTAAACCTGACTTGGGTGACTCGAACAACAATTCAGGAGCCACCCGAGCATCTACAGCAGACACCAGCCACACCGATGGTTCCAGTACACCAGACGTGGTAAGTCCGATTTTTAATTTCTCCTTTTTATTAGTTTAAATTTTCATTCTATTTGGTGTCTATTTTATTGTATTATTACACACGCTATGTATTTTTTAAATTCTATTTTAAGTTGTCTAACTTTAATTACTACTTTGTCCACTTATTTAGCATGTATTGTGCAACGGTTTGTTTTCGATGAATTTTAATGAAATTTATATGAATAAGAAATGTTGAACAATATTGTAAAACATTTTTGAATGTTCACGTCTATGGATTCGGTTTTGGCGGGAATTCACGTGTCCGCCTAATTTCGAAACTGGTGGTTTGAGCAGCATATTGATTCATAAACAAGTTGTAAAGCCCTCCGTTCCTCCCTTTGGTCTTGAATATGGCGACTAGGGAGAAAACGTGTGCTTTATGTCAAGCGGGCTTTTGAGCTCCCCAAATGCACGGGCATCAGTCGAGGTGACGAGATTAGGAGACAGATTGACGTTAATCCTCCCACCTTCGGGTGCTTAAGCCATCGCAGCACGCACCATTCGTACAAGCAATCTTTTTGTAAATAGGGGAATTTAGTCCCTTTTTGCCGCCAGCTTTGCAACAAGATTGTGTATATGTGTGCTTAGCCTAGCCCGGTTTTTGAATCTTTCAAAGGTCTTTTGGCTTCCGAAGTTCTATATGACGATAGATAACAAGAAAGTAAACAAATGCATAGCCATTGCATAACATTCCCTCGACCCAAAGTGTCAACAACGTTTTAGCCTCGTTGTGTGTGTTTCTGTCTCCAAATGGCAGCATTAAAACCCGGAAAATAGTTCAGGGCGTGTTAAGGCCCTAAGTGAAAGTATCGTGTCGGAGTGTTTAGCAATGTTTTCACTGGAAAGTGAATTACTAGTAGACGAGTTGTATATTCGTTTGTTTATTGTACTGTACAGCCGTTATAAATGGCATGGCTGATTTGGTGTTACGGGTTTTCAGGGCAGTAGCAGCAAAGACACAAAGTTGTATGCAAATTGTAAATGAGGCGTCAAGCGCATGGGAAGTCGTGATTAGTCGTTGCTTAAAGTAAGCGTTGTCAAGCACGCGGGGCGCCGTGTCTTTCAACCTGTACTTAGGACAAGACAGACGGCTGACTTAAATGCCTGTAACTCCGCCTTCCCTCCCCATAACACCCATGTTTTGCCCCCTGCCCCCCCCCTGGAATTAACTACACCTGGGGATGTCTAGCACAAAACGAAGTTAAAGGCTTATACCTTCCCCATGTTTCTTTCTTTTCATTGTTAAGGTCTTTTTGTTTTCTTTCATTGTTTCGAATCTAACTCGTCCGAGCCGAAAAACTTCCCAAAACGCAGAGCCCCAGCTTGCCTCCACCCAAAGGACGTAAGCACAGCGAACTGTGTTATCATAAATGGTCCGAGGAGCTGCGAGGGGACCGCAATATGCACTTGTCTTTCTGCCAAGTTGCATCATAACCTTAAGTCGTAATCCATAATCTGGGAATGTCCCTCCGCGCGCGGGAGAAAAGGAGAGCGCGAGGGGTTTTTCATGATGAGGTGGAAGGAAGCTCACAACATTTCGAGTCTCATCTCCTGCAAGATGAGAGAAGACGACGGCCATGAGACGAGAGAAAGAGAGGGAGTTAAAGCAAAAGAGAAAGACAGACCCGAGTCGTCGACGACGTCGTGATGACCCAAGTCGTTGAACGCAGATGACGCTCTCATATCAAGGAGGACCTTTTCCATGAGGACGTTGACAGTCATGGACTCGAAGCATATATACCCCTTACCCCCCCAACCAGCGTACGTTAGTATATAAGACCTTGCGAGCAATGCAAGTAAGAAGCAGAAGGGAAGAAAAAATAGATCCATGATTGATGACATAATCACCCTTTCCGCACGTTTTTACAACGATGGGTTTATTTTTTTTTCCGGGGGAGGTAATGTGCTTCTGCTGGGGGGCTACTGTTACGGGAATCAGGAAGTGATCGATAATAGTTTTTGCCGACCTTATATAAAAAAGGCGGAATTTTCACTGGAAATAATTCCTGGATTTTATGAAGAAATTATTGTGCGGCCGTAAGCGAGGAAACCCAACGACGTACATCGTGCTAGCGAGCAGTGTGCTCTTCATGGAAGGTTTGAAATAGACAAAAGAGTTCATTGGGATCAGGAGGAGGATACGTTGCTGTCGTCGACCGTCCAGATTCATCGTAGTACGCCGTCTTCCATCATGCCCAGCTGACAAATTGCGGAAGGCTTCGCTGTTGGAATCAGCCACCACCTTGCTGTTTGCCAGACCTAACCTAGACCGACAACTTCCGATTCTGAACTTTTCTTTTGCAGTAATCGAACACTTTTTATGGCCCCTTGCCAATCACCGTCTCTCCTTTCTTTTTGAATCGTTCAAAACTCCAAAAATAAATATATTTTTTTGTTCTTTCCCCATCATTCAGTTTATTGTGAGTTATACGTGTTTATGTTATCAATTAAGAAACGAAATAATTAACGAAGAGATGAAGACATTTTGAAGATAAATGAAGTCATGAGAGCTTTCGCTGTATTGTGAGTAGAACGTTTATTCCAGAGTAGTTTGGATTTTTTCTTTACTTAACGTCTGGAGGCCTAGACTAATGCGAGTTTTATTTGTGTACAGTGTGTATTGATTCAGAATTTGCTAAGCAAGACTCATTAGAGGCTCGGCTTTGTATTTATGGTGTAGAAGGCGAAGCATGAGGGAGCGGGCAATAATAGGCACAATCCGCCTTGCGCGCTAAGCTAGAGGATTGGGACGTCTAATGAGGATGTGACGCACTTAGGATTGTTGCAGGCAGCATAAAGCACACACACACACACATATACACACTACGTCCCTTCGTTCTTTGCTCTCTATTTTTCTTTCGTTTGGTTTCCCCAGCATTTCTCAAGGGAAAACAGGCAAGGTAATAAATAGGGGAAATGAGAGTTTGCTTTTGCAACTTGGGAGTTCTACTCGAGCCTGTTCTTCTTGATAGCACCCAGCGTTTTCCAATTCAGCAACAAAAATTAGCATCATTCATGCAAAGTTGTCGCCTAACCGCATTTCTAGTACAGCACATATCGAATACCAAGTTCTTTTGCACTTAGTTTTTGTCGCTTAGAGTTTTGTTTACAGATGGGTCCTTCCAAGTGTTTTTGAACATTTTATGGGAGCTTATGCGAGACGAGGGATAGGGTTAAATAAAAGTGTTTGCAGGCCTTTTGTTATGGGTGTTGGGTGGGCAAGTTGGATGTTCTTCTCAAGGGTTGGCATTTATAGTCAATGTAGTTGAAAATTATAGGTCCTAAACCCGATTTAGTTACAGGAAATAGGGCATTACCAACTTAGAAGTTCTACGACAAACACTGTATTTATTTAACTAGCTAGCGAGTGTTGATTTGCTTGATTTTGCTTGATTCCCGAGAAAACTTTTTTTTTCAAATAAAATGCTTGTAAAATAGTTTGAAGGTTTAGTATAGGAAATTTTCCTCAGGGGTGCAAGGGTGAGTGAAGATTTCAGTGTTTGTGTGTGTACAGGGGAGGGAGAAAAGAGGGATATGGATTTTAATCCCATTTTGAGAAGAGAAACACTCCAGCATCCGCATAGGGAGTCGGGGGTTTAGAAAAGGGGGTGTTTGATGTTTCAAAGGATTTGAAAGTGCGTAGAGGGAGGGTGAAATTGGTTTAAGAAAGGATTTGTTTGATTACGGGTTTGGATATTCTATTTGTTTTCTGGACTGTGAGAGGAGTAGTTTGGGGTGTGGTTGCGTTTATGTCCAACGTAGAGACGAGCTCTTTACTATAGGGTAAGTGCAACCAACTCCTAGTGCTGGTCTTTTAGAACGAAAAAGAGAGGTTAGAAAGCTCCCGGTACTTGGTGCTGTTGGGCGACGATGACTTGTGTGTTTGTGTCAGATTAATATTTGTCCACGCGACTGCTGTATGGTGGCGGTGCTTTTACCCTGCGTTCTGTTTTGGTTTGATAAGGGAGGACGATTTGCCGACTGTCATTTTTCTGTATGCTTTTATTTTTGGGGTGTGCGCCCCACAATTTGGAGTAAAATAGGCGTAGGCTATTTGGACCTGTTTGTGTTGTGTTTTTGCAGCTAAGCAAGTGAAGAATGAATAGTTAAAAAAAGAAGGAGCTTTGAGGAATCTAAAGCAATTAGGGATTAAAGGAAAGGGGGTCGCGGAAGTTTATCTTTATTTTCTAATGCAAAAGGCGAACGTAAGACGCTTTTGAAAATGAGTCGTTCAATTTTGGGGCGATAAGGTGCAGCCCCGAAGAAAGTGAGGTCGATAAAGTTACGATAAAAGCAAAGCGTGTAATCCGACAACGACGCACACTTCACACGTCAACATGCAGGCGGACCGGAGGAGTTATCAGACATAAATATATAAGTCTCAAGGCACGCTACAGCTATTCTTATCCGAACTGAGCTAAACTCTCCCCCACCACCATTTAAGGGCTTCCACCTTAAAAACAACAGATATTTTTTTTAGGCTATAAACGCCCTTTTTGCATTAAACCTTTGCTGATTCACGATACCTCACTATTGTAGGTTCACTGTAGCTTCTTCCAAAGCAAAAACGTAAACCAACGGCATTTTGGAGCCTGATTATAACATTGCCAACTCGGGCGAAACGGAAGATTTTTTGTGTTCTGTGGCTTGTCACGTTTTGTAACGCGATGAAGTGCGAAGCAATAGGTATAGCAATTGACGATATAGCTCCAGATAATGCCGGGGAGCGTACTTTGAGCCAGCGATTTTGGACTTATTAAAGTACAGTGTTGATAACTGATAAGCGCGCCCAAGATTACTTGAAGAGTTCTTTTTTATTTGCTACATTGTCGAGCAAAAGCGAAAGACTTATTTCTTCTCTCGGTCTTTCATTCTTGTCAAAACGATTGGGGGCCTTTTTTGTGTGTAAACTCAAGAAAGTTTCTTTCCTGGCTGTATGCAATGGTAGCTGTTCAAGAGCTTGTGATGGAGTTGTGTTGGCGCCGCCCCTCCGCCTCATCCGCCATTACACGAGGCGTGCGTTTTTCTTGCAAGAGAACGAACGACGCTCTCAGCTCGCTTTGCGGGCGCCGCTGAACTTTCTTGACCCTAGTTGCCTTGTCCGGAGCAAGAAAAAAAGCGCCTAGGAGACCTTCACTAACAGGGCTTGAAGAAGGAGCGTACTGAAGAAAAAAAAAAATGGAAGAGAGATTGAAAAAGAAACGAGACTGAATTGTGCAGCAAGGGTGCGTAGTATGCTGTGGACCTCGTCACGGAATCCGCTTTTGGCAGTTGGCGTCTGGGACGAATTCAATGATCCCAAACCCACATTCGTTTGGGGTTCTGGAGTACTGACTCGCTCGTTTCGGAAGAAAGACATTTTTTGCTGTGTTTTCGGAACTCTCCCTATTTTTCAGTCCATTTTTGAACATTTCTTCGGATATTCACTCCTTGCATCTCGCAGAGCCTAGAAATGTATCTACAAGGTTTGAAAATCGCAAGCAGAAATTCCATCTTGCGAGTCCCGCAATGCCAATAATGGCAGAGCAAGCGAAGATATGTTTAGGCATTTTATTTAGTTCTTGTGAGATTTTTTTGCTGATGCGAAGTCGTGAAATATAAGTCGGACAGACATGGGAGTTTCGGTACAGTACATGAAAGTTCCCAAGTTAGAGCGTTACGGCCGGAAGAAGTTTAACTTTTAATGGATTTTAAAAAAGTAGAAAGGCAAGCAAAAGAGTATCGAATCTTCTTTAGGGGAAAAAGAAATGTCGGGCACAAAAACCGGAGGAGGGAGACGACCTCGACTTGTTC
Organism: Triops longicaudatus; assembly: GCA_022885665.1. Lineage (NCBI taxonomy): Eukaryota > Metazoa > Arthropoda > Branchiopoda > Notostraca > Triopsidae > Triops > Triops longicaudatus. The sequence goes on along the minus strand of JAGQDJ010000004.1, from coordinate 462,168 downwards.
CGAGTCGAACTTCCCCAAGCTTTCCACGGAAGCGAAACGAAGTGAAGCCAAAGTCCGCCAAAGTTTTGAGGGGTTAGTTTTTGGGGGCCCGGAGGTTGAGAAATGGGGGCCAAAAAGGAGACGCTTAATGGGCGACGCCGGTCGAGCGGATCGGACGTCGGAAGTGCTGCTTTCTCGGTCAGGCCCCTCTGCTTCGGCAAGGAGTCTACATGCATAGATATACACACCAACACAACACACAAGACTCAAGCTGTCACTATTGAGAAGATTTTTCGGGAGGGCCAGACTTCTCATCTTCAGAACGCCGTTTCTCGGAAAAAAGGTTGGAAAGGAAGAATCTTATTTTGCCTTGTCTGATCTAACTTGAGCTCCCCAAATAAAGCTTAGGCTAAGGAAAAAAGAGGGAAAATTTTCTTTTTGGGGGTCAGTTGTAACGCAAGTAAGTAACTGAAAAAAGAAAGTAAAGGTTGTGTCTGCTTGGTTTGCTGTTGTTTCCTCCGCCATGACGGGTGCCTTGGGTTGAAATATGTGGTGCAATTCGTGTTGGAGGCTGGGTCTAGGGCTCGTGGCGGGCTTTTGGCAGATGCCATCAACAAGATTTACGGTAGTGGAGGAGAAGACCTCTCTCGCGTCACGAGATGGAAGATTCTGTGTTAGCCCCCTGCTCCACAGCCTAAAAGTCCGCTAGACACAGCGTTCTTGGCAAGGGACTTGCAGCCACCGTATCGGCATGACACGATGGCAGGCTTTTGCTTCATGGCGGAAGATTCGTCTCCCTGGCATCTAAAGCTTTGTTACGTGTCTGTTTGACTCCTTTTTTTTTGTCTTCTCCCCTCGTCGAAGTCGCGGGATTTCTTTCTTTGTTTTTGTTCTATTTAAAACGTAGATACAAGAAGGGTTGGCAGTAAAACCTCGAGCGAGCAGGGGGCGGGGCTTGACTGGGTTCTCTTGTGGAGATCACGGAGTGATTTTTCCTACACCTCATCTTTGGTGGTTTTCATGCCTTTCTGTCATCTATGTCAGGTCTCCGGAGTTTTGAATTAAAAACTGGGCCAACCACCCACCAAAAACTTTGGGGTAAGCACAGTATTTGGCTAAATCTGACTCGGTTGACACTTGGCCAGTTTTTTCCACGTTGCGTGCGTGCAGGCCGGTAGAAATTGTACTGTTGTCTAAGATTCGTCGCGTGTAATCCAAACAAAGCTAAAGGGAGGGGAAGATATGTTAAAGGCAGCCTCTTCCAAAATGAGACAAGATTCGTCTTGGCTCTAGCCCGCGCGACGTTCTTCGCAAGAAAAAAAAGGACATTCAGCCTTTTTTTTTCTGTATACGTATGCGTTCCAGCGACGCAGCGTCCTAGAATGACGCTGTGAGCTTTGAAGTAGAGTTACTGCCTACATGGGCATCTCTGCGCTTGTCTCGGGGAGGTTATTTTCTTCCTTTCTCCTCGTGTAAAGTAAAAAAGGCTGTAAGCAAGCGAGGTACTTTTTTTGAGCGATATAGAAAGCTATAGTTGTTATAGTTGCCTGCCCTGCCTGGAGTTGACAAGCGTATGAGTGCATGAATGTGTTCGGTGGAAATTGCCCGGTCAGCTGATCGACGCCCTTTCGATACAATCCTGTAGTAATGTACTTTATACAGTATATTATTGTATTATGAAGAAAACAAAAAACGCGCGTAAATAAAAGATGTTGTCGCGTCAGGAATCGGATTTTTATGACGTTCCCAGCGAGAATAAGGTGGTACGTTATGGAACAGTCCAGCGTATCGTACTCAAAGCGGTGACTGAGAAAAAGTACTGGCCAAAAGAGCAGGAGAGAGCGAGGGACCTTATACGAGCGAACTAAGCGGCAGATTGCGAGTTGTAAGGGAGTTTGAGGTGCCGGGCAAAGGTGGTAGAATTGCAATGTGAGTGGGTTGTAAGTGGCTTTGAAAGCGACAGGGTAATGAGCCATAACCCTGTCGCTAGTGCACGTTTTTACCTCCATTGCCCCATTGCCTTCGCGCGGACGACGGCCACGCTATATCGGCGGTAGAACGTCGACGACATAGAACACCAACGAGCACAGCGACTATTCCAACGAGCTCCAACGCCACCGTCAGATCGTAGATATAGCCATAATCCCCCTCCCCGTGCCAACTGTACACAAGGGTTAGTATGACCCTGTAGTAGTACGTTCGTACTACGAGTCGTACCGCACCTTCAAACGTAAACGCCATAGTTTAAGAGACAGTTTTATTTGCGTGGTTGTAGTACTAGAGCTGTCGTCCTTTGTCATGTAACGATAACTTGATGGTTTTTTCGAAGCCCGCAACACACACATTTCATGGGAATGCGAGGACTTAGGTAAAAGTACTTCTCCAAGCGCGAGTGATGCTTTTCCATAAGAAGACGTGGTGCAGTAACTCGGCTATTCTTGAGATTTTTCGTGAGCGGGGTTTCCTGCTTTCTTTGGTCCCTTTGGGTTTGCCGCGGTTCCTGGGGTCCGGGGCTCACTTTCTATTTCCCGCTAGTAAGGGAAGGATCCCCGTCTGTCACGCAAACTGTTATTATTCTGTCCGCAGTTGTCGGAACAAAAGACGCACGAAAGGCTTTTCTCATTGGAGTCCCGGCAAGGCAAGCAGGCGGAAAAGATCTTTCCGCGATTACACAAGAGGTTTACATGTCTATAACATGCCATACTTACACTTAACCGTGGCCGTAACGAAGATCTAGCATTAACGAACGCACACCGTAGTCAACTCAGCAAATGTTTTTGTCCATTGCTTCGGAATTGTGAAACAACAACACTGGTCGCTGTTTTTATTTTTTATTATTATTATTTTTTGTTGTTGTTGGTGAGGAAATTATGTATATATTATAGTTAGAGAAACCGAAGAGGAAAGAACTATTTTAAGAGTAATTACTTCTTGTCGTCCCCTTGGCTGAACTGTTGCGTGTGCTTTTCCCCCACTTTTTTATCAACTGTATTTACCAATTGGATGCGCTACGACCACTCCGTCAAGACGGCGCTGCGTAAGGGAAAAAAAGGTACAGAGATAGAGAGGCAACTGTCTTGTTTCTTAGCCGCGTGGACGACAAGCAAAGCTATCCAAATATTTTCTCTGTTTGTCTTAGACCAGTTTCTTTTGATTACATGGAGTCGACTTCTTTCAAACGTTTTATTGGTATATTTTCTGTAAAGCCTTTTGTTTTCGGGGGGTCAGAAACCAACAAAAACTCACCAAAAGCACGCGAGTTCTTTACGTTGCTCCAAATCCATTTTTCACATTTCGCCCTTTGAAATAACGCCCTACGAAATCCCGCCTGTCTTGTCAATGAGGGCTTTTACGAGAATTCCGCAAGTTGGTCGCTCGCGGGGAAGAATGGCGGAGGAGATTGCTGTTTCACCCGTTATTTTCCATTCCGGGACGAGGGCAATGTGGTGACGGTAGCTGTGTAAGTCGTCAAGAAAAGCGTGAATTCCGCAAGGCTTGGACCCTCGATGGCGGTATTGCGGGGCGTATGGGGAGTCTACGGTACCGGGAATATTGTAGAATGGGGAGCTGCAGAGGTGCAAGTATCGATTGGCCCTTTCTGTCTGCTTCTTACGAGTTCGGGGAAGGGATCGGCTGAACGATAGGCAATTTGCGTGATGGAATCTCGCGACACCAATCAGAAGATGGGCCCTTGGATGGGGGTATAAACGGCTGCCTCTCCCTCCCACCTCCTTGCGACTCTCAATGCTTTTTCTGGAGCGTCGTGGATGTTGGACGCTTTCGGAGTTTTCTTGTGGGGGGAGGAAAAGAGAAGAAGAGAAACCACTTGCCTTGAGTGCAAGGCTGCGTTTGGGGCCCATTGTCTCTTTGGTATGAAAAAGGAAAAACAAGTTGATATGGGCAGATCCGGTTTTTGTGTCTATATGGTGCATTTCCCCGGAAGTCGGGAGCTTGAAATTCGGCGGGACAGTGGGATTATACAAGGTTTTGAAGTAAAACCCTGACACCGTAGTTTCGCAAGGAAGTAGTACTGCAGGAGTACGGTAGCCGGAGAAGTTGGGAGTTTAGATTGTGGGAAGGGGTGTATACTGTAGTGGTGTGGGCCCCGTGTTCAGAATTGAGGGAGAGAGAAAAAGCTTTTGTCGGGCTTTCATGTGCAGGCGACGTCGTTTCCAGGACTCGTAGGGGTGTTTGTGGTAGCCAGGGACCTGTCACACACAGACACATACTCACTTGCATGCACACCCCGCTCACGAACGGGAGTAAAATCGGGCTGGGAGTCACGACGTCATTCGGACTACGCTGCGCTCCACCGACGAGCGGCCTTGGGCGAAGACCGTGGTGCTTGGCGCGGATTTCTATAGGGAAGAAGACGACATGCAGGCGGCTCTGGCTCGGAAAACGTTCACGGGATATTGTATCGAGAAGGTTACCAAGGGAAGAGCTGTCAAATGCAGATGAGCGGACTAACCCGAAAAAGCGAGTGTGGAGGGTGGCAAGAGCGAGAGCGAAAGAGCTCTTGCTGGGATAGCTTATTGTCTGGACCGTACATGTTGTGTATACAAACAGTACGCCACTGTACGGAACATCATTACAGCCCCGCTGCCAGAGCTTTTACCCGGTTACAGTCCCACCCGGGGTTAGATTCCTTACGCCCCAACGTTAATGAGTTGTTGCCGATAAGTGTGCTGATTTCCGATTGTGCTGCTGAGCTACGCGAACTCCCGCTCACCCACCCCTTTTTACACCAACTGAAGACGGGGCTGTCTGTGGGACATAAAAGGAGAGCGCTACATAGATCGCACGCCAAAAGTAAAAATAAAAGCGCTTGTGGTGTGGGGACGTGGTGGGGGGATGGAAAAGTCCGTGGTCATAGTAGTTTTGGAACGTGTACATCATTAAGCGATCCCGAAACCGCACAACAATACAAGTCGTGCGGCCAAAACATTTTAGTTTGTAATTTTCGCGTTGCAGTCCACACGGCAATGGATATGCACTATATACAAACCGGGCGTTTTTTAAATGCTCCCGTGTAGCCAGCCCTTAGTCATTGTGTTCGCCTAGAGAGGGAAAAATCGGGAAAAAAAAGCGTAGGCTAATGCTGTTGTTGTATTTAGTTATAAAAATTGAATGGCTGGCGGGTCAAGGCATGGTAGCAGCCAGTTTCTGTTTGGGTTTTATAAAGTAGTCATACTAAAAGATTAATGAAAAGGGGTGTATATAGATTGCCGGTACCGCGTAGAAAACTTCATATACTGAACTTTGCTTGCTTACTTGCTTACCATGCTGTAAAAGTCGGTGAGAGAGCGACTATTATTGACGAAAAGTGGCGGGGGTTTTCCAAGTTATCGTCTGTTCGTGACAGGTCTCAAAGAGACTCGTATACGTATGCACGACATGGTTAAGGCCAGGGAAAATATCGACAGCTTCTTTTTCTTGCTTTTCCTTTTTTTTTTTTTGCTTATTCGCTCCCCCATGTAGCGGAGAATATGCATTAAAAGGACCGTGTAAAAAGAATTACCTTTTAGCTTAGTAATTACAGCATCGAATCCATTTGACGTATCTCGAATTCTTTATTACCCAGAGTCTTTTAACCGGTTAGTATAAGCTAAAGGATATATGGATTATTACCACTTTTTTGTCCGTTTTATCCGTGATAGCCGGCCCGTAAGTAATGTGGCAGATATAGGTGTGTACATTATTTTTGGCACACCCGAACCCTGACTAAATCGATGTTTGTTCGTTAGTTAGAAAACGTTGTACAGTACGCTAGTAGGTATCCATGACGTAAGGGTAAAGGGTAGATTCCGCCACACTGGTACTAGGTTCCTTCCTCCGGGTCCCTTGCTGAGGCAGAGAGTGCGTTCCAATGGACTCGGAACACGGCAACCCAAGATAGCAGTCAACAGCTAGAGCACCAAGTCTTAATTTTGCGGTAAAACGCGGTGGCAGCATGAATGTTTTGTTTCCTTGCGCGTCTCGTAGCGAGGAGTAAAAGGGCTGGGAGAATAAAATTTTGAATAATATACAAGGTGTGCATGTGGATAATCACCGGCAACACGCACATACGCCTGTTTTCCCCTTTTTCTGGCCATAGTCACTTTTTTACGGGAAAACGCGGGTAAGAAGACAGCTAAACGCGGCTACAGTAGGTTGTTGAAACCCTAAGTTTACCTCGGCAGACGTTTTTTAAGGAGGAAAAACGACAGTAATGTCAAGAACAGCTTTTTTTTTTATTTTCCCGTAGCAGATTGAGACGATGAGGGGACGGAACGAGAACCGCCTTGTGTTCATACCTTGTAGTCACGGACTGTCATATAGCTTGAGTTACGAGCATTGTGTATAGCCCCCCCTCCCCCTCCCGCTTTTTTCACTTTTTATTATTGAATAAGGTTATTTGAGTAGCTAAACTTTTCTGGACGGTCCGGGGACTTGGACTGCGTTGGGTGAGGTCTTGAAGGTGTCAAACTTGGAGTTGAAAGGAGCAAAAAAATGTGGGGTTAGCCTTAAAGAGTTCTCAGTATCAATTACGGCGCAGATATAGGGCGTTGGGAAGGATGTCACGTCCGTGGTTTGTGGCGGCTCCAGTGCGAGGTGCTAAGGGTACAGTGAATTATGAGGGTTTATATGAAAGCCTTGGGAAACGACCTTGCGCGATGTTTCACGGCCGTCTATATTGTCTAACGCGGTGATGGCTGTGCTTTTTGTTGTATGTCTTGAATACGTCGTTAAGGGCTCACTGTATCGGGCAAGAGACCTGCCGAGAAAGGATAAAAAGCCAGGTGAGAACAGAACGTTCCTTGAGCGTTGAAAGACATTCCTGTGCTACGCTCATTATCCGTCTTGACCAAATGGTTTCACATGCGCAAACTCGTCTCCCTCCCCACCATCATCAGGGATTGACGGCATTTGTAAGATTCGGGGGTGACTGGGGGGACTCTCGTGCGCGTGTTGTGCAAGGAACCCCTAAGAGCCAAATAAAATATCCCAAATAAAGGGTATATAGCATGCTTCAGACAGAAAATCAGGCTTTTGTTGAAATGTTACGGCCATTCTGGGCCTCCGGAGTGCCCAGGGTGGGCTAGGCGTTTTTATGTGGCAGGCTTTGGAGTTGTACTGCAAAACTAGAAATAGTCCCGAGGAAAATCTTGAGAAAGATTACAAGGAGGGGGCCAGAGTCATTTTTACTAAGATAGCCCGCATGCAAATCACGCAATGAGCAACGGAAAAGGACCTCTTTTGTCCTTATGGTCGTCGACACCTGGGCTCATCCGTTGAAGCATTTGTGGAGCCCAGGAGGTATAAAAGGGCATATAGTATGTGGTGGAGAGTGGCCTGGCCCAAGAAAACTCCACCAACTCCAGTTTTAAGGCCCCGGAGGGTTGTGAGCTCCTTAACCATAGTCATTAGCCAGGTTACACGGTATGTGGTGGACCCAAGATGCTTATTAAACGGCCTCAGAATGTGCCAACCTCTAAGGACTCGACAACTTTACCCAAGTTAATGGTTAATACTTAATGTGGAGGCAAACGGTTTGGAGGCTGGCACTTCTGAAGGCTATAACTTATGTGTTAGCTGAGGAGCCAATCTGTATCTGGGGCTCTAAAGACTCGGGCGCGGACTTGCAGGAGACCAGGTGTTTGCGTATAGAAATGACAGTGTCCGAAGTCGTGTTCGTTTTTGCGAACGGAAAGTATGTGCCCTGATACGCTGTAGCGAACCGGTATGCACGCTAGGCAAGAAGAAAAAATAATAAAAATAAATAATACGAAAATAACGTCAAAGTATCAAGAAGAAAAATTGGAATAAATTAAAAATGACATAAAAGTCAAATAACGAACGAGCAAATGTTAGAATTAGGAAAAATAATCATCTGAAAACATGTTTAGATAAATAGTATGAAAATAAACGGTATAGGGAATGGATTGCAGAACAGTGAACAGACAGGAATACACAGGAGTTTCCATGCGAGGGAAAAGATAGCATTGCGTCTAGTATGACAGTGACAATTTTTTAAATTTTGAGGGTGATTCTCTTCTCCATGTGGGAAATTGGTTGGAAACCTTTCTTATAACGCTTTCTTTCTTGAACCCCTGAATTGGAGCTGTACGGTATAGTGCGTAGCATTGAGGCTAACCCCCTCCATTCCATTACTTCCCTATCTGGCCTGGCACGGGGGTGATCTAGGAATGATTTGATGGAATGGAAACGACTTCGGAGCACGGAGTATCAAAAGGACACTGTAGAACCGACACAACACGCACAGACACACAAGTTCTGGTATACAAGAGAGAGAAGAGAGGACAAGAGAAAACGTCGAGAGAAAAGAGACGAGGGTGCCTAGGCTATCACCACTACTACTACAACCACCCGTGTCGGGGCCCATGACTCATGCACATGCATATATAATGAGATTGCAAGACCTGCGGCCCGAAACTCGCACCGTGATAGGCAGCAGGCAAAAGGGCAACAACGAAATGGGAGTCCGGCACATATGATGGCAGCGGCTTCGTCTGAAGGTCCATCCTCGGAAAATACCTTGCTTTTTCCAAGCCTGGAATCGATAGGTCGCCAGCATAATCTTTTGATTTACATCTAACGCCGTCTTCTTTTTTCTTTTCAACCCAAAAATAAATTTTTCGCTTTCCATTTTTTTCAGTTCCTTCTGTGCTGTGCGGGACAACTCCGAGGCCTTCCCTTTTATCATTCAAGATAGTTGTTCGCTCTTTTTTTCTTTTTCTTCACTAAAGTATTCCTTGCCAGTTATTCGTCTGTCCCTGCAGACCCTTTGCTTTAGTGCATTAGTAGCACTCTTATCGGTAGTTTGCTCCGACGCTGCTGGTATATTCTGGCTCTGATGGCCATCCCTAGGCTGTCATCTAACTGAGCTGCTCGGCCGTCCATTTTCTGCCATTTGGGTGAAAAGCAATTCGTTTATTAGATTGCTGAGGAGAATGGGTGCTGCTGTAAGGGGGAGGTACTGGAAGGAACACACATACAAAAAAAAGAGAGAGACAGGCATTGTTGGGTAGGGTGCTGGTGGTGCTGCACTCGACTGCCAAGAAGACAATCGAGTTAGCCAGGCTGTTCATCGGTGGCTTCGGAGACGCTTTTCCCGGACGCCTTTCCCTACCACGTTGCTCCTCTTTTTCCGTGCACGTTGCCTGGGCCCCCGAAAAACCCAACTCAACCCCACCCTAACCCCATACCCGGTACCCTTTAAACGCGAAACTCATTTATGGAGATTAACCTCAACCATCCCTTCCTTAGCAACTAACTCGCAGCAGGAAATGGGGTTAAAGCAAAAACCGAAAAGGAATTAACAAGATGCAGTTGCTCACTTGCTTGGACATAGCCGTCAGTTTCGTGTTAAGCATTCCGGGGCTGGGTTTGTTTCTGTACGTGTAGCTTTCTTAAGCGAATGAGCTAGAGTTACTTGATTGATAAAGCAGGGAATGAGAAATGCTGTATTTAAATGCTCTTTGAGAATGTTTTGATTTTAGATAGTAGTGCGAAATAAGGAACAGTTGTTCGGTCTTTTCCTGCTGGATATTCTCAATCTTCCGCGAACAGAGGTTGAATCTGGTTGGTGGGTTATTATTGCAAAAACGGTCAAGAAATCTGTTTTAGCCATTAAGTATTGCACAAAGGCACGTCGAATTACAAGTGATGGATTTGTTGTCCACCATGTGTGAGAAGAGTGGGTAATAAGAGCTAAGCCTATCGCACTAGATGCAGGGTCGTACTTTTCACGTATACACACGGAGTAACGGTAGCGTGCATTCATCCGAGCAGATCTGATGTGATGCGATAGTGCTTTGGTGATGAGGGAAACATCGGACCGTATTTCTGGGGGAAGAGATGCTGCAATGGGGAGAGATAGCATTTGCTTTAGCTCGGACATACACTGCTATCTTAGATGTATATCCCTTAGTTTTGTCTCCAGAGTCACCCCAAATTTAGTCCCATGTGTCGACTGGACTGCACGTTCAGTATATGGCAGAAGCTTCATATTTGGGGGTTTTGCCTGGCCTATCTAGATATTGTTGAAAAAAGGCCATGTTTACTGAAGCAAAAATATTGTGTGGAGCATTTCCAGCGTATTACGTGCCTGGATGGATGTTTCTGAACTGTTTGATGCGATGGCACAGGCTAAGGAAATAAAAAAAACTTTTATTTATTACATTTTTATTTATTGCAGCCAAGGCTTGAGGTTAAATATGCATAAAATAAGGAAAAACGGGGAGAAAACTTGATGCCGTGTGAAACAATACAGAGGCTCCGTTGTTGTGATGGTTGTGTCGCGTTGCTTGAATTGTGTTTGTTGCCTGTAGTTCCCCCATTTTCCCTTGGTTAAAGATTTTTCGAGGGGTTTCCGAAAATCTCCATCCTAGTGGAAGTAATCGGACTATTCTGTATCAGTTGGACCCATCTGCTGGTAATCGGCCAGAATCCTCTGATCCTTTGCGGGACCCACACCACTATAGTCGTGGCAAGCATTGCTTTTGGCGCTCGCGAAGGGTAGTTGGGAACTTTGTGTACACAACGCATTGTTGCTTGGGTCTACGGGAACAGCAGGAGCAGAAGTGTTGTTCATTTCATGTTACAGGTTTGGGAGCACACACACAAACCTGGATCGCGACTAACAAAGCGAAACCTTCCTCTAAAGAAGCCACTGTTTCTATTGTACTACGGTTCGGATTCTTACGCAAACCCCCTGTTGTAATCGAAACTTTGCGTACGGAGTTATTGTCAAGGCAAGGCAGGCAAATGGTCCATTTTGCTGGTGATGTGTGCATATGCCATCTCGCTGAAATTCCGCGTCGAGTCTAGATTTCAGTGTCGTACAATGTAAGCTGCTATGCCAGTTTTACAGTATTAACCGAGTTGTAATCCTCACGTATTCCGATGAATCTCGTAAAGACCTGGTGTGAGAACAGGAGCAGCTGCTGTGAAATATGTCGACGGTCGGTGCAGGTCAAGGAATCTGCAGAATGTTTGCAACGAGTTGTGATTTTGAGGGAATGAAAAGGCAAGGGGGATTTTGAACATAGCTAAGTTTTTTTCTGAAGATTTCTGAACGCCTAGAGAAGGAACCGTTGAGATTACTGAGCGGAGCACAAGGATTCTTGGGGGTCTTCTCCCGTTATTCCAAAAGTAAAAGAGAAAACACAAGAGAGAGAGAGGGTGAAAAGAGCTGAGAGAGAGAATGCTGGGGAACGAAAAATCAAAATCTCCGGAGCCGTATCCTATTTCCGTTTTTCTGAGGAAAAGTCGCCGTTCTGTCTTTGGGAACAGAAAATAAATGTCTATGTATCCAATTTGAGTTTGTAGCTGTCTTCTGCAGCGAAACAAAAAAAAGAGAAAAAGAGAAGCAGGGTGAAAGAGAGGGTGGGATGAAGGCTTACCATGTAAAATTGGCTTTTCGCGTAAGAGCGTTGAGCAATGAAGTTATTTGATCTGGTTCCAAAGGGGTTCGGCTACCCGAGTGCCTCCTATAATACCTTACATTGGATTTTAAGATTTTATTTCTTTGCATTGACAACGTCGCTATGACAACGCCAGCCAAGAGGTTCGGCAGGGCAAAGTAGGCAAGAAATGCTGCGCATCGATAGTTAATCACAACGTGAATAAGCTAAGGTTAAAACTGCTTTCACGAGCGAAAGGTAGAGTTGTAAATCTCCGGGAAAACTTGTCCCCTTTTGTCACCGTGGAATTTTTCCTACTCGACTCCGAAGTTTCTCAACAAGGCTGTTTCTAATGCTTGGAGAAGACACGCTTGTAGGGAAGTGTAGACATAATGGTAGTGCATATGGGCCAAAGAGTTGATGCGCATAAAAGTTAAAACTTTTTCCCCGAGTTATATTCTTAGTCGCCAACCATGGGGTCTATTGACGAAACTGGGGAGTCCCCTACAATGCCAAAGACACCTCTAACCTCCAGCAGCGAGACACCGCGCCTTTTGTTACGCCGCAACACTCCCTGAAGTGAAGAACCTCGTCGCAGTGAAAGGCGCGGGGGCGTCAAAAAGGCGTAGTTTTTCAAGAAACAAAAAAATAGTCACTTTTGGTGGGGTCTCCCCCATTCGTAGCCATCAGAGAAGAGCGAGGGTCCCTACCACAATTTTTTAGGAAAAAAAAAAACTCGCATAAGACGTTTGACTCTCAGTTGTCCCATGTAAAAGAATCCGCGAACGACAAAGCCAAGCAGAGTTCGAAAAGAGAGAGAAAAAAGGGCCAAAAAAAGGTGCGCGCCAAGAGAATAGATGTAAGGGGTCTCGGGGTAGAAAGTGAAAAAGTATGGTGGTAGGAGAGGCGCACAACTGAAAAGGACTCCTTCTAAAGAAAACCGAAGAGAAGAAAAGAGTCAGAGAAGAAAAAAAAAATCTACAAAAAGGTTTTAATCCAAAGTCAGCCGGGCGCGAAGGCCCAAAGTCGTGCGAGGTAGGTTGTGGTGGGTCCCCAGAGGAGCCGAGTCCGCGAAGAGGCTCGGGGTAGAAAAGCGCAGTCGGATATAGCCAAGCGCACGGATACGGAAAAAAAGGCGGAAGATAGGTCGGTTCGTGTGTTCCCCTGCTCTTTCATTTATGGTTGAAAGAAAAGTGCAGTGCTGAGGGACTCGTTGGAAGCGTTTTTCAGGAGACAGAGGGGAAAATTTTCAGGGGGGTGGGGTGAAAAAGAGGTTGACGATTGAATCCTCGTTACGTCCCGTGCATGCCAAGCACTTGTCAAGTACGAGCCGCGGTAGTAGCATATTTTTCAGAATGGCAAGCACGCATTTCAATGGCCAGGGATTTCCTCGTGGTAAACCAGATACGGGGGAAGATAACAATAAAAAAGGGTGTTTGAGAGTTCTCAAAAAAGGAAAAGGACCTGTGTGTCAATCAGCAATGAAAACACAGGGAAAGCACAAGCTTAAAACTGAAGAGCTCGTGAAACAAGCAAAGGTGTTGCTGTAGTACAAATGAATGTCTAATTACGACAGTGGGCCTCCACCCCGCAACGGCCACGCAGCGCACATCAGTTAAGGCTAACATGTCCTAATGTCAAGCCGTGCTGACCTACCCAGTAAGCCACTATCTGTCTTAACTGTCTGACGGGCCTTCTCAGTAAAGATTTCTGCCCTTCGAAAGACCGGGCCATGATCCCCGTCCAGTTTTCAGAACTTGAAAAGCAGCAGATCATTCACTCTCTCTCTCTTTTGCTTTCTCATGCCCATTCATACATTGAAATGTTTGTGTCTGCTCCGGTGTCTTTTTTAATTGCCAAGTGTCATCGGAATGTTGACCCAATTTTTCAACACTCTGACCCGGGGACTATTTGTTTAAATGCATCCCGTCTGTCTGTCTTGTGCACGGCTGTATCTGCTGCCTGCGCTGAAGGCGCGAAGAAAGGTCATCAATAACATCGTAAGAGGCTAAAGATATATATTTTTTTCTTTGTTTGTATGCATGCGTGGGGAAGGAAAGGATGGTTCGCATTTTTCTAGATCTGGTTTTAAAAGAAATACAAAGATTCTTTTTTTTTCGAAAGGGGAAGGTAGGGGCGGACAGATATGGTGGTTTGGGAGGTTGTGTTGTAGCTAGTCAGAGCCGGAGAGATAAATGAACCGTTTGGGTCGGACAGAAACACAGGTGGAGGCGGAGTTACTGCGGGATCCTTGCGAGTTTCACACGGAAGCCAATTTATGATGCTTTGGCGGAGTTTTCGGGGTAGCTTGAGGTCCGCGTTTTAGGGTTTGGTGAAGACGCGGAGGAAAACCCCGCCGAGCTGGTAGTCGAATGGCGTCCTAAGGGGTTCCGTCATTGCATAGAAATCGAAGGTTTGGCCGGTCGTGCTCGCGTCACGTCGGCTTTCAACGGCAGGTAGCTGGCGGAAACAACGGATTCCGCGCCAGGGGGTTCTCCGATACCCCACCGCGAAGTAACCCGTTCGCTCTGCTTTATGATAGGTCACGACGAAACATGGCAACTACTCACTAGGTCACCAGAAGGAAAACTGATTGACCAACGACAGAGCCAACGTGACTTGTCACCATTCTTTTCCCCCTTCTATTTCACTGTATTTCGCTCCTGTTATCTGAGGAATTATTCCCAGACGACGCTGATACCTTTTCCGCAGGGACACGGCAGTGTTTAGGTATGCGGTGATGGTACTCGTTATTTCTGCCAGGTAAACTGGGTGGAAGAGGCATAATGAATCATTACGGGTTGCATCTTGGTAGCGTTGTTGCGTTTTGCTTTCGGCAGACATCGTAGAATTTATTCTGGCAAAAGAGGCGTTTTAATAGGATATAAGTTCCTTTTTTAGTGCCGGGCAGTTCGATAGGAAGAATTACTGCGCCGTTCCGTGCAGCGGGCGACACGTGCGACGCGTCTTGGCTCATAGCAAGTCGAACCAATCCATCTTAGCGCAGCTGATGGAACCTGTAGTCTAGTGAAGCCTTAAGGTTTCGAGACATCAGGCGTCGCAATCGAGCATGTGCGGAATAGTATTGCTACGAATCGTTTAGAAGAGTCGTGTCGACTCGAAAGATGATTTGTGCTTCACGCTCTGAGGCATGGTAGCAATTGACGGGCGTCTTTGGCGTGTCGTAAAAAATTGAAACGATAAAGCGTAAAAGGTGTTCTAACTTTGTGGTTGTTTTAAAAGTCGCTAACATCGGCATAGGGAGGATTTATAACACCCGGTTAAGTCTTTTGAAACTCCCAGTGACCTAATATTGATGGCGCGTTATGGAATGAGTTGTGTTGCGTTATGGTAAAAAGATATGGTAAGGAGTGAGGGATAATGGTTGCATAACTGGTTCTTTTACTTTTATCTCGGTCATTCATAAGTCTTATGCGTTAAGAAAAAGGAAGGGAAACTATTAAAAGCCTTCTTGAAGGTTGCGGACAGCGCCGTTATCTGTCCCAACAGCAATATCATATTCGGAGCCCATCGTTTTCACTGTGTTGTGCTTTGCCTTTCTGGGCGCAAGACAGCTTGGGAACTGTGGAGAAAAATAGGGGGGGTTGTGAGGGGCTTGGCAGGAATCTTGCGGACGTAGTAAAATGAAAAGAGGTTCCTTCTTTCTTGTGTTGCATACATAAAAGATGAGCAATGGATTGTAGCATACTTTGCCCGCCTTGCAATTAGTGAGAAATATGGCAGCATTTGAAGTTGCTCGTAAGCCTGTACCCCCCTACCCCCCTTCCCACCTTCATGTTGTAGATGTGAGCCTATCCTGGGCATACCGTACAAGTCGGCAACAAGAAAAAGGGATACCCAAAAGGTATAGTCCCAAGAAGGATATGCAAATGTGGCAGGCATTTTTCTTCCACGTCTTTCTATTTCTCCTCGGTAAGAAAACTATTCCAAGGGGCTCAGCTCTCCAAAGCTGCTCAGGAATGAACGGATTGCTAGTCTGGTGTCGCTCTTCCTCAAGGGAAAAATGCATGGGGGCCAGGCCCAAGGAATGCCAAGGTTTGGCAAACCTCAGCTGAATTTTTTTTCCAGGTTCTGAATTCTAAAGCTTTTGCTTACAAAATCTGCAGAAAAACGGGTAAAAGGATGGGTGGGAGAGGGGGCGAAGACCAAAAATTGAAACGCGTCGCTGATCCCCCCCTAGAAAAGACTAGCAAGATTTGTGTTGGAAAGGCAGGAAAAGTTTTCTTTTGCTCATTCGGCGAAGAATTTCGGTTTATAAATTCACAGTTTGAAAAGAACTGCGTGACTCCAGTATAGACAAGTTGGACAAGTACCAAAAACTTTGATAGTCAAGTCTCTTCGCTGCTGTTGCGAAACTGTTCCATTGGATTCAAAAGGAAGTCAAGCATAGTTCAAGTTTTGAGCATAAAACTTGAACGCTTTTTACTTTTCTTCATCTTTTCAAAGTTAATAACATTTTCTATTATCAGGTACCGGAAATTTGAACATTAAATTAATATAACCATAATATTATTTAAACTCATCTGTAGATAAGATTATTACTGTTATAGAATAATAATAGTAATCCTGTTTAAATTGGGGGAAGATGTCTCAAAACTTTACGTAGTAACGTTAGCGATATATAATAAGATTATGAGTATTCACATGTCTAAATTTCCGTTTGTTTGTTTTTGTCTTACAGCGTCCCCCCTCCTCCACGTTATCGTACTCCGGTCCCGGTAACGACGACACACGGTCTCCAGGTTCCGGTGGTACTCCCGGGCCTCTGAGCGCCGCCCCTCCCTCCCAACAAAGTGTAGACAACACCAGTGAAGCAGGTATGTCTGGTACACTTGCTATTGACGAAGGAAGAAGAAAGAAAAACTTTGCATGTTCTAAAATTATGCATGTTATGGATTTGCTGAAAGCCACGCCATTTAAGACCGTCAAGAGCTAGTGCGTAAAAACCTCGTGGTTAAGCAAAATTGGTGCACACAAATACGTTGGCTCGTAAAAAGCAAGAAGGGGCTGAATGCCAGAACATTTAGCTGTTTGTCTGAGGCGGTATAATAGTTAAGAGTTCTTCTGGTTTGGGCTTTAAGGGAGCATGGCCCATGAAGTGCGTCAAAGAAACCGCCATTACTGGAGTAGTGCAGGTGTGCAGATGGGCTCGTGTGTGACTTACACGTCACTTGTCTCTTCTTTTTTTTTCGAAAAGAAAGTGTGTATCTTGCGCCTGTTTTATTTGTTAAAAAAATAGAACATAAAATAAGAAGTCGTCTAGGCTTTGTCAAGGGAAATGAATCAAAGTGGGTTCTTTTTTGACGAGCGCATATTTGTAAGCAGTGAAAGAGAAGGAAACCGAGACATTCGCGCCATGGTGCGCAATAATGGGCATAGGCAGTCGTGTTCGCCTGGTTGGGTCTCCTATCAGCGTTGTCGTTTTCGGAAGAGCCCCTCCGCGCTCCTGGTTCCCCGAGATTTTCTGTTGCCGGAGTCGGCCTCTTGCTGCCACAACGCTTCCGATATTCTAATGTAGGCAAATGCCTTGAATGGTCATTATGCAAAGCACCTTCTTGAACAACAGGGCGCGGAATGATCGAATCTATCGCAGCGCCGGGCGAAAGGCTGTGATAAGGAGGCTTGATGAGGCGATGTTGCGTGCCGTCTCAACGCAGCCATGATGAGAGCCATCCAGAAGTTACCGTAGCCGTACTTGGACTACCACTACTCCTACTGCAGGGAGAACCCCCTTTGCGGGCTTTTTGCGTGGTGGTAATTCTAGGCTAGAGTATCCTGCTTAGGCGTGCAAATGTGATCAAGCCCCCCAGCCGAGATAACTTGGTCATGCCAGCCCTCAGCCAGCTAATACGATTGAAGCCATAAAACTCGATAGAATCTCAATCTGGACAGGCTAAGGTGTTTTTCTCCCCCTCCTCGCTTCCCCACCTCCTTTTATAAATGTGCCTAATAGGTCTTTATGCCCTTCTGATATGAAGTTTGAACTGAAAGTGGAGTGAGAATCTGCATCTTTTTTCTTTCGCTGCCACTTAAGAGTCACGAGTAAAGAGGTCCCCATGAATAGGTCACGTAACAAGGTTAAACGAGCTGAAATCGGTGCTCTTATGCAACCTAAGGTTCTCTCCCTTCTGCAGCTCTTTTTTGTCACGTTTGAAGGACTTTTCAGCGGTAAGATGAAGGCAAGACACTTGTGTGTGAGATCGGTCGTTGGACGATAAGTAACATGGGGACTGTTGCCATTTGCATGGCAAGGACTCATAAGGTGATAGAATGGGAAAAAAAGCGCCCGGATAAAAGAGTTCGTCTTGGAGAGCTTGCAACGACCAGCGAGCAGCAGGGAGTCTGCGGAAATCGCTGAGGAATCTCCTGCTGACTTTAACGACGTGTACTGCTCGGCGTGGATGCTTCATTGTCAGTCTTCGAGACCATTGCGTGGAGCCAATGGCATGGCCAAAAATGTACATGTTGGTGACGGTACATCGTATCATCGACTTATTAAAACTGGCATTAAAACAGTCTAGCGCCAAAACAAGAATTCACCAAGGCTCGATTTTCAGCACAGCGAGTTCTAGGATCTTGTGATAACCTTTTGTTTACTACGGCCCGGTTTATCACTTGCAAAGCTACAAGCCTTCACATTAGTTCTTTGGAGGAAAACTTGAAAGTCATAGTTAACGCTTGTCATAAGCCTACTGTGGGCTTAAAAGGGCATCGGCTTTTTGTATCGCACAGCATGCCGGGGATCAGGCTATCGTTTTCATTGTTCAAAGTGTTGCTCAGTGTTAGGCGGGCTCGTGTAGAAGTCAACATCCATTTTTTTCGCCGACTAGCATGGTAGAAGTGGCTCTTTTCGACACCGACGAGCGACAGATCCTGTATAAGAGAATCAATGGTTTTTGTGTAGCGAGTGATGTTAGGTTTTGACGAGGGCTTCGTATACGTTTGACGTTTATGGACAGGCAGACAGACGGCTTTAGCTGAAAAGAGAGGGAGCAATACGCTTGTCATTCAAAATCGGCTGTACAACCCGCTGATACGGAGAATGGCTGCGTTAGCGTGACCCGTTCGAAAAATAGCCCGCCATAGAACTACTAGCGGAAGATACTGAACGGTGTTGCAACTCCTTTTGCTTCTTGGAAAGGTGCTGAAGTAGCGTCGATTTTTGACTGCGGTGTGCAGTCACAAGTCCAAAAGTCCATTGTTACCCTTCCGTGCGGCTCCTGGTCCTTTATCTTTCTCTAATATGTGCATATATCTGACATTCAGGGACTCGTTTATGTGGCGTATATGTAACATCCACATCCTAATCATCGGCCATGTGAGGGACTAGCCTTGTAGGCTAGGCCAAGGGCGTATAGAGCAGAATCCCAGCTAATGCATACAAGCAATATTACTAACCCCGCGTCAGAAGTAGAAAAAAAGTTTCCCAAAAGGGAAGAACGGCTGTCATAGAAAGTCTCTTTGGCTTTTCCATTGCTTGGGGTCCCCTTTGGAATCATGTTTTGTCTACCCCCCTCGGAGATTTACCCCCACCCTCTTTACTTTCTTCAATTGTAGTTAAATTCAAAGTAACCAACCCCTATAGCCAGCGCTAAAGCTCTTAAATGCGCGCTTGTTTCGCAGTGACGAGGGCTGTCCACGTTGTCTTTTGTTGTTGTGATCTGGCTGTGGTCCATAGTTAAAACCCCTACGACCCTGCGGCCCCATGTATGTTGGATAAGAAACAAACCCCTTGTTGAATTGTTGTATCAATGAATTGGCAAAACCTCGGAACACAAAAGCCCCGTTCGCTGAGGGGTGAACGAGACAAGCTGCCAATCATTTCCCACGCTATTAGAATTAACGGTAGTCGCAACCAGCAACTATCATCCGCACCGAGAACTCAAATACAAATAATACTCATACTTGCGGTCTTATTGCCACAGATAACCGCATGGCTATGGGAAAAGCACCCGCAAGTAAGGGTGAACTTCTGACACGTCCAAACTTGTACAAGCGGTCTTTGAAAGCGCTGTGGTACTTATTACTTGTGGCAGAAATAGTCTGCACGGTAGTAAGCAATAGCAGTTGCGAAAAGAGACGGTTTGGAGCTGTAAAACGAGATGAAAGCTTGCCAAATCCTGTTTTCCCGTAAAAGAAAGCGTCAGGAATTGTTTAGAGTGGTTTCCCCATCGCCATTGCGAAGTTATAGAACGACACGAGAACAGCTCAACCCCTCCATCCCTTCCACCCACAATAACCCACTTTGCACGGTTCGGGGACCACTTCTATTCCACCACGGAAGTACCTCCACAGCTGTTTGGTCCATATCCTCCGTGAAGAGGTTCTTGAAAAAGTTTTTGCGGGGTTGCGAGGAGCTCTTGTCGCCACCAGCACACGTAGATGGAGGGGACGTTTTGTAGCAAGTTGCAAGGGCCATTTTACTTACGAGAGCTTGTTGTGATGTAGAACGTTACATGTGAGAATAGGTTATTTGGGATTATAAGAGCTCCCTAAACTCATTTATCGCTTTTTGGGTAACCAGAGAGGGGCAGGTGATGGAGTTCGAATATCCCACCACTTGTACTCAACAGGACAATACAAAAAGGGGTGTTTACGTCCTTACATCTGACCCAGTCGTTAACACACAAGAATCGTCACAAGAATCCTGTAAGCTTTCGATTCAAAAATATTTTTTTAAAATACTTCCAGTAGTTCGAAGCGACATGTTACGCAATCCTTTCAACTACATCGGAGCGATAGAAAATAGCTTGTTTTTCTACCGATCATTTATCAAATCATTTTTATTTTTGTATTTAATATTCATTTATTTCTGTGATTGTGTTTTGTACTTAATTATGTAATGGCCTATATTTTTATTCTGTCGTGTTATCTTCTTTTATTTGTTTTATCTCATTTTATTTAGGGAAAATAAGATTCATAGTTGGCAAACATGAGTTGGATTGCTAAAGTAGGGATATAGGAAAGAACAAATAAAGGGATAGAGACGGAAATGAGATGGAATGAGACTCGAAAAGAAATAAATAGGATATTCATGACAGAGGAGAGAAACATCGGGGTGAATTCTCATCTCCCCCCTGAAAGTTGCCAAGTGTGGGAAGGGCAGGTCAGCCAAAGGTCAAGCTTCATCCCACATGGCCTGGTCATACCAGTACCATACATATCCTCCAAACTTGATTCACATGTGCGAGGCGAATCATAGTATGGGTCGGAAAAGGCCTCAACACACTGGAAGCATGGAAAAGGCCGTTTGTGGACTTACAAAAAGGGGGAAGAAGAGGCGAGAACAACAAATCAGACTGACTTTTGGTAACTCGAAGTCATTTCAAGGTTTGTGGGCTTCGAATGCCGCTATTCGTGCACACTAGGAGACGAAGTTGCACACACATATACTCACACGCATTACTCTGTTTTTCAGGAGATAATTTTAGCTCAGGAGGCCCCCTTCAGTCTCTGCGGCTGTTATGTTAGGCTTATATAGAGTTCTTGAAACCGACTTGGTGCGTGGCGCGTACAATACCGTACATTTCTAATATAAACGTAAAAGTCTTTCTGCCTTTGGACTCGGGGTCTTTAAGAGACTTCCCTTCAACATTCTCCCTTGTTTAGTCGGTCTTGGCTCGATGTTGGTTTGCTTTCTCCCCCAGAAAAAAAGTTCTGCAGCCTGCATGCAAAAAGGTTTGGTCTCAAACTTAAACATCTGGCTGGCGTGGCGAGAAACTTGTCTTAGCTCAACTCTGGCTTGGCACTAATATTGGAAGATCCCCTGTGAAATGAAGGAAGGCAAAGAAAATTTCGCCCGACTGACAAGCGTGCGTAGTTAAACGAAAGGTACAACTTTTGAATTAAAAAGCAGACCAGACACACGGGAGAAAATGTTGCGGGAGGTGAACGTTTTGTATCTTTTGAATGAATGAAGACTAAAGTTTTGGTACGGCCTTTTTATTTATTTAATGCGTTTTTGTGTGTGTTGTGGGAAGAAGACAAGACATGGTTAAAGTAACAAAGCATTGAAATCCATTGCTAAAGGGGAAGAAGGAAGAAGAGAGATCTAAGGAGACGTTTTAAGGACTTTGACAGCCTGGTGGATTTGGTGGTTTCTAGCCAAGAGCTCCGTGTGTTTATTTTCTTCCGTGCCACATGTGAACCCCGCTGCCACAAACTGCCACACACTCGCAAGTCTGTCGTAGGATGGTTGAAATTAAAAGTAGTGGTTTCCAACTCCTTGTGTGTATGCAAAGGCTGTGTGGTGGCTGTTAAAAGGCAAGGGTGAAAAAGGGAAAAAAAGAGCTAGAGAAAGCCAGCCAAGGCAAGCACGAAAATTGTCCCGATTTTCTACTACATTAAACAACACCCCGTGCTTACATTGCAGTTCCTATAAAGCTTTTCTCCCAAGCCAGATTTTAAGATTTTCAGCCCCCCTTTTTCCCGTACGCTTTGTTGTAGTTCTTTTAAACTGCATTTTTGACCCAGCCGTTGGTTAGTTTCGCTTTTTTTTTCTCTTTGTTGGAAGAAGCCAAAATTAGGACTGTAGGCTGCCAAAACAGATGTGAAATAGATATTTATACATGTCCAGACCGAGGAAAAAGCCATATGGAAAAGCGAAAGAATTTGACGTTTGTAGAACTCTGACTAGCGAGTGACTTATTGAAAAAGAAGGCGCAAATGTTTTAGGCATAGTTGGAACAGTCTTTTTAAGTCAAGGTCTCAAGGGTCGTACAAAAAATTGCCAGGACAGAGCGATTTGGCTGCAAGAGTACCGCTTAGTGATCGAGTTTCAAAAATGTTCTGTCCAACACCCTCATCTTAAGAAAAACCGCATGGGCGACAACAGATTTGTATTCCGAGAATATCAGCGCTTTAAGTGCATTTTCCCGAAGTTCAGTATTAATTAACACGAAAAAATGGTCACTAGTACTTTCCAAACAAAGAAATGTGCCCTTATTTTGTGCGCACTTCTAAAATCGCAAACCTTAAAACCTTTGACGTCTTGGGCTGCTTCGGAAGAAATTTTCCTTTTATTTTTCTTTCCCATAGCGCAAATGTTATGGAATAACAGCAGCAATCTTGGACCAAACCTTGGCTTGTATCCAAGAGTTGTAAAAGAGGGAAGAAAAATAGTACTAGCCTAGTTCCAAATTTTTTTGAAAAAAAAATGTGGCTTAAGCTGAGGAGTTGAAAACTGGTGTAGAAAACAAAACAGCACGTGTCAACGACGAATGGCTCTAGGTTAGGAGGAATGTTACGATTACCAAGCTATTTGCATGCAAAGTCCGCCCTCCATCCTATGTTGTTCAAGTTTTACCCAGACTTTAAGGTGTTGTTTCAAGTGAACGCAAAGCATTCCCCGTGATGGTTTGAAGCAATAGGCGACTACCGTTCTTGCCAATTGCTGCTCATCCATCAAAGAGCGGACCCACGAGCCTGCCTTAGTCAAGCTGCCATCACCCATGATACAGGACAGCCAGAAGAAAGACGCTTGCCAAAGAAAGACAGCCGGACACAACGGGCTTTTGACTGACAGTCAACACCTTCTGTCTTAGTGGTCATAGTTCGGCAGTAGTCATCTTTAAGCATTTTTTAGAAAAAAAAAGGAAATGTAAGAGAAGGTTTACTGAAGCGAAAAGTGCCACGTCCAAAAGGGCAATGAATCATACGCAATAGTAAAGTAAGAAGCTCATTTCCGGACGCTCTGAATACCGCGGTATTGACAAACTGGAGCGTTTTAGGGGCAAAAAAAGGGAGAAACGGTCTTAAGACTTCGATCTGGTGATGGATGAATGGCCACGTGGATGCTTTATTTGGGAAACTCGGGAGCTTTTTTTACCCTCCATGAGTCGTACATTGTGTACACACTAATAGCACTAAGCCCAAATAAAGCAGGCGCAAGAGACAAGGCCGGCCTCGTGCATGGGAATAAGCCAAAAGGGGCCATTGAGAAACGTAAGCGGCTTGCTGGCCGTGTTGGGTGGGAGAAAAGGCTGGCTGGCGATTTATAGAACGAATGCACGTTGGTCCTAATGAGCACTAAGCTTCTTCCTTATTTTGGGTCCAAGTAATGTGAGCACATGATTGTGTTTGACAAGTTCACTTGGCTTGTAGCTCGGCATCCACCGCCATGGCGCCCTCACTGCAGCACGCACTTGGCCCAAACAACTCTCGGGTTGCAAACTTTTATGCCACGCGAAACGTGTGATAAAACCCGGCTCTTCACCTGCAAACAACATGGTTTATCGTAGAGGCTGCGTGGGAATCGGTTCGGTTTTTTACATTTTTGAGGCACAGCGTTCCGTGATCGTTTTGGCTGAGGGATATAATGGTCATTTCGAAGGGTTCTTGTCGGTTTCTCCCAGATATGCAAAGCACGGTATTGGGAGCCAAACTCAACGAGAGTAACAATTTTGGCAAGCGGATGGTTTTAGTTCAACGTGCTCGGCATATTCTATCTCTGTCGTGCATTGTGTCTGGAAACGGGCCAATCATCCGAAATCACGTCAATGATGATCTCGCATTGACGAGTAATTCACGGTCTATTTTCATAAAACCGCAAAGTTATATTATAACGCCGAATTTGACCCAACAATGCACAGGTCCCTTTTTCCGTAGCTTCTCGATTCAACCTAGAAGTAGTGACACGGCGATGAATCGAGTGCACTGAAACTCTGCAGGTTGGTTGATACCCCCAGATGGAGTAACAAGTTAAAAGTCAGCTGTTTTGCGTAAAGTTGGCTTGGTGTGTGCTCTCTCGCTCGCTCATATGGCATTCGCATTCAACTTGTTCGACTTTCTACATGATTTCAGGCAAGGGAACGAAGCCAGGGAGTTTAGTTAACTCTCGACAACTCCCCTAAAACCAAGTTGGCGTAATCAAGCTGCATTTCCTCATCTCGTTTTCACGTAACTTGGTGTCCAACTGCGAAATGGACTGTGAACTTACTACTCGGTTTTAGTTGCGGGCTTTCCCTGGCTGCGGCTGCTGGATAGACTAGCAAAGCAATGCAACTTGCTTTTCGGCCCCCAAGTTTCGCATGCAAAGTCTTCCAAATTGGAAACTTGTCTGATGGGACTTGACTTGTAGCGCTTGCACGCGGAAGATGTTCCAGCTTCTCCCCACGCTGTGCATGAGTTATGTTCTTAAAAAAGTTCGGGGGACTCGCTGGGGTAAGCCCGTCCAACGTGCTTATGCCGGAGACCTTTCGTTTTTACGACCACTGCGAAGGACGAGAAAATCGTGATTTCTTGCATCTGACTCTATCCTAAGCGAGCGACTACATGTGCTGAGATTTA
Organism: Triops longicaudatus; assembly: GCA_022885665.1. NCBI lineage: Eukaryota > Metazoa > Arthropoda > Branchiopoda > Notostraca > Triopsidae > Triops > Triops longicaudatus. Next base: position 437,473 of record JAGQDJ010000004.1, on the reverse strand, counting down.
CTTTCGTGGTTAAAAATCTCTTCTGACGAGGGATTTTGTATGTCGTAAAACTTATTGCCATATACACGCAAAAGATAGCTATCGCTGGACACGTCACTGCAGCAACGCAGTCTAGCAGAAATATACCCCTGAAGAATGGCGGACAAGTTTCAATTCTTCAACAGTGTCCCATGTTAGTTTTCAGTTCAGGAGATTAAGATGCATATCAATAGCAGCAGATGGATAGGTATACCCGTTGAAGTGGGAAGACTATCGAATGCGAAAAAGAAAGTTTTATTCCGGGACGAAATGAGTATTAAAGCTTTTTACTCTGACAATTATCTTAAGAGACTCGCAGTTTATTTTATTTCCAAATAAATCTGCATTTACTTATTCACTGTGCTAATTTAAATCGTCTTTCGTGGCCGTGTCGTTCGATTGTCATTTTATTGGGTGACATTAATCCTTCTAAAACTGGGTTCACAGTTAAGGTTGTTTTGCCATTTTTAAAAGACATTCGTTGTTGTGAATATGTTGTATATACGACGAGGTCGGTGAAAAGGGGTTGCCCGTTCTACCAATGACAGGTTGCATCCTTTGAGAGGCTTACAGGTAAAAATCTTTTCTAAAAAAATAAATAGAAATAGTGAAGACCCTTTTATGGAGCAAGAGTTACCGTCCTCAGGTCCTTCAAAGTTTGTCTTTTGTAGTGATATAATATGTCAGGCTAACTTCAAATTTTTGGGATTTTTTTTAAAAAAAGAAAAATGTAAAGGCAAGATTTCCTACGAAAGGCTCGGAAAATCGGATCTTTTGTTAAAAGAACCTTGAAGTGTGTAGAGGTCAAAAATTTTCCAGATAAAAAGATTCCTTGAGGAAAGTCTAGATTTATGATCAAAGATGAAAAGATAGTTTCATAAGAGTCTAAGTGAGGAAGAAATGTGCTGTGGTTTAAATAGACAGGAGTCATTCCTTGGGCAAAGTGGTCATGCGTGTTACAAGACAAATGGCTGACTCGGGGGATGTGCAAAGTTTCATGCATATTCGGAGGTAATCATCCATTTATCTTGGAACGAATAAGAACTTGGGGTATCCGAAGGTTACCTTAGGGAAGGCAAATAAAGCTTACGCGGTTGTACGAAGCTCTTTTATGTGACTATCATATTAACGAAAAGGGAAATATAAAAAAGCGCCTTAGCTAACGTGTACCCTTTTTGGTTAAGCCAGCTCGCCTGTCACCCTGCCCATGTTCGGGTATTTGTCACATGCAAAAACTGGCTGCTGACTTATCTTGATGGCGTGTGTCGTTGGATTATTTTTAGGCTGGCTATGTATGACAACCTTGCTAAATCCCACATAATTTTTTATATCGCCCCGTTATATGTAGCCCCAGACTAATGTGATCTTATTTTCGTTGTGTTCTTTTTAGGTAAGAATCGTTTTTCGTGGTCCTGCGTGTTTCAAGTTCAAGAAACAGAAGTGTTCCGCTGGAAATGACAAGCGTGACAAGTCATTGACAAGCTAGGTGTCTGCTAGAAAATTAAGAAATATTTTTATTTATTTCATAGTATTTTTGCAAAAATAATAACTCCATTTGTCTGATTAAGTCATGTGAAACGTAAATAAGCCGAACTATGCCAAAGTTTCGTTGCCAAGTTGGACGAGAATTAAGGGCCAGTAAGGTAATTTTGTTTTTGAGTTTGTTTATAGTGTGTTTACGTGTAACGTGAAAGTGCGAACAGAAGGTTAATCGACTCTTGCTCCACTTTGTACTAGTTGTTGGTCAGGAAAGCGGTGAAAAAGACGTTCGATACTGTTTTTCGCTCTAGGACGCACCCACATCCTATACTTCTAATTAACGCGTGAAAGAATTAGCAGCCAGGCATAGCTGGTCTAGGGGGCTATTGCTCAAGGCGACCATTAAAGTCATCAACTTCCATTTTTTTTAGTCTCTACGGCTCTGGGAGAAAATAACCGAAGCGTAGAAAGATGGTTATTAAGATCGCGGTCAAATTGGCAGCTTTTTTATGTCATTGCCGGGAGAGCGCACATCAGCGCAACGGGTGTGTATACGGGAAGGCGGCATGATTAGTGACTATCGTCCTTCTGGGTTGGTTTCTTTCGTTACCAAGTGACTACTTCATGATTTGAAAGCTTCAAAGTAGGCCCCTATGTTGAGTTTGTTGCACTAAGTTTCCCGTAATTCAAGTAACGAGAAGAAGTCCAACGGAAAAGAAAAACGGGATGTGCAAATGCCCGCAGCCAAGGAAGCGAAAGATGAAACAACAAACGTAACGAAGCACCCACAATTAAGAACTCGCACTTGACCGAAGAAAAGCATGCGTTCTTTCCGCATATGAGAACAGGGCATGGAAAAGGTCTACCATAAGTATTAACCTTGCTAGCACAGCCAACCAAGCGAAACATACCCCAAGAACCTCCAAAAAAGCCACTAGCGAGATAGCGTTATTCTTATAGTGCTTTTGGATAGTTATAAGGTCGCCAAGTTGGTATATATAGAGGTCTTTTAATGAAAGTCACCGGGTGGTTATATCTAAGGTAGGAAGAAAATATGAGTGCAGAAAAACATAGTAACCGCGAACGCATTACGAAAAAATCAGAAATGGGCGATGGTCTTGTTCTCTTAAGCTAGTTTTTTTTTTTTTTTTTTTTTTTTTTAAGTTGATTCTCTTTTTTTCTTAAGTTGATTGGTCTGCATCACAGCAGGGATCTAATCGGCACATAAAAGGCTAGGCGATGCATTTTGAAACTCCTTGTTTCCCCATCATTGAAACCTTTTTTTTTTCTTAATACTAAGCCCTGAACTATACTAGTCATACCGCTTACGCTGGGTCTTAACTTTTTAATACTCGAGACAGCCGTTAATTATGGAGCGTGCAATGGTGTTCTCAGTGTGGATGCTCCGGGGTGCATGGAAAGACCGTGTTTCTTTTTCAGAGGTTTTCATCGTGGACTAATTCAGAGTGTTTTGTTGCTTGCGTTGCCCTTGTGAAGAAGAGAAGGCTGTTGAGTAAATTTAAAACAGATTAATATTTCCCGAGGATCATAAACCTGACCGCGTTCCGGGTTGCACTCCGCAAACCTGTCTAGATCTTACAGCTTGTAACTTATACGGGAGTTGGAACGAGTTGCGATTTACAGACAACAATACCTTAATGCATTGGGATTAAATGTACTCCTGATTTTTATTTTTATTTTATTTATTTTTTATTTCTTGTAAAAGCCGTTAGAGATAACGCATTTACCCCCTTGGGAATATGATACAAAGTTTCCCAGTTTCCAGGTTTTTTTTGCTCTGTAGCTAGGATTCTTGATTTTTCGGGAATAAAAATCCCTCATTTCCATGGATTCGCTACACTCTGTTCTGCTATTGCTGGCTGAAGAGGACTGGATGACATGGAGATTCGTGGCTGACAGGGTAACTTTTGGGGCATAAGAGGAAGGAACGCGTCGAGTGCGTATGTTAGTGCGGTTTATATATGATTCCCCAAAAAGTTGCGATTGGGGGTGCCAAAAGAGGCGATACTTATTCGCTTTGGTCATGGAGACCCGTCAGCTGTCGAGATGTAAAAGGACCACCCAGAAAGTCGAGCTCGCGATTTATTAGACTTAGAAAGGAAAAAGTACTTTTTCATAAAGGGTTTTTGAGAGGTGCCAAATGTGCCAAAGAAGATGCACCGGGGGTTTGCTTTAAAAAAAAAATCCTTGCCATCTTTACCCTGCCGATTCTTTCGGTGTAAAGAGTCAAAAGTCCCGCGTGGCGTTTTAACTTTCCAACGACCTCAAGTTTATGCACTCGATTTACAGCTGTCCGTTTTATGATAACGTACTGTTTTTGTGGCTTGGTTTCAATAGCTCTTGATTGGCTACTCAGGGAAATGGAATGCGAGCTCCCTGCGAAGAACAAGCTTCAACGTGTTGTGTTGCAAGTTTGGCATTTTTTGCTTTCCTTCGGCCATGATATTAATGTGTGGAGGGTGCGAACAACACAGTGAAGGAGCGAGTGAGTAGTAATATGTTGAGGGGTAAAAATGAGCAACTATGGGGGTAAGGGTGTGGGTGTATGAATTGCTGACACATCGTAGTGCCAGTCGAGTTTGGAACACCCTTTGCCAGCGCCTTAGTCGTTAGATTATGCAGTAGTAAGGCGGAAAGATTCGAGAGATGGGGAGTTTGGGGTATTCAGGGGTGCGGGCTGAATAAAAAACGATATCCAAAAAGATGTTCACTCCTTTTGAGTCGAAAATCCATGATTTTGTTCGCCCTATTGAAGGATTGCAAGAAAAGGAGGCACAAGGCCAAGCGCACTAACGACTTCTTTTCATTGAAAACCCGTAACTCTTTGCCATTGACAGATGCAACGCCCTGTGTGGTCCTTCACATTTTCTCCCTTGTGAGCGAAAACGAGTTCGATTTTTATTTTCTCTTTTGATGCGGAAGTTTTGCCCGAAAAAAATTGTTTAAGCAACATCTCCCGGAAAAATGCAGTCAGCATGGAAAGCTTCCCCTCGGGGCTTTTGCAAGCCTGGTATAACTCACGATTTTGGCGTGCTTGATGAAGGTAGTTGCGGTTTGGAGGAAGGAATGACAGCGGTAATGATTCTCGGCAGGCTACAGGGGCATTGCGTTTTCTGAAGAAGAAAAATAAAAATGTTTAGGAACCATATAAGCGTGTGTACAAAGAGTTGCAACGACTTTTTTACTCAAGCCTAAAGGTTTCAAGTTCTTTGTCTTGGAAGCCATCGAGTATTTTGAGGTTTTAAAAAAATCTGCCCAGGTAACTTGGGCATACAGTCATCATCGATGTGAAGAGAGTGGTCGTAAAGTTGTGGAAAGAGGAACATGACGATGTTCTAAACGAGCTTAGGCATGTTGATTGGAAAGAAAAGATTGCGACAGTGGTCTTTTTACAGGCCACTTCACTCTTTGGGAGATAATGGCCCCAAAAACATTTAGGCCTGCTAACCTGCAGTGTTTTTTCTCCCTATTGCCTTTTCTGCATTTGAGGTTAGTGTTTTTCTTCAGACCAAGGTGCAAGGTTCTTGGTCTTTTGTAGGCTTTTTGTGTACGATGGTGAATTTTTTGTATGCGTACCACAGGATGGGCTTAACGATTTAACTAACGGTCGTGGGCTTTTTTTGTGTGTGCAAGTATTCTGAGGAAAAGAATTTTAATGGGTTGAAAATTTTCTGTCTGCCGTGCCGCCAAGCTGTCTAGCGCAACCAGCAATAATAAGGGGCTTATGAAAACCGGAAAATTCACGTAAATAAGGACGATAGCCTTCGAGGTGTAGTATGGCCGCAGTTACTCAACAACGTCATTAGAAACTTGCCCACAGTAAAACTACAATTTTCCCTGTTTTATTAATAGTAATTGTGTCTTTGAGAGGGACTATCCGCCTCTATATGTGCCTTGCCCATGTAGCATTGCTGTTACGTGTGATGTGAGAGCTACGGCTCCCAAGTCTGCGGGAAAAAAAATATGTGGCTTCAGCAGGTGCGAGTGAGGAAAAAGAGTCGAACCTGTCCTTTTTGGTAGCTGCACTGTATACTAGAGTAGGGAATGACTCAGCCGGAATGTTGCCATGACGCTGCCAGTGATGATGATGATGGTGATGATGATGATGGCGTGATATTGTAAGGCTTGGGTTAATGAGAGGGTGGTTACAAGGCGCCAAAAGTCCAAGAGAGACGGCCAAGGTATTGTTAGACAGTGTGTATGCGATTAATGAAAAAAAGGTAGGTTATGAAAAAGTTTTTGTAACGCCGGTAGGGTGTTCCCCTTCGATGAGAAGCTAGCTCATACTTAGCAGCTGATATTACAGGCAAGTACTTGTTCCCCCTAAGAAAGTGTTCTTTGGTTTAATTGACGCTGGATTACCCTAGCCCTCCCCGTAAAAGATTTCAGAAGAAAAACGAGGGTGTCACTTTTAAGGGGGCCGCTTATTAGAGTAATAGGGTGATAAGCTGCAGAGAATTCGACGTCATTTTGACGGCGACGCGTGCTGGATGTCAATGGCGGAATACCAAGCCTCAAGTCCAGTTCAGTGTTGCTGCTGTTGCTGTTCCTGGCTCTTGTCCCACTCGACAAAGGCCTTGTCAGTGTCAGCCGCTTTTGTTCATCCATCATTGAGGAGGGTAACAACGCGCACACATTCGATATATATAGATATACACTGCAAAGAGAGTAACGGAGAAACCCACGTCTTGGGGACACGATCATGCAATTCGCCGGCGTCATCCCCCTTGCAAGGTTCTGTAGACATGTCAGGGTGTACGTTACCTTATTTGCGTTCTGGTCTCGGTGTAAAGTGCTGTACTAAACTGAAACCCTTGGACACAAGCCAGCAATGTCGATAACCAAAAATCAAAACGCTCGCGGTCATAGTCATGCTTTTTTTTTTACTCACAGGCCGATCACCTTTCACTATTTTACCTCGCATTTTCGGCAATCAATCTATTAAGAAAGGGAGAAAGAATCTCCCTTGGTTACCATTGAATACCGAAAGTTAGCTAAAGAGGTTTCGACTTATAGGATGCCTGGGTATTTTAGTTATGGGGTTGGGCGAGGTAAGCTAACTAATTACAATATTATTATGTGCCGTTTTTGCTCGCCCGGAAGCCCAACGTATAGAATTTAATCTTGAACCTAATTCCTATGCCGATGCATTTTGTATCTGGTTACGGGGGCCGGGTGATGCTCACATTCGGGGATGCATGGTTCGAACGTAACTCCCACCCACTCGGAATATTGGCGCCTGCCTTATTCAACCCCCGTTGTCGATCTAACCCGTCCCGGTAATACAGAAAATAGTGAGGTAGTTTGTCAACGTCAGAGCCGGATGCCTAGCCTGAGGGGGTCCCCGGATTGGAAACAAAGCCGTCTTCCCCAGGGAAATGCGTTGGGCCCTGCCCGGCCAGGCGAACGCGACTACCAACGCGGAATTCCCCCACCTAAAACCTCCGCTAAACTTTCTAAGCCTACGTAAATTGTCTACAGAGCATTGTAAAGGCACTTTTGGCCTAGGCTTTTGTTTCGTTGTGTAATTCTGGTTTCGTTTCCAACGCGGGTGACGGCGCAAAAGGACAACAGGTCGGGAAAGTAGATAACTCTGTTGTTGTATATCTATCTGCGGAGAAATTACGTTTTTTTCCCTCCGCCCCCCTTCACTCTGGCGGGAAGATTTTAATAGCAAAAAGCGGCCGAGGAAGAACCGGCAGCAGGAAAGACGCAGAAGAAGGGTTTCTTTTCTTAGCGCATCCTATTAAGCGCGACCAGATGTGGTCCACTGCTGTTTCGTTGCCATATTCTGTCCATGTTCCGCCTGGAAACTACAGGAACCAAGAAAAAGATAAGTTTCTTTTCATCTACTAGACAGCCAGTACTGTATGAGGAAATTTTCCAGCTTTTTCCGAAGCTTTCCGAGAGCAACTTGAAAGAAAAATGTCTCAATCGTTATCAGAATTCCGTGACAGAGAACTGTTTGGGGTTTTTTGATGGCATGAGCCTGGGCATGATAAGGTCCGGTCATTGATGCCCGACCAACTTACCGGAACTGATCTCCGGAAGCTGTGATAGTAAAGGTCGTCGTATGATGATGGCAAGTAACTTAAGTCCCAAGTTTCAGAGGTTAGAATGTATAAAAAAAGTGTGTAGCAAGGGATTGATCAGATTTTTTTTTTTTTTTTTTGCTAAGTCATTAAATACGGAAGCCGGTTATCGGGAAGAGGGACCGCCAACGCGGAGTTTCGGGCGCTGTCGGAATCCTGTAGTATTAGCAGGAAATGAAAAGCGACCGAATTTTTTGGGTCCTGAACGACTTTTTTGGGCGGTGTGTACCGTAATTGCTCGAGTTTCCATCCATTTCGTACTGTTATTCGGGACGGCCCCGTTTGGGAGGTGACGTATAAGGCTTTATGCCGGAATCTCGCGTAGGGTTCATCGATTCCCCCCGTCGTGTCGCGGGGCAGCAATCCGGAGATGAGTAGCTTCTTATCGATGCTTTGGTTAAGTCTGTCAATGTAAAAAGGACATCGGAGGAAATGATTCGGCAACCCCGATGTGCGTTAGTGTCTAAGAGTTCGGTGCATCACGTCGGGTTTGATTTTTTTTTTTTTTCGTTGGTATTGCTTGCTTAAATCCTGTGATCCCTTTTTTAACGGGACTGTGTTAAGAAAAATAGCGTGTCGTTAGGGAAATTCAAATGCGGTACTAGTTGAATAGGTTGAATGTTACGTTCCCAGTTAGTAACGTAGAGGGGGGGAGGGGGGAGCGAAAAAGGAAAGTTCCTCTCGCCAGTAGTAGTGCAATGGCTTCGCTGTACCGTCTTTTCAGTTGACAGGAGACATATCGCCTTTGGCCCGTTCCCGCCAGTGCTTGGGCCTCGCTACGGGACTGCGTGCCATTTCCCTGATGGCTTCTCTTCAGGCAGCCCATTTTTAAACGTCGTAACGCTTTACAGAGTTCGTTATCTCTCGTCGACGCTGCTCCGCATGAGCCCATCTTTTTATATACGTTAAGGTCTTCTCTCCCGCGCGCTCCGTGGGGCCTCTTCGCATACACAGCAAAACGCGGTGGGCCCAGACTCGCTGGTTCTTTTTGCTCGACGAGGTTTTTCTGAGTTTTGCACGACATAGCCATGTTTTCCCTTGATATAAAAAACAACAACTCAAATCTGGGCTTGATTGAGGTCTGTCTTTGTTTTCTTTATTTTTATGGCGTCTTTTTCACTGCTTTCAGCCCTTTATCCGCGGAAGATGGTGGCGAATGAAACGGAGCAAGGGTGAAAGGTTCCGGGTGAAAAAGATTTTGTTTCAGGTTGAGTGGTCAGTATTGAGTCGTAGTGGACGCCAAAAGTTCTCCCTCAGTCTCTGGGAGTTCTTTTCCTCCACTTATCAAAGCTCCATCTGTCACTCGTTGCGTCTCATTTGCGGCGAGAAAGGAGTGTGCTTGGTAGAGTTTCGATGAATGTCTTTGCTGACGCAAAGGAAGGGCTACGCGATAGGGACAAATGCATTGGCGTCCTGACAACCCGGGGCTTTTTGGAAGCCTACAAAGACAAGCTCTAAGAAGGCCCCCAACGCTCCCATTGCTAAATGGGATGCAGAAAGAAATTTGTCCATGCCGCCGCATTGATCGTAAGGCATCCTTCTTACAACTCCATAAAAGAGTTACCGGAGTGGAGTTACTTTTTTTTTGCAGCATATCTTTTTCGGGATTGGAGCTAAAGCTTGAGCGGACATTGGCCGTAAAAGGGAAGCGTTTAGGAACATAACTGTTTGCTTTCCCAATGCTGGGCTTAAACACGGCTGGACTTGAGAAAGCGGAGAAAAGACGCTGTCCAGAGTTCGTAATGCCAACCCAACGTGCTCACAAGTCTCACCTTTCTTAATTTGGGGGTACTGTGACAAATGGGCCAGTATAAAGCGTATATACACCCAAACGCGCCCAATGTTCCCCATGTTTATTGACATCATGGTTCCACAAACCTAAACATTTACTCAACTTACAGTAACATTTGCCTCAGCGTAGATATTTTCCTTTTCTCTTTCTATACTCAACCGAGTTCCTAATTCGTCTTCGTAATCTCTTGAACTTTTTTTTCACGGTATTTTTTTCTTGAAATTACGTAAGGAACTTCGTTCCAAATACTGCAGTTTTAGTCCTGAAGAATAGATTCGAAAGAGAACGTTGCCCATATCTTAATGCCGTAAATATTGAGCACAGTCCACACACACATACAGCCTATCAAAGCAAACCCCTGTGCAATACTCCCATTTCCTTTTTTCGTTGTTGTACTGTACTGGCTTCCTTGTCAAAGCTCACCCCTCCTTGGACATGAGACAGCCCCAAGATTGATGACTTAGAGTCCCCCCTGTCCATCTCGCTGGCTCTTCGGGACGGACATTAGGAATTGTACGACAACCTTCCCTTCCCCCCCTTTTAGTTTTAAAACCCTCACCTTCGTTGTATTCCGTCCTCCTTGGCTCGGAAACTCGGTAATATATTCTGTGCCGTATTGCGCAGTACACTACGTGCAATATTCCCTAAGACGAGTTTGAACATGTAAAACAAAAGATTCTTATTTTGACTTGGTGGCACTTTTGTCTGGCGCTGGAAAAGGGTTTAAGTTATTGTGCCCAGCATTTAGCATGGGTTCCAAGTCAGTGGCACTAAGCGAGGGCCAAAGGGAAGAGAGTCGAAAGGGACAAGACATTGTTTTGCCTTCTCCGTTTTTTGTGTTCCCGTAAATCTAAAGAAAGCTGACGGTCTTCTACAACTCCTTACAATAGAAATTCTTCCCTAAAGAGATGGCAAGGAAGAGCCGCGGAAGTAAAGCTATAAGGGCATCAGCATTTTAATGGGTTGTGTATGTGTGTGCGGGAGGGGAAACAAGACGCACGCCTGGGAAAACAGAGACAGTCGCGGAAGTACAAAAGCAGACAGTTCCCGGACGGACACGGAGTGAGCGTACGGGGGGGTGGGGGTAGGGGGGTACACACATACAATACCAGTGTAGCACTATACTCCTCCAATGCCATGGAAAAGTCTTTCCCGCTCGTGGCACTAATTAATTGCAGCCCTGTTGAGGAACGGTTCATCTAAATGCAGATGGAGTGAAATTCATTAACAAAGGCGCGCCTATCTGGCGGGACGTGAAGATTGAAGAACACAAGCACAACCAACTCTGCCAGCTAGATAAGAAGCTCAGCGTTTTCCTCCCCCTCAACTCCCTTGCCCCGGCAAAAACTAACCCCCATTTTCTGTTAAAGCAGCTACGCTTCCATTTTCGCTTGCAAAGAAAACATTACTTGGGACGTCCTCCGAATTTAGAATAAATTCTTCTCCCACGTAAGGCCAAAAGGAACCATTTTCCCTTTTAATACCCCAGGCCTGAAACAAAACATATTACCTTAGTCTTATCTCAGTCGAAGCAGTCTATGGATAAACTTAAATGTACAGTTCACACATATGTGTGCGTAGTGGGGAAAATGGAAATGATTAAGGCCAGGGTGGGTGCCGGCTTGAAATACGATCCGGTTATATTCGTAAAGGATAATGGTGCTAAAAACGCGTGACCGGTATTATTCGCTTTTCGGTATTACGGCATTAAAACAAAGAGAGGGGTGGTACTTTTCAAGGTACCGCTCCCAAGTTCGATTTACTGATTATGTATGCGACGTAAGGGCTAAAGGAGAGGATGTGCGTAAAAGGCTTTTGTTATGCTCGCACACCGTAATGGAATAACTCTTTAGCACGCGCCAAGACCTCGGACCGATTTTAGTTTTGAAATTCTAATTTTTTGACTTTTCCTTCGGGATGACCGTTTCTGCATTAGCACTGTTCGTGCTTTCTGTCGTGCTTTGGACAGTTTGGAAACTGTCGTGTAAGCGTATGCAATGCTGAATTTACTTTTGCTAGAGCTGTGTGCATTCTGAGCTTAGCAGTCCCGGGTTAATATGGTCGTGACTAAGTTTTGATGAGATTTTTTCTAAGGTAAGATGGGAAGAACTTTCGTTGTAGCCGATAAAGTGTGAAAGAAGCGTAGGTGGGTGCAAAGTCTCATTTGCATGGAAAACTTATTCCGCGTTTTAATGACGGAACGCACCGTTCTACGTATTGGTATACGCTTCGTGCCGAGCGTTATGTTCGGTCCTGTTTCAACCCGTCGATGTCCAAGTTCGAAAAAGCTATCGTAATCATGCGTTGTGGGGGGGTGATTGAACGTATGTCAATTGGACAGCTGGATTTCCTAAATATCGATGCAACAATGGAAGGCAAGTTTGTAGGTGTCGTCTGAGCTTTTATGCTAGGCGACGGGAAAATTGGAGGGTATGCAAGGAAGTTAGGGTAGCTGTGTTATATAGGTATGTAAAATTTGGGGCTCTTCAGTGCTTTAGTGAGGCCACAATAGGTCATGACGAGTCGTAAGTGCTAATAAAAAGAAAGAAGAACACACTCTGGGTATATAACAAAAGACAGTATGCACAAATGTATGATCCGCTTTAAAAACCCATTGGGTTCGTGTGCAGGGATTTCGCTTGGCCAAAAAGGAGGGGGGGGGAGAAAGACGAGTGTCAAGAGTCTGAAGTGTGAGATGATGGGCGCATCGTATTATGAAAAAAAGGGACGCCTCGTGGACCTGTAATCACGTCGGCAGGAGCAGGGCGTGTCACCTGTGGAATCATCACGCCTACTGTCATGTGGCGGCATTATGCTGAGGTGTCACGTAGAGGATTGGCCGGATGTCTCCACACACATACGTATACACACACGCTGAGGGAAATGACAGATGCCCAGCACAGCTGTCTCCTTCTCGTCAATGGAACCATACAGTCCCCCCTTCCCAGTCTTGTCACCTTTTTGGGGACCCTGAAATGCCCCTTCTGCCTCTTGAGCGCGTTTTTTTCTGTGTTCTTTGAGCCGTTCACTTCCGCCGTCACCTGTGATGCATATGCCCTACTGGAATTTGGCACTAAATTTTCTTACTGCTGATCCCATAAATTCTTAGATAATTGCTACGATGATAACGAAGCATCAACCTTTAAGAAATTCATTTTGCCAATTTTGGAGTGTATTTTTAAAATTAATTGTATCATATTTTTATAGGCTGATTTTTAAAAGGTTTCAAAATTTATAGTTATTATTATTATTATTATTATTATTATCATTCCTTGCAGATATTTTGCTCAAGTATTTTTAGTCCAAATTATGTTTTCATCGTAAATGAAAGTAGCGATTTTTTTAAACGTCCTTTGACTAGATTTTACGGTTTCGCTGACTTGGAAAACAGTGACGTTTTAGGAGCCGGTGGAGGACTTAGGAAATCCAATTATGTTTAACTAAGTTACAAGCAATATTTTTACGATTAGGGTAAGCCCAAAAGGAAAGAGATCTAATGAGTGCATGAAATATGGAAGGCTTAAACTGTAAGGTAAAAAGACTAGGGTGAAGATGTAGCTGGTTTGTGTTATATTTACAGCCCAGGTAGTATATAAGCTATGTGCGAGGTACAATTACGGAGAGGTAAAATTGGGAATCTTCAGGTAAAGTGCAGGTAAACGGCCTCAATGATTGGTAAGGTCGGACGTCTTTTACCACTTCAATGACTGTCATTCCGGTGCCTGGGCGTTTTTGGTACCTGCTATTTTACTGTACGGTCAGGGCAAAGCGAACATTTTTTCACACGCGCTTGAATGTAATCAGCTTTGACTCGTTTATTAGAAATATTATCATTACTTTTTGCGCTTTAGCTGTTGGGTTAGTGTTGAAGCATCTCAGCTGTGAACTGCCGTAATTGCGTTCGAAGGTGTAGTAGTAGAACGGCGGAAGGGGTGCCAGGGTGTTATTCTTTTAAACAGTTACAGTTTTATGAAGGTGAAAGCAGTGCGTTTAGGCTTCAGCACTTTTTCCGTGGAGAGGGTGGAGGATTTTTTTGAATTATGGAGACATTTATCGGAAGACGCAAAAGCTGGAACAAGAGACCCGATAACCGTTTTGTTGCTGGCTGCCACATTTTGCCTATAGTCCCCCGGTTGGGATTCCAATTTTAAGAGCCATTTGGTTGCCAACCCGAAAAAAAGCCGCGCATGATGAGAAGGGGGCATCTTTAGCCGTCGTTTTGTGGCTTGTTCTTTCGTCGTAACCCGTCCACTAGCTCCACTTAGTGTTTCTTCCTGCTCCCTATGTGCCAACAATGTAATAACGGATCTTATGGCCCATTCCAACTTCGGTTTATAAGTCTTAGAATACCCGCAATTGATGGAATGCTGGGCACTTCGGAACCCAATGACCTGAATTTTTTGCTTTTCATTTGATGATGGGGACTAATCCGCCCGCAATAGTCGTGTAAATGCTTCACTCCAATAATGCTTTTATGTTCTTGGATAGTGATATTTGTTTTTAATAAGGAAAAATAAAGGGGAGAGGAGTACATCTCCGGCAATGGCCGTTTAAAGTGGGCTTCATCCAAATTGGGAACTTGGCGTATAAGAGAAACCATTGTAATGAAAATGGACTGACATGGCAAGTTGTGTGCAGATAATGAGTTGGGTTAGTTCCTTCTTTTTTCCTATAAGGGAAGCTGACTTCGGGACCCTGAATTTTCCAGCAAGGGATTTTTTTTTATTTATATTTTTCTCTTCTCTCTCTTAACCGTCAGATCCCCCTCAGACAGCACTTATATGTGTTGCATGCATCCACAGTGCAGCACAGGTGAATCAAGTTTCTATCCTAAGAACTTGATGCATAAATAAAATTGCTAGAAGGCAAATTAATTTCCATAAGATGAAAAACTCGTTTAGAACTCGTCCGAGTTAGCGGGTCTAACTGGCTTGCATGGCTGGCAGTTTTGTTGAGATGATGTTGTGCACAGGTTATAATCTCTTTCCATCCTCGAAAAGAGCCCCGGTGCGATGTGGGGGCCATCTTTCTCGCCCTTAACTTCCATGGCCATACCATGCCATCCCATCAGCCCAATTATTTTGCTGCATGGCACACATGTTCCGCGCTGGCAACTCGAGTTGCCTTTTCCTTCTCGGCATCTAATAGGCACTTAGAGAATCTCCTCATAGGGAAAACTGATTAATATGCAGGGATGATCTTGCATTTGGGGGAGGCAATTACCGGACGCGGAGACGCTCCAGTGTGAGATGAGAAGAAACAAGATGCGGAAAACAAAAAAAAAAAGTGGCCAAGTTGGCGGGACCTGACGAACGAAACACTTCGTAAGCAGGGCGGCGATCAAGAATTGCTGAGACAGTTGGAACGGTTTCTCTCGTTGGATATGAGAAAGACAAGCAAGTAAAAGAGAGAAAGAGCGAGCCAGCAAAATACCGTATGTGTGAAAAGGAGAGAGAAAAAGAGGGAAGATTAAAGGAAGAAATCGTGAATAAGTCCAAGCTAAAGATGACCGCCTCTACGCGGCGTGAAAAGGTTCGTTACCACGCCCAGGGGCTTCGTTCATTGGTCGAATGGACATACATGGCCGACATGAGAGCACAGGATCTACCTGCATGGGAAAAAAGGCACCTGGCCTATAAATCAAGCGGGAGGCGCCCTAAGGGCTTTTTTCCGTTTTACGCTGAGATAGCTTAAAACTTGGAGAAGCGTAGATAGCGTCTGGAAAGAGAAATCTTCCGCTCGAAGAAGAAATTATGAGTCGTCTTGCAGGAAATAAACCGAAGGCAAGCTTCGGAGATTAGATACCCCAAACCTGTTCGTATTTCTTTGTCGTGTATCCATTCGCATACCGTATTTAAAAGTACTGAATATTATACATTCAATTTTTATCAATTTATTCTTGGTAAAGTCGAAGACAATGTCGTGTTAGCCAAAAGATGTGTCTTGTTTTCCTATCAACGCATTTACATTTTATGAAGTTTGACTTGTGCAGTGCCACCTTTTGACGGTCTCCCTAGTTGCATCGGCTGCAAAACGGCGTGTTTTGCATGGTTAGACTCTCTAAACTAATCCCGTCGTCTTACTTTTATTTTCCCTAGGTAAGCCCTTGGACTATTGGCGAACTCGAGACACCCGGACACTATCTGATGCAGGTATACAGCGAAAAACCATGCTATGGCTGTCTTTATTGTTATGAGTCTTTTTGCCTTGTAAGGGGGTGGGACAGTAGCGTGAACCAAAACGTAGTATTTTGCAGCTTTTAAAACAGTTCTGGTCACATTCACACAGTCGAGTACGGATTTTACCTGCCCATGGTCCTTTAAAAAATTCGTTTTCTTCTAACTGTTTGCGCCTTATTTGTTACTCATGGCTGAATATTACTGCTTAGTAGTGCAGGGGATAGGCGTTCAGAATTGTGTTATCCTGCCCCTTGGTTTGTCAGCTCTTGAGGCTTGATCGAGCAAAAGAACTAGGGCGAGTTACGGTTCGTTTTGCCTATTATCCGCGCTTTTCTTAACTGTCAGTAGAAACTCAGTTTTACTTCATAATCGGTAGCCTGGAACCGCCGCCTTCTTTGGTTCTTGCTCTTTTCAGAGTCCATTGTTGCTAGTTTTAGCCGAGTTTCTATGAGACGTAACTGGGTGGCCTTTTTTCTTGCTCACAGTGTCCCGCAGGTTGTTGTGAAAAGCGACCACAGTGCAGCTTTTGTTTATCGGAAATCCGTGCTGTTATGTTATGGCGTCCCTAATTAAGCCCTTTAGTGATTCGAGAAGGGCTCTCCGCTTGTCGGTATTATTTGGGTAGTAAAACGGATCACAAAACGATGGATTAGATCTCGCTATAGGCTTGTAAGTTTTTTTTATGAAGTAACTGGAAAAAATTGAGAGCCAAGGCAGAGTTCCATTTTAGAGTGGAGCTGCACCTGAGAGGTGCATTGTTGTCGCGGACCCCCCTCCCCCCCTGGGGTTTTGGTGTGCAGCCTAAAGAATCTTGTTGTGTCCAGTTCAAGAAAATCTTGTTATGTTGCTTTGACCTGGAAAGCAACGGGGGCATTCTTTTGCTGGAGCAAGGCAATTTCAAGTGCAAGTTTGGCGTTTTCTGAACAACGGGGTCTTCTTCTAACTTTTCGTAGGGGGGTTAACCAATTCTGCTGATGTTTGGAGTCGTTTCCCTTTTCTTATTGATCCGTAAAAACGAAAGGCATCGAGAGGGTCAGTCTGTCTCTTGAGCAGTGGGTTTTTCAATACCTGCGGATCTTTGTTGGCGCGAAAGATGAGAAAAGTATTTTATCTGGTGGCTGTCACCTGCAAGTGGCTCTGGAGAGCCAATATGGAAAGAAACATGGCACTGATACGACAACAGACGGCATCTCCCAACAGTCTACAGACACGCTTTATACAAGCTCAGAAAATCTATCGCTCCAGTGTCCCCAATGTTGATTTTGCACTTGAAAACCAACTGTGGCGCGAATACCGTTCCCCCAGCAACCTTTCTACGATTTGGTGATAAGCTTTTGCGCTAAACTAGCTCCTTCTAGTGCCATATCCCACTTTCGAGCCCTTTATTGCCGTTCTTCTATGCATGGGGAAACATTGTCGCGCGGAAATGGTGATACCAGCATATGAAAAATAATTGAAAAAGAAGAGAACTGAAAATTGGTACTAAACCAGTTTTTACGACGTACGATTGCAGGGAAATTCGCAACACTTGCCAGCGCATGGATACTGGTGCTGAAAGACAGTGACCAATGGTAATTTTGTGTCGTAAAGGATTTCGTAACAAAAATTAGCCAGGTGCTGTGTTAAATGGTAAGAGTTGAAATGTATTCCTCTTGCCAATAAACCTGCTTTGGATGCATAGGACAGAGATGGTGAAACCTTGTCAGACCAGACGTCAAGGCTTGTATGGTAACTTAACGTGGCAACTCATGATTCAAATTCGTACTTTGGTGTAAAATATGTCGCTTTATGGGTGTTTTCAGCTCGTGGAACTGGAAAAAGGCCGTGAGCATGATTTTCGCGTTTTGAGTTCAAGTTCAGACAAAGGACTTGTATTCTTTTCGTCACTTAGTAAGAAGAGTTGATTAGAAAAAGGACATTACAAATTCCAACAAGGGATTAATACTCTTTTCCCCACGCTTTAACTGCTTGGACATGCTGGGCATGGATCCTCCAACGCCAAGTTTCGATTCAAACCTCATTTATAATGGAACACGGAGTAAGGTTCTATTACGCGCACGTAGTCTGAATTGAGGTAGAAAAAAAAACGGCTTAAAAGGGGGACTGATTTGTCCGACTGATGATATTGTGTCACAGTTGTCGTGTAATCTGAAGCAGCTCCAATCGTCGGCGGAATTGTTCAGCTCGACTTTTGGACAAGACAAGGTCGGTACTAATATTGCAACAGCCATAGATCAAGCGCCAAGTTGCCAATGAAAAGAGCACTTCCTTTCTTTTGACCGAAAATAAAAGGCTTGTTTTTATTAATTCAGCTCTACCGTGAGATCCGTGAGTGTGTTTCTTTGTAAGAGTCCTTCTTGCGTCATTTCAACGGCAGAATGCCTTCGGATGACGAAAAAAGAATCTCAGGATTATATTTGGATTTACTGAAAAAGATTTTCCCGTCTTTTAATTTGACAAAAATCCAGACGCTCCTCCCGAAGGCTTTCAATGCTACTTAATGAGTGTTATTGTGCTATGTTTTTAACTTCTCCCTTTTGCGTTATTTCAGTATAGTTCTAGTAGCTCCCCTGGTACATGTAAGATGTCTGCAATTACGATACGCTAGATTGAAGATTTTCAAAGGGGAGGCGTAGCGTTTACAAAGCTTTCCAGTGTGCCGCAGGGCAGTTAAAGTTTCAAGAGTTATGGCCGTTAAGTGAGCGTGAAAAGGTTCCAGTTATTAAAGAAAAAAATCTTGTAAGAATCCAAGGCGTTTATCTTTTACGTTCAGAGAGCAAAAATCTTTCCCCAGGTAAAAAGCTTCAGAATATCATAGCGTTGACTTTTGGAGGTTGTCTTTATTCAGCTCAACGGGTATGTGTTGTTGCATTTTGGATATATGCCGTGGAAGTTTCGGGGTCCCAGTCCCTTGCTGTGCCCAGGAAAAGACGTCGTTTCATGTGCACTTGAAGGGTCGTCGCGATCTAACGAGACAATGTTGCCTTGATTGCTTCCAAGCTGTGTTATTCTCTAGCAAAATCCTGTCCGCCTCCGTTCTTTTCGCTCCTCAGCGGGTTGCAGACGACTTTCAGAGGGCTATCAAGCAGGAATTTGAATAGCGCCGTTTGCCAGCGCAAGTTCATAAGTGGGATGGTTAGTGGGATGCTCGCAGTTGCCGCGTTCTGGGGGTTAGTGCATTATAGACGTTTGTCCCGGTGAACGGTTGTTGGTTTCCTTCCATCGACATTGTTCTCAGGAGCCAAACTGTAGGGTGCGGGATGTGTGATGAGACTTTGGGGGGCATGGAGGTTCCTTACCTTGCAAGCTGCACTGTCAATCAACCTGTCAGAAATTTCGGGGAGGCGAGGGAAGGAAAAGGAAGTCGGCCAATGACTGGGTACAGCACCGTAATCGTATATGCAATTGGATGTGAATTCTTACCTTGCACGTATCGAATAAAAAGGCGCCAGCAACGCGTTCGTGACCCAAGGCACGGAATTGACAGTTGGGCCGCGAGTATTATGAACTTGAGTGTGACTGAAAAATTATTCTCACCTCAGGAAAATTACATGTTCTCAGACGGAAGAAACGAAACGGCATTGGCCATGTTAGTCTTTTGAAATGAACCGTGACAGTAGAGCAATAAGATGAGGTAAAAAAGCTGACGGTGCATAAGACCTTGGAACGGTCTATTGCCGAGTTTCTTATGTTCGTAGATTTGATACAAGTAAGCCTCGCAAGTTTTCATTTCTGGTCCAGTCGCCATGTTGGTACGAATTAACTTTTTTTGTAGCATTGCTGGGTACCGGCGAAAAGGAATTAACGAGTTCTGTAAAGAAAAAGAGGAAACCCGCATTTGACAAGGCCCAGACCAGACCACACGGCACAATCCCACGTTTTCACGCGGCGTCACGGAATGAGAATTTTCGTTGAAGGACCAGGAGCAAAACTCATCAGCGTTATTATAGAGAAGCAACAGTTCGGTATTTTTCGGGGGGTTATTTTGGCTTGCTTGGAGAGCCAAGGCTTGTCCGGACAAGACGTTAATGAGTAGGTGGCTTTGACTCGATTTCCTCGTCACTGTCAAAAAGGGAAACATGTGCTACAAGGTCCAACTTCATTCTTCAGGGAGTTTTCACGTTTCTTTCTCGTAGATACGCGAAATTGGCAACAACCGAAAACGTCTTTTTTGTCTTTGGGGTATTCGACGACGCAGTTTCGAAGTTTTTTCGGAAAGCGTGGGGAAGTTTTGCGAGCTTTTCTGATATGTTGTCGGGCGAGCATAACTTTTCGAACTCGCGTGTGTTGTCAAGACAAGTATCGCTGATATTCCCTAAAGTAACATGCAGAAGTCCTCCCGCGGAGTCGACAACTTGGGTTCTGGTTAAAGTTTTCTTAAGTAGTCACGCAAAGTCGGATGATCAAGAACGATTATGCGTGTGGATTCAGAAAAATTATTCTGTGCCGTGCGTGCCGTAATCGAAAAAGAACTCCTACTTGACTCCCAGTACCCCGAGTTGGCTGCCGCCTTAATTCCTGAGAATTATTCGTAACAGACTGGCATAAGCTAGCGTGGTGTGTGTCAATATTAACAACGTCTAATATTGTTGCGTTTGGAAACTAATGTATCGGGGGGAAATGAGAATGAGAGTCGGAAAAGAGGGAAAGAAAGGTCGGAGCGTCGCGGGAGCCTGGCTTTCTAATTCCTGGGCCGGTATGAGCCCGGCAGGAGTGCCTGAAATGAACACATCAAATTCGCGGCCAGGGGCAGACTGCAAGCCCGGGACACAGCGTCACCATCAGCCAAACCTATCTGTTTCTTCCAGCTTTTGTCTTACGAGCTCATAATTTCTTCTGCTTTGGCGCTGCATTAATGCCAAATAGAGTCGGGAGGTAGTTAGCTCATCGCCTGACTTGCCAAGCTTGGCCAGCCTTGAAGAGATGTGTCGCGAGATATATTACATGCGTGAGCGTTACTTGTAATTCGCTCACGAAACTTCAAAGCCTCGCGTAACACCCTCTAACAACCCTGGTTACCCAAAGTTGGCGTACGACTTTTCGACGTGGCTATTGGATACCAGGAGCTTACACTGTGTAGCAGTAGGTGGATAAGCGCTGCCGTGGCTTGCAAATCTTTTTACCTACGGTCTAGACTTGTTAGCAGTCGCCGTTTGATAATGAGCCTGGCGTACGGGAGTCTTCTTCATTTACCAACGCCCAGTTTTACATCAGACCGCCCGCCGTGTTGACCAAGCACACCAACCGTACCCGCGTGGAACGCTCAAAAGCATCCAGCGCAAAGTTTCCTGTCCCTCCCACTTGTTTTCTCTACTTGCACATCAAGTCAGAAATTATTTATGAACGCTAACTTGGCGCTGGATGCTTTGAAAGTGAGTAGTCAACCTTCTGCAAAACGAAAAACCAAGCAAGCGACAACGTATTAGTTCCATAAGAGAGTACTTGTGGGGAAAGAGACAATTCGAGTCGCCTGAAAACATTCACAATAGCTTATTATGTGATGAAAGAACCCCAAAGAGCCTTGGACTAGAGACTCGCCTTGCTCAGTAAGCTTGTGCGATGCAAGTTTTGGGTCCGCACGAGTTGGTAACTTTTTAGTAACCCCCCCTTTCCAGAACAATGTGGACATGCAGGGCGCAATGGGGGAACGCTCCGGGTACTTCCGACAAGTTGACTAATGATAAGCAACGACCTCCGCCCATTTTTCACCTAAATAAGTCGATCCTGGCGCACGACATCAGGCCGCCTGAAATGCGACCGCCGTGTGGACGCTGTCCAGCGTGCCTTGTTTCTTTGGTGTCTAGATATAAAATGCTTTTAGTTAGCGCGAGAGTTCACAAGAACGCTTTGTCAAGCCAAAGGACATTTGAATGAGCTGATTTGAAAAACAATAGTCAAAGGCGAACCAGAAATTTCGCCGTCTTTCAGACAATAGGGCTCGTATTTTCAAAATGTGTACATTGTTAAATGGAAGGGGTTCATAATATCAGCGTTGTTTCTCTAAGTAATGAGTATTGTAGAGATAAATAATACTATACATAGTTGGAAATGGCTGAAACGGTGCTGGATTACTTGGTTCTTTAAACAAGTGTATTGTTGTTATTTTTCAGGTGATGCCTCAAATGCCAGTATCGGTAGCGGCGACGGAACGGGCGAAGATGATGACGATTCAAATAGTAAAAAGAACCAAAAGAAACGGGGAATTTTTCCTAAAGTCGCCACCAATATTCTTCGGGCATGGTTGTTCCAACACTTGACAGTAAGCTGCTTTGTTCTATCCTAAACGTTGAAATGCAATTTATTTTATGCGATATGGGAACTTGATATCCGTCAGACTCGTTTTTTTTTCTTTTTTTCCCCTATTCCAAACAGTTGTTGGAGTCTTTCTTGAGTTACTGTTGCTGTTTCATTTCTGTTTTTGCATCTGACTTGTAAGTCGTTCTTTATGTGACGACGTAGGCGACGTGAGGAAAAGCATCGGCCTCATTAGCATAACGAGGAACCAGTGTTAGATAGAGCCAGGGCTGCAACTTGTCAGTTCGTTTGAGACCTGTCCATCGTTCCCTTGTCACACGCATTACATCCGTAATAGAAAAACCTCAAGACTGTCTTGTTCACTAACCTCCACGGTTAATGAGGAAACCACGCCTCCCATCGGCCATTGCCAAATCTTCCATTTCTAAATTTCTCCGCTTAATTTTCTTTCATTTTTCGAAGAAAAACTCAACCTTATGCCGTGTAGAATTATTGACAGCGTCTGGCATTGTAAAAGATGATTTATATTACTGCCAACAGACATGGATGTCCAGCTGTCTTATGCCCATTCGCTTCGAAAATACGCTATTCTGTCGCAGAGCATGTTTGCTTCCTTTAATGACAAGAAAAGGAAACAAGAAAATTCGTCCTTAATCGATTTTGTTTTCTTTCTCTGCTTGCAGCCATAGTAAATAGTGTGAGTTAGCTAGTTACCTCCCCAGGCCCGTGGCCTGTTGTGTTGCAGGCAGTGCTATGGAAGAAACGCGGAACATAACGTCCGTGTCGAATACCTTATGACAAGTGCACTTTTGACAGGACAAACAAGAAGAATGAAAAAAACATGCAGCGATGAAAGGCATCCTTGCGTTCAATGGGTGTCAGTAGGTTCGTGACAGGCCAATGGGACTTGCCGTGTTCCAACCCGGCACTGAAACAATGGCCGGGAGAGATCAAACGTGGACCGAGTCAAAAAAGGGAAGAACAGCGTTGCTGAGCAGCCATGATTGTTATGCGCGCTTGCTCTTTTGGCGTTGGTACGCGTTATCCGATTTTGTACCATTAGCGTAGGAAAGGCGAGCTTCGTAGGGAAACATAATACTAAAACAATCGTTAAAAATAATATTGGCAGCTTTGTGGGCCACTTACGGATGTATTCGCTGTGCTAAGAAAGCCTTCTTTCTTTTGGGTGTTCTTTTTTCATATTTTTGTGCCCCCGTCCTCTTGTATGGACCAGAAGTTATAGTTTACGAAATGGCGTTGCGCTTCTTAACGCCGTCTTTCGCCTCCCACATGAATTGTTTTTCTCCCTAACCCCCCAGCACGACAAGCTGTGTATCGCAACCTAGGGTGACTCTTATGAAGGAGATTTTCAAGCGAAGGAAGTAGAACGTCGTGTTGGTTGTGAGATGCTCACTAATCTCGTGTCCCTTCGGTATGGCGATAGGACTTGGTCATCTCCCGGGTTCTCTTAAGACACTATGTGTCCGGAGAGTTGGTATCGACGTCGTAGATGACGTTGCGTCCCTTGTAATGTCGACGACGCTATCGCTTCATTCAACATTTATGGTCCCTCAGCGCATCAATTGCCGGCAGTTTCAGATGGAAGGAGCTGTCCTGGCGATTTTTTTTTTCTAAAGACTGTTTGTTGGTATCCTGGCTCTCCTTCACCAGATGCAAAAATAGAAATATCCAACCTCGTAATCACATATTTTTTTATTTTAATAGTGGCCTTTAGTTATTTTAAAGTTGTATGTTATCTAGTGTGTCACGTTTCGCGAAATTAATGTCATGTGTATCTTTTTAGCATCCCTACCCTTCAGAAGACCAAAAGAAACAACTCGCTCAAGACACAGGATTGACAATCCTTCAAGTCAACAATTGGTGAGTGACCATTTCCTTTATTGCCAAAGCCACTAAGTTTGGCTACATCCAGATAAGTACATTACATGTCAGACGAAGCGTAAATTAATCGCTGGTTACTTGTTGCCCTTGCATCACTCAGCTACCGTGAATGCAAATGTGCTCTAAAAGCATTTTCAAGCTGACTTGGCATGGATTTTTAATGTCACAAATTAGATCGCCAGTTGAGTTTAGGTTCTTCCGTTTGTCTTTTCGTGTTCTTTACGCTCTACGTGCGTCTCCGAGGAAAGATAAAAGCGCCAGAAGACACAAAGGGGGTAGGAAATCAAAGGAAACTATCAAAGCCAGTTAGTTATGTAAATGAGCAACTAGAGACAGTAAAAGGGGGGCACTAGGTAGAGAAAAAGACCGAAAACAGAACCTCGCAAGAAAATAAAAAAAAAAACTTGTTGCTTCTTTTTTGGCTTTATTGCCAATGACATTGTCGTATCCGGCTGGGGCCGTTTGCCTGAGTTAGTTTATGTTCCGTCTGTCAGTCCGATCCTTCTCCACACAAAAATTCGTCGAGGAATACTTTAATCAATACGATTAGCGGGGCTATTTACAAGCTCGTAGCGTCTTACTACATGCATGTACAGTAGTGAGAAGGTAGACAAGAAAAAAAGGAGGCAGACATTAGTTTGCTCTTCATGGCATGCACACCTGGTTGCAGTTCCACGCGTATCTTTACTTTGTATTGTTTTCGGTTTTCACCCCGTCAGTCTGAAAGCAACTTGATGGATTACGCCACATGTCTTGCCTGACAAACCTCCCCATGTCTCCTGTCAGCCTCTCCCGCTTGCATTTCTTGATCCACAATCGGGTGTCGGCTCAATCGAATTCCAACGCAACCTGCTGGTTACCTTCGGCAAGCCTATGAATAAGCCCTCAATTGGTAGTAAAAAGCCGTGCAAAGCGTAAAAGCTGTCCGTTCCATGGTGTCGGAAACATCCAAGGACTGGTTAACCAGTTTTCGCGTGTATGAACTATTTAATAATCTTATGTTCAACTACTGGCGTGGAATTCTATATATGAATTCAAATTCATCAATACATAAGCTTACGTGTGTTATATGTTTCGCTCATATACGCATAATTTCAGTTGTTTAGAAAAGTAAGGGTGTCTAGCAAAGTTTTGTTGTTATAAATAATGTAATTCAGGAAAGTTTTCCTTCAGGACCAGAAAGTTTTTATCAGGGTTTTAAAACATTGTTGCGGCCGTTAACAGTGTTAGTGAAAAAGGCCGTGTAAGATGGGGGAAAAGGAGACCGAAAGTGAAGAACAGAGACCTCCCTAGAGCCTGTCCATCTTCATCACGTCATAGGGCACATGCTTGATTAGAAATGCAAGGCTCACGCTGGGGCTCAAGCAAACATGTTAGTAGGCCGGCTTGTGGACCTAGCACAAGTCTTTGGACGGACCCAAATACCTGTATAAATTGAGTAGTGCGCTGGGCCGGATCCCAAAACTTGGAGCCAAGATCCAGTTTAGTAACTCTGCCGAGTGCCGTAAGTCCGTCAATGCCTGCGCTTGACCGTCAGCGCCCAAGACACTGTGTTTTAGGTCATTGCATAAAGGCAAACTTCTATTATGGCTCAAGCTGCATAGTGTTTCCCCATGGACGCCTGCAAATGGGGCCCCAAGGAGTCGTCCCACGGACGCTATAGGCTTCCCCAATGGCGCCGTGGACACTCTTTGACGAGGTCTTTGCTGACTATTGTGTTGTTATAGGCCTGGACGTGTTAGCCGTATTGACGCTCTCCTTTTGGGTTCAAATGAAAAAGGCAAGAGCACCCGGAATAGCAATTTCCCTTTTTAAGATTGTGGGAAGCATTGGGTTCTGGGTGTATGAAATTTAGGATTTATTTTTACGACTCCTAAAATTAGATCCGCGAGGAAAATGAAAGAACAGCAAGATTATCACATATTGCGGTTTTAGGCAAAGGTGTGATGAAGACGGCGTCAGGGAAAACCGCACTGCCACTGACATGCTTGACTTGTCGTGCGAAACCGTTAACTCGAACTTGGAATCGTTAAAGAACGAGAAGGAAGTTGCAATTTGCTGGCCCTTCTCGTTTCATGCATCAGGCACCAAAGACACAAGAGCAATGGACGAAGTCGATGACGATTAGAAGGGTGCAAGCGGGCTGTTTTGCATCCTTTTTTCGTTTTGAGCATCCTTAGCCAGCTAGTTGCGAAAGTTTTCGCGTGGAGAACTAAAGAAAAAAATTACTCGCGCCTGGTTGTGGTTCAGGGAGTGAAAAAGAAGTTTTAAAACGTAAAGGACTTTGGTATGGCTCATGACGACTGGGCAACATGGTACGTTGTGGGAAGCAGTAAAAGCCAAACTCGATCATTCCATGGTTGATATCCCGAGCAGACTTGGGATGGCTTTATATCAGACTGAAGGCATCGCCAGATTGAGCTCGTAATGGCATATATAAAAGATGCCAAATGTCCGGGGATCAAGACGCCATTAAACAAACCCCAAAAGGATTTTTCCGTCTGGCCTTTTTCATCGCGTCTCTTTCCCGAAACACTTAACTTGTCTTCGTTCCTCATTCGCCGTTTCTTTTTTTTTTCTTTGGCTTTTCAAGTCAGCTTTTATTTCACAGATTTTTTTTATTATTTTCGCTCTTGTCGTCTTTGCTGTATGTGCAACTCTTGCGAGGCTGTTGTGTTAGTCCGACGAGGGCGCTCGCCAGATATTTTTGGCGTAACAGACAGAAATAACTTAGAACGTCGGCACGTGATAATGAGCGTCTTGCCAAAGCCAGTGTGTTCCTTTTTCTTCCCGTTCCCTCTTCACCCAAGTGCAAAGTCAAATTTTTTGTGGTACCTTTTGGCTGACTATTATTTTTGGATTTCCCCTTCGCGCACTACTACTACAGACAAGTTATTATAGGCTTTCCGAAAATTCCGCCCTCAAGTAGACTAAAGGCCCAGTTTTGCCCGGGCCAAAGTATTAGTAATTTCCGTTTCGAAGGGAGTTTGCTTGCTTGATGATGGCCGTCGCATTGCCAAGCCCTGTTCTACCATGGTGGACCCGACCCAACACATTCGCTTAATGATCGTCGTCGTTCTTGTGTTCGCTGTTGCTCACCACCCCCACGTTCTTTTCTCACTTTCTGGACTTTCTTTTGCTTTACTTATTCGTCTCGGCTCCGCGTTGCTCAAGTTTGGTACGAGTCGATCACTAATGGATTTTTGTGCCCGTACTTTGAGGAGCATTAGCGGAAGAGAAACGCCGTTTGCTGTTGTCGTGATGGAGCCGGTCCAGTTGGGTTCCACGCTTGCCTGTATGATTTACCAGGGCACGAAGTGTTAGGCCTATACAACGAACATTAGTTGTACGTTTGGGTGCGAAAATGAGATCGGACGGGCGTGACGATATTCTTTGCCCCCCTTTTTCGAATGTTTGGGAGGTGCACCCTTAGACCTTGTCTACACCAACAGCTAATGACGAGGGATGCTGTTGCCAAAAACTTCTTTCCGGGCGTTGGGTGATTAATGACCCAGCACTTAATGTTTATACCATACTTTAATCGCCAAGTTGAAGGATATCCAGGTGCTACCGATTGCAGGTTTTACTGCACTCGAGCGAGTAGGCGGGTTTTAGGCTCCCAAATCAGTAATTGCTACGGTTCGTTTGTAGGCAGATTAAGAGGATGTTTTTCAAAGAATGTGTTTTGATCCACTGCAAGGTAAAAAGAAACCACAAAAGATTGCGGAGATGGATTACTCCGACCGTGGGATATGGAGTGAACGGGTGGGTGTGCTTGTGGGTGCTTGGGCGACGTCTCAGGTGTCGTTTTAATGACGTCTCGGGTTTCGTGGGCGCTCTAGCCGTCCGTGATGGACTACCTTAGCACCGTGCCCTCGTTTGACCTTTTGTGTGACATGTAAGCACAGCATGGTCAAATGAGGGGGTATGGGAGGAAGTAAATACGTGTCATATTTGAGCCCAAAAGGGGTAAGTTGTCCTAATGTTCTTTTGGGAAAAAGCGGGGCACTGTATACACCAACGCCGTGTTTAGTTTGGAAACAGAGCAGAAATTAGGCGGAGTGGTGGTGTTCTTTTCTAAAAAGCAGTCTTTTAGTCCTCATTATTCATCGCAGAGGGGTGTGACAAGTGCGTTTCGTGTCCATTGGCTGCAGTGGACGTGATGAGATATGAAGAAGCAACACGGTGAGAACAGCAGTTAAGTGTCAAGTCCCCTTGGCACACATAGTTGTAGTTATGCCTTTTGCTAAACTTCTGACATGTCGGTATTTAGTGCGGGTCACTTGTTATGGAAGGGGCTAATGTGCTTCTAATCGCTGCTGTCACATCAACCAACTAATGACCCGACATGACTTGACTTGGGGCTCCCAACCCGTGCTATAGTTGCCCCTTTTTGCCTATACATCCCGATGAAACATGACATCTTGGCCACGGAACAGCCAGCACCACAGAATGGATACATCAACTTCCTCATTCCTGATTAATTGCTGAAAAATAGCTGCAACAGCCACTGCGGTCTGTTCTTTCTCAATTTACGTTGGCTGTTGGGGGGGTTTCGCTTGTTGAGTTCTCTAATGGGAGAGAGGTTTCTTTTTCTGGAAAGCTGTCAGCTTCTTAGGTTTGGCCAGTTAAGATGATCCATGGTTTCTTCACAGTAGGAATCAGAACCGTGTTGCGTCGGGACCAATTGACTTGTCATTTAGCTTTGGATTAGTAGTGGTCAGAATGTAACGAAATGTAAACAGTATAGAAGAACGGAACCGTTGGCACCGAAAGGTTGCCTAAGCCTTGTATTTCCCAACCTGCTCAGGAGTCATGGGCTTAGAATTTAATTGGGAAGCCTTGGTGTAGAGGGCTTTTCAAGGGAGGAGGGATCTTATGGGGACGTTGGAATGCAGATGCGTTGTGGGCTTAGGCTAAGGGAGAAATTATGGAATTCAGTTTGATATCCTGCGGGATAAAATTCTTTGAACCGCACTGCGGCCGCCTCAGCCATTAACCATTGTTGCCCGTGCCCCATAAGATATGCAGGTAAATAAGAACTTGTTCCTGTGGCATGGAGAGGGAAAGAAAGGGAAAAAAGTCCAAAGAATGCCAGTAATTTTTTCCCTGAAATTAATGAGTCGCTGTTAAATAAAAGGAATGTTGGTTAAAAGTCGTAAAAACGAATCTTGCTCAGTGCCCGTGCAGTACCAAGCCAGTTCCAGGCCTAATTTGGCGGAAAGATGTGGATAGGCAGCTTGTGTGACAAAAACCTGAACTCTTAAATGTTCCAAAAACAGGACCGTTATTTTAAATGTCCCTTTTCGTCTTTGGCAGCGAACAGTTTTCTCACCGAGCAGTTGTTGTACACCAGAATACTTTCTTGGGGTAGTAAAGTAGGCCTACACCAAAAGTAGGCCTGGACGAAAATATTAAAAGGGTGTAAAGAAGCTTTATGGGAAAAATTATTCTTGGACTCTGAGGCCTTAATTTACTTTTCTTTTCTTTAGTACCTTGACTTATCTGGAGGGGCTGAGTATGCCGATAAATTTAACGGCCATACTTTCCTGTCTTAAGAAGGGTAGGCAATAGAAGTTGTCAGCAGAAACCCAGAAATGACATAGTGTTTATGATAAGGCAAGTGTCTAGTCGTATATAGAGTACGTAAGCCAAAAAAAAGGGGCTAAAAAGAGGAATAAGTTGGTCGTGATCACCTTAGCTAAGTAGCTTCTAAAGGGTTGGGGATATCCTCAATTTGACTAATGATGGTCACCTACTAGTCCATAAATCAATGTGACCAACGAGTTGGGTTGGGGCGCGGAATTTATCAAAGGTGCATCGTACGCATGGGGGCAGGAGTTTGAAGACAAGGCGGTGCGTGTTTCGGGTGGTTCAGCCTGAGTCTGTCGGAAAAGTCCTCCCCCCTTTTTTTTCGTTATAAATCCTTGAGATCGTTTCATTGCCTCTAGTTGATAACAGTGCGGAAAACTCTTTTCCTCTGGCTCTGTTCACCAGCCCCACCGTTTATAGATATATCTTAGTGTTAGCCATCCGGGCTTGCAGCCCCGTGATGAATGATTTCGGTGGTGGAACTTTAACAGCCTCTCCGGGTTACACGCCTTCTTAGCACACGCCGGCCGGAGTAGTAAGCCTATAAATTACTCGAAACTGACGAGAGAATGTTGTCGGTCCAAAAACCACCCCCAAATAAGGCTTAAAAAGCCTGCATCGCGTCGTGTTTTCTTTCGGGAGCGGACAGTAAGAGGCGTCCTTGGGCATAGCGAAACAGGATATAAATTAAATCGTTCTGTATTAAGCAGTGCTAGGGTCTGAAGCCCACTGACAATTTTGAGGGAGAGCAAAAGGACTGTAAAGACAAGGGTATTTAGAACTTAATTGCCATCATCAAGTGCCATTGCGGACAGTGTTATACGAGGCAGCGGCTTGTTTCTGGGGGCATGTAGGGCATCCCCATTTTACCGCCTTTTACTACAACTCTATAATTAACCTTTTAATTCTTTTCCTGCGGTGTCTATAAGCACTTTTAGCCCGGCCTTTTGCGTTCGGCAGATAGCTTCGTTTCCAAGGTGCATTACATGGATTAGCATCCCTGACCAAATGACCCTTGCCAAAAGGAAAAGAAACTAGAGAGAAAAAAAACGTGTGGTCTTGAATGTAACCGAAGGCGTTTCTTCTGAGCACACCTGGTTTTCTTGTAAGAGCCAGTGAGTTCGTTAATGTTGAAGGCACTGGGCCGCATCCCCAAATAATTCAAGAAAAAAAAAGAAACGTTAATAAAAGTAAACTGCTAGCCTCATGTTCTCTCTTTTGGAAAATGAGAAAAACGGTCCTAAACATCCTGCGCTATCCCTCGTCCCAAACCCTTGAAATAGAACTTTTCTCACTTTTTTCCCCCACAGCCCGTCGTTTCTTGTAATGGCCTATACCCAACCCAGCCTGCTAGGCGAGCTAAGACGCAGACAGAGCACTACGGTTCGTGTTCTCAATGCGAGAAACGAACATTCTTGGTATGTCAAAGATAAAGCTGAAACATGGCTGGGTGACCAAGGAAGAGGCCAGCGAAAGGAAATTGTAAGAGATGCTGTGCAGAGCAGCGCAGACAGGGTACAGAGTGAAAGGAAAGGGGAACAAGAAAAAAAGGAAACGAATAAAAAATAACGACTTCTTGGGCAACCATTTCTGGCAGTTACAGCAAAGGCAAGGCCGTTTTGTGGAGCTTCAGGACAGAAAATTTACATAAGGACATTGTCTCTTCTTGTCAAATTACAATCGAAGGGGTTAGAGGGACTGGGTAAAAGCTCGCGATGGCCAGGAAAAGAGTAGTACAGTAGAAGAAAACAAAGGAAGAATCGGTCCAAAGGAAAAGCTCATCTGCATAGGGGGTAGATTAGGGTCGTTTTTGTGTCCGTGTGCTGTGTTTCTGATGGATCCTGAATGAAAATGACTCGACATGCATCATCCTTGACAGCCACCTTCTCTTATCATACAGCTTCCACGGCCTCAGCTCGGAAAACGGACTTATACATGTCTAATGCGCACGAGCTTCAAGAATATGCGTTATGCAGGCACACAAAGCGATTACTTCAAGTATTGACTATTAACCAACGCCTGGGGTAGCAGTGTGCAAGCTTGGGGAAGTACAGTTTTTTAAAAAAGAATTTTAACTCCAAGCTTCCTTGTTACTTGAAAGAAGCTTTCTTGGTTACCTTTGGCCGAAATCTGGTGAGCGTATGTAGGAAAGCGTAGCACGTCTTTTGCTGCTGCAGGTTGGTCCAAGTCGATGGTGATGGCCATAGCCAGGTATCCCGTTGGTACCCCCCGCGTTTAAGGAGAAAGACTTCCTGAAGAGTTCAAAGCTTTGAGTATCGCCGCCCGTTGAGGCTGAGATCCCTAAAAAACACGCTGGAAACCCCGCTGAGGCACAGAAATGAAAAGGCCCATCAGCCTTTTGCCTTCTGCGTTTTGCGTACCACCCCGTGAAACCAGCCGCTCCAGGTAGACACAGGGCAGAAAACTTCGTTTTCCCCGGCGTTACCGTATTGTCGTCAGAGAAGGTGTACAGACCATGTACACGGTCTTTGTAGTTTCTAGAGTGTTCTTAAAGGTGAATCGTAAATTATACCCGAGACACTTTTGTTTGGGTAATGGCTACTTTCGCTTAACGAAATATTCCGATCTGATTTTGGTCATTATATTCCTTAAATCCCAAGGAAAAAGAAATTTGAAACTCGCAATACGTCCTTAAATCCGTTCTGTTGAACCCATTAAGGCTTAGAATGCCAGCCTTTGTACTCCACGACGAGCCTTTAGGGCACAGTACAAGTTTTCAATCCGTTTACTGTGAGCTAAATGGAGTTGTGAATATTTGATTGTAAAACCGACTTAGTCGCTGGCTCCCGAAGCTTCATATCCGCTGGGTCTTAACAATCGGATTGCGGTGGACTCAAGTTGTTACTTCATCGCTCCCCACACCAAGGCAACCCTACCGTGCATACAGTACTGCAGCAAGTTGCTTTAGCCTAGGGGTCCACCGAAAGCTCTCTCTGTAATGAAACCTGTCAGGGAGGATTTGATAGCAAGATTCCTGGCTTAAAGGTTATAGCAACTATCATAACGCGAGCTACACAAGGACGAGAGAACGAGATGATACGAGGGGTTACACGTCCGCGGACTGTTACTATACAGCAGACGAGGTAGAGCACGGTACAGTACATCGGATTACTGTCCAGTTCCGTAAGTACTCTGTCGATTGCAATAGCGGGATAGCATTGGGATTTCGGGCGCAATGGGTCGTCTGAGTTTCTCAAGAAATTTCGGTCTAACCTCGGGGTTTTACTAAGGCTGGTTGTTTTGGAGGTTTTTCGTCCGAAAACGGAAATTGATCTTTTGTGTGGAATTGAAAAGAATGATATTGGCAGGAAGAGGCCCTAACAACTAGGAAAAGAAACAATTATCCCTCGTATGGCCATCGTATTAGTGTTAATTCTCTCCATGTTGCTCTAACGCGGGTTACTGTGAGTCTTGTTGCCCCGGGTTGCTCTAAGGATATAAAGGGTTAACCATTAGCGTTGGCCGGCACCCTTTTGTTATCATTTCCGATAATGATACAAATAAGAAAAGAGGGGGTGCCCCCATCAAGACCAACAATAACTAAAGGAACGCCCACGTTGATAGCTACAACGTTGGGAAATGTTATTTCGGCCCCTTGTTCCTTTTTCATCTCTGCCTTAGTTTCCGGACGAAGGGAGAAAATCAGAGACGCAAACTCCAATCCCCCCATTAAGACTACGCTATGCTTAATTGCATCCTCCACCCCTTTTCTTTCACTTCTTCTACTCCCTCACTTGCGTTAATACTGCATCTGTGGAGCGAAACGAACCAAGTTGCATATTCTAACAGCAATACCAAAGTACCCCGTACATAGGATATCTCCCTTCTAGCACCGACTTTCTTTAATCATAAGTGCACTGACGCTGTTAGACATGAGACTCGGGACGCTGAGGTATACGGAAGTAAAAATAAAAGCGTTTTTCGTACAGGCAAAAACGTGAGCAAGTCTAGCCAGCCAGCAAACAGACGAAACATTGAGGGCTAATTCGATTGGGGGGGTGCAGGACGCCCTCTGGCGCTCACACTGATAGGATTGCTTCGTTTTGTTTCTAATTGTTACCTGGTTTGGTAGTGTACTGTACGCTTATGCGGTGTCTCTTTTATGTACTGCCCAAGGAGTCAGGAAGCTTGTATACTTAAAGAGCATTGGGGGAAAACAGGACTAGTCTCTAGTCAATGCTGTTGTAATGGTTTGAGCTTGTGTCGGGAACAGAGCGAGGGTGATACGGGGGTTGAGCTTTGCGTTTTCGTGAAAAAGTTATCTCTAGAGACGTCAGAAGGAAGACGAAGGAAAGTTCCGTGAGGGAAACAGTCAAGACGAGTGTGCAGGTCAGCAAAAAGAACCTCCTGAGTAAAGATCAAGAAGGATCTCTATGGCAACCGTGCGGCTAATGGGCAGTTAGGAGCAAGTTTATATCGCTAGTGTTTGTGTGTCCAGTCCCAAGGGCTGAAAGATATCCACCCCCACGGAGAGTTCTTAATGGTGTTCATTTCTGCTCATCGCGTACCGTACTAGCACACATCGCATAGCCAGCACCCACCCAAACATAGCAACTCCAATGGGTTTCGTTTTACGACCATGATTAGTCTTAACCCTCCATACGCGTAAGGAAACGATGGGAAACAAAGGCTTTCGTCATCAGATATCCCTCAAATCTTTTGAATGGCGTTGCCAGATCAAAACTCACGAATTACGATGCGTTTCTGCGAGTGAAATATCCACTTACGCGTATTGCTGCGAGTTAAAACAATATTGTATTTTATCGTATCTCTGCGACGGTAATGGTTTAGAATTGTATAATATAAATTTCTCTGCTAAGAAGCATCAAAACGGTAGCTTTAAAATCAGTTGCGTCGCTGTTAAAACCGGGAGCACTCGAAAGCCAGATTATTGCGGAGGAGAATTACCTGCTCTGGAGCGGGATTGATGGGCCGTTTTGCGCGGGCGTTTACAGTCCATATGGTGAGTGAGCTTGTAGCTTGTTGTAAGCTCGCTTCACTTTTGCTAGGTTGGATATGGCCGTTTTAGCAGGGTTTTTGACACTGTAATGCGTACTATACAAACGCGGGCAACAAGAAAAGTGAAGGGGGTTAAGGGGGTGCAAAGCAAAGCCGCAGTCACGTTTCCAGCGTCTTACGATGCCGCCGACGCTGACGACGTCGTCCAAGTATTAATAAAAGAGCACAGATAGGCTTTTAGGGTTAGGGTTTCGGGAAGCCGCAATGGACCACAAACAGACGCCATCCTGGAGATCGTAAGACCGGGTCCAAAAGACTCCGCAGAGGAAACTTGCAATTTAGGTACTCGTAGCTTCTTCTTGGGCCCCTGGCTTTTTTTTTCGCGTGAAAGTACGACTTTACACGCTTACGTCGATAACCAGCTCGAAAAGTTTCTTTTTTGCCTTTGAGTTTTGGGAATTTTTTTACGTACGAAAAGCGCTGTACATCGGTTTAAAACTCGAGCAATACGAACAGAAACTTCGTTTTATGAAGTAAACTATAAAATACTGTAAAAGCGATGTTCTAACACGCCTTTTGAGAGCATTTTAAGTGTTACTACCGATGAAAGGAATATTCCTAGGTTTCGTAGCGTGAATGCTATACCGAAATCGCCCGTCGTTAGTAAATGAGACGGAAGGTTGAAAAGCGCATTCGAGCGCCACCCCCCCCCCCCCCTGGCCTGAGTTCGCCGCTACAATTGTCGGTGATGGAAAATCAACCATCTGTTGCCCGACTGATATAGTAGTAATATTGGGTGAAAGTGTCACATAAGAGTCAGGGCAGAAAAAGGGACATTTGTAGCATGTGCGAGGTCGAAGAGCACTACTTGCTTTTACATCCGTTTGATTAAAATTGTGTTAGGTCAACAGCTGACACTCAATCAAGTCCACCCGGTTAGTCGCGATAGACAAGGGGGAGTAACTTGTATATCAACTTAGCCTTTTTTATAGCGTCTCCCTTTACATATCACAACAATAGACCTAGGTCTTCCACAGTTATATAACATTTTCTCAAAATCAAAAAATGAAAGAGATGAGTTTGCAAGATGACAATTATGGTGTTGTAAATCATAGTAGCGTGGCAGGGGAGAATTTCAAGGGTAGATAGTGTGTGGAAAATGGTAATGGGTTAAGGAGAGAGAGTAATAGAGATCCATGTGCGGAAATGGGTAGAGAGGTCTTTTGTTCTTGGTCCACAGGTAGCTCGTGATGCGAAAGATAGTGCACACTCAAGTCCGGCAAATACGGCGTAATAGTGCTTTGGCTAATAGGGCCGCAGCAGTCATTTTTTTTTTCTTTTTTACCCCGAGACGGAAAATTTTGAACCCCGTCAAGAACATTTGGGGGTCCATTGAAACGGCTAAAGTGAGCGTTTTCCAAGAGGGCTCCTTGATCTTCAAGACCCCGGACGCAAATTCTTCAGCCTTTTAACACAGTAGGACGGGGCTTTTTAACTTAAATGAAAAGACGGCTTGAGATCTAACTGTCATTGTCACGGTGTCAGCATGATGAACAACTTGGAAAAAGAGCCACCGAATGACGACAACGTGTATAGTACAACCCTGGGAAACGTGGAACGTTGTCGGGTCATACCTGCCTTTTAAAACTCTTTTGGGGTTTTCACCCAAAAAGAGACGATTTATCGCTCTTGGTTGGTTCAAACTAGTCACAGTGGAAAAGCTAGCTAGTTTGTGCAAAAAGCTTCTGGTTCAGACATGTAAAAGTGCCACTGGATGTTTCATTTTTCTCACGAAAATTCTGAATGTATTGATTTATTTATGTTGTTATTTTTCTAGGTTTATCAATGCAAGGCGCCGGATCGTCCAACCCATGATTGACCAATCCAACCGAGCCGGTATGTAAAAGCTGATTAGTTCGTTTAATGACTAGATGTTACGAAGGTGGGGGAAGGGAGGGTAGTTTGGGCATACAGTTAGTGTCACTGTGATTACGAGAGACCTTGCTGAGGGAGTATCCCTTGCCCGCGACGCTTTTGCAAAGTTAAGGTGGCGTGTGACAAGATCCAATTTTGACTTTTGAACATGACCTGACCGGAGTCGAAACAGGCGGAGTCCGCAGCCTCATCTATTGACCTAACAAGAGAAAGGTTACACTCGGTGGGATATTACTGTTCTGACCTCGTCATCAATCCTAAGAGCCGACCATTGTAACGTGCAGTCACTTTTGTAATCCCAAACCTTAGAGAAACCGTAGGAAGGTTCTGGGCCAACATTAGATCACAAGAAGATTCTGGACAAATTCTAGATCGAAAAAGGCCGCTTTCGTGTTTCTTGTTTCGAATCTATAAACAAACGCTGAAGTAAGACGAGGAGATGTAGGTTAAAAAAAATGAAAGAATAGCTTATTTTCTCATCTTCTATAAATCTGTCATGATACGGGATGAGAAGACTAAACCAGCTAGGCATCGCGTAACAAAACTAAGCCGCTCCTCGCGTCCCCGTAGTAGGAAAAAAGCGTAGATGAGAGAGAAGTCTTGGTATAGTCCTCACGTAGCAGAGAACAATTGGCATGTAAATCAGTCCGAGGATGGTTAGCTTGGGAGATAGGGACACATAGTAAGAAGAAGGCGAGATACACGCACATATATAAGCCGTGTACACACAAAGACATTCTGTTAAGTTATATTGGACTCGGGGCAAGACCAAGAGGGAGACATTGAGATTGCTTGGGTCTTATTTCGGGCTAAGAGAAACGAAAATGCGGAGAATACGAGAGCTAGAAACGTTCTGGACGTTGTAAGCATTGCTCAGATTCTTGGAGGGGGCAACAACGTGCTCGGGCGTCCAAACGACCATCAAACTGAGTAATATACATTTGTACAATATCCTTAGGTGCGATGACTAACGCGTTTTGGCAAGCAGGGGGGACAATGGTCCTCGGCTCGTATTAGTTAAGGGCAAGGAAAAGGGGAGCCGGCAAGGGATGAAAAGCAAGGTTTCTCGATGTTGTACTAATGCATATAAATATTGTCATTATTGGTCACTCGTACCAAGAACTGTTCACTATGTTAAAATTTAGCTCTGTATCCAGCAGGTCCAAGCGGAGCCTACAGTCCGGACGCCAGCATGGGTTACATGATGGACTCGAGTGCAGCAATGATGCACCGGCCACCTACGGACGCCATGGCGTTCCATTCAGAATATCATTACCCACCACAATACTACGGCCATCATCTGTAAAGTGTAGAACTTGTTCAGGAGGATCTTTTCTAAACCTAGAATGTGGTAAGCACGACTTCTTAAGTTCATTAAAGCGTTTCTGCTTCGTTGGAGTTTATACTAATTTTTGACTTATTTTTCTTTAGGTGCTGGTATATTTGAAGTGAGAAAGTAACTACAACAGAGGCTAGTTACTCCCCATCATTACAAGTTAGAACCAGAAGACATATGCCAGCAGATTAGGTCACAACAGTGTTATGAGTGTGATCTCTTGCCTCGTGAAGCAGCCAAGCGAACTCTTGAAATGGATGTCTGTATAGTTGAAAAAAGTGCGAACTCTAAGTAAAATTGCCAATTGCGGGGTGGAAGTGAACCACGCTGAACCCTTGCAAGTCCCCGTCACCAAAACATACATGAACCCCCTCCCTGCCCCCCACTTTTTTGACGTAACAAATTTGCTCCTGTGCTCCCTTGATGCCCGTCCCATCGCTACTCTCATTGTGTTGTGTCCTTCACGTCTTGCATTTTTGTGACCATCATTGGCTCGTCCATTGACGAGCACGATGGCCATAACAATTATAAGAACGTTTTTATCTCCTTGTCGGCTGTTGGATGTTTACCACTTCTGGGACAAACACGAGGATGGAAGAAAAACCTGAGATCCCCCCCCTAAGAAAAGGTGCTGTCACCACCCATCAGTCAACGGTGCTAGCAACGGAAGAAAACGATGGGCAAGAAGAAAATGTTATGTGCGTCTGTGTGATGCGAATGAGACAGAATTTTTCACCGTAACTTGGGACAGTAAGCATGCAAGACCTTGATCCACTGTGCATCGTCGATCCTTATTACCAAGAATCAATGCCGCAAACAAAATAAGATTTGCAGGATTACTACAAAAGGAAACAGCTCATCACCTAATGGCCGAGATCCGTATACGAAAAACTCCTCCTTTCTGACTCCATCCCATTTTACCCGCTCCCTACCCATGGCCTCCTTGCTCCTCCCCCCCCCCCCCCCCCAACTCGAAAAGTTTAAACTTCACGAAAATACGTGCATATTCATAATAGGCCATATTGTCTTCTATTTCTTAGCTATGAACAGCTTGTTTGAGGAAGAAAATTTTTCTATACGAAACTCTATAATCCTCGCAAAAAAAAGTCGTGTTGTCGTTTTCGTCGTCAAGATACAAACATCCCTTTTTTTTCTGTGAAGCATTAAAGAAGCCATGTCTGTGATGTTTTTAGGTGCATCCGCCTGTTTTCTTGACAAAATTCAAATCAACCTTATTTTTCACGGAAACCTTTTCCCCCTCCCTTTGTACTGGTTCTTCTTTAACCCTCTCCTGTTTACCCCCTGTGTGAATATTTACTTAACTTGCAAAAATTCAACCCCCATCTCGCCCTCACACACGTTGTCTATTTCAGTTCTCCTTCTGGTTTGTTTTTCGTATTTTGTTTCAGTTCTTTGGTCCTGTAAAAGTCGTCTTGCATTTTAAGAAAGTGTGAAAGTTTTTTACACTTATTTTGCCAGTGTTCGTCAGTGGGGTTTTTGCAGAAAAATAAGAGAAGGTAGTTGCAAGTGACAACTGAAGAGGAACCGGAGGACCCCTTAGAGCCAAAAAGCCAGCATTTTTCTCATCCATCAATAAAGAACTTGCGGTTTAATATGCTATCACCCACATGGCGTCACCTCATCAATGCAAAAATCGAGAAAAGAAAAGCTGCCTCCCGACTACCATCACGATATTACCACAAGGAAGAAAGAAAAGAAAGTAACATAAGATTGGAACCAGAGGAGAAGAGAAGAACGAAGATGTAAAGTAAAAGAAGAAGAAAGGCGGTTTAATTGCGGCCAAGTTCGTGTTCAGTGTGGGGTCTTGCTTATGGATGATGAAGAACAAGGATATGCAAATGAGGGTGGGCAACGCGGCGTTTGGACAAAGACAAGAGTCCCGAAAAGGGTTGCGATTGAGAGTGCAATAGCCCATCGCCGCTGCAAAACCGTTGTATAGTTCTCAGGATTTTTTTGCGCGTGCATGGATGCATGGGATTATGCAAATGAACCGTACCGGCCTCAGTCAAGTCATGACGTACAAAAAGTGACTTTTTGTGTTTTTTTTCTATTAATTCCCATTTTTTGGTTTCGTTCTACATCAGTGTGTCTCACACCCGCAGCCAGACACATTCGATGAGGACTCGAAAGATGGGAGTGGGGCGAATCTGAAAAGACGTGAATATGGTCAAAGAAAACGATGAAAAAAAGAAACATTGTGGATGCGCAACAAAAAAGAAAAAGTGACATGTCATTTTACTTCGATTGAGTTGTTGAATTGTGCTGCTAATTAGGTTGTTGGTGTACATAAAATACCTTCGACCTTTTCTTAACGCGTTTTTTATTTTAATTGATAATTTCTTTTCACAGTGGAAACTGGAGCCCGTCATACACTTTTAAAAACAAATTTCATTTTTCAGGTTGAACAGTTTTCGGCACAACTTCCGCACACAATTGGAGTGCTAGCGGTATAACAGCTTACATTGGCCCGAAGGCAAAGTTATAAACTTGGCCAAAACTTTTAAAAAAAGATTATACACTAGACTGTGACGACGGAAAGTATAACGTATTCGCTTTCTGGCCAACAATGTAAAGTATACAGCGGTGTTGTTAGTCTCGGACTTAGGAAAACTAGACTGAAAGAAGGAAAAAAAAAAGGGGTGGAACGAGGAGAGAAGAGGCTTGGTTGCTTCTCTCATCTGCATAGCTTAAATGATGGTCATTAAACAGAAAGATAATGAGAAGCAAAAATAGCACCCACGCTGAAGTAAACGACTACAGACTTTACTTTTTCTCATCTTATTATATTCTTTCATCCTGTCGCGTCAACATGAGCTTGCAAAATAGCAAACTACCCAACAGCAACCCACCCATTTTCCGGAAAATTGAATCCTATATCTCGTCTCTGTCATTCTTGTTGTTACTTCGTTCCACCCCACCCATAGTGTCTTGGAAGCAAGAAGTTTATTAAAAAGAAGTTCCACGGAAGAAAACAAAAAAGGAGGCGCCAATATCGTCGTGTCAATACCCCATCTACTGGAACCATAGTTTCGTAGAAAAATCGCAACTTTTTTTCGAAGTCGAACTATAGTTGCTACGCTGGCAACTAAGCACAGGATGCAGTGAATAGAGCAGTGTAGTGTAATCGTTTCGGAAAATTAATTCCGATGAATACGACCGAACTTCTCCATGATGCAGCGTTTTGGGGTTCTTCTTCTGTTCCGTCGCTCTTTCTTAACCGCCGTGCCGTAATGCACTTGCTGTGTCATGCTTTGGCATACAATAGAAGATTCCACCTTTCAATGGAAGATACCGCGGCGGTTTCTTAGACGCTAGCTGGACTTAAAGTTCCTTCTTAAGGAGCGAACTGTCGAATATATGTGAGACGCAAAAGGACTTCCTGTGCCCTTCATTTTCATCCTCCGACGTAGTCGAGTTACGTATAAAACACCTTTTTAACATTGAATACCACCGTATAGAATAGGTTAGAAAATACCTCAAATAAAGATAGTGGAGGTGAAAGTCTTAAAAAGTAGTAAACCACAAATCAATTCTTTAGCTCTTTGCTAACCTTCCAAGAATTATAATAGCTCAAGAGAAGAAAGGAGAAACTTCTGGTAATGCCAGCGGTCAACTTTGTAAAGAACTATACTTGCTGACACACCGTACCACGAGATAACCCTTTATGGTGTCTAATGCATTGTTGAATACTGCAAAAGTGTACCGCGCTCCTCCGTAATCTACACCTGACAATAGGAACGGTATGTGGCTCTTCCCGAAGTTGCTTATATGGGCAGCATGACGGATAAGAAAACAAGTGTATAACGGGTAAGGCTCGGAGTATGATTCAGCCAAAAATGTTAACTATAATAACAGCCCGGTATATAGTCAAGTGAACAAAATCTCAAAAGATAAAAGAACTTTAATAACGTACAACCGAGAATCATTCCCCAATTCGTCATTCCTTAAGTTACGGGAATTTTGAAACAGACCCAGTTTGGCGCCTCTGCTGTCGTCGTTAGGGGACAGCACGTGTCAACTCATTGGATGAATAAAATTTGATTTTCTTCTGACAGATTCCTCGACTTGATGAGACGACTTCCAATGTTTCTGAACTGATTATGATTTTATGCTGATATTTGCAAAAATACACAATTACAATTCTTAACAAGAATACACGAATATAATTCTTCTTCTGCTTAACAGCATGTAGCCTAATCGCCAACACAACTCAAAGCGAAGCAAGGTTAATGCTTGGTAAAATACTTGGCTAATGCAATAGAGTTATCAAGCTATATTGCTTCTAATTTGTTATGCGAATTGGCACAAGAAGTAGACCTTGTGCTTTTAACAAATCCATTTCGCGGCTAAATTTCTGCTACAGTGTAAGGGTGACCAGTTATGTAATTTACTTTCATCGCGTTTTACGAAACCACTATGTTATAAGTTGTTTCTTGAATTCGCGCAAACAAATGTAAATTCGAGTAAAAAATGTATAAATGTTACTTACCAAAACTGGAAATAACAGACTTTCTAACTGGCAATAACATGGTGAAGATCAATCTGTCGTCACACAGCTGTGTCATAATTGTCGTGATACACTTCACATTTATTCGAGGAAATATTAAAAATCACGGTTAGCCTGTGAATAATACATGACTCATATTTAAAACACGCCCCTACTATATGTAACAAAAGTTATTTGCGAAAAAAAAGTGTATCTTTAGCACGCTGTTTCGCGCCATTTCTGGCTGGCATGAGACAATCGGTCTATTGCGTAACCAAAAGTAATCGATTATGATAGTTTTAAGCTTCTTGGCTTGTTGACAGTGTTATAAACGTGCATCAAGTAGGAAAAGGCTATTCAGACACGGTTATTGTTGCTCTAGCAACCTAGCCGCATTTTCGTCTTTTGCAAAGAAACGTAAGTTTGAAAATATAGCCCCAAATCGCCTTTTATATGCTTGATTCTAACAAACGAATTATTTCCCTGTATAGATTTCTGTCGGCTAGTTCTAACAACTTACGTCCAAAAGCAATTTGAACTTATGAACGACTCGTTTACTGCCATGGAAGAAACAAAAGTTATAGCAAGTTCGCATCAGTGCTCTACTCCATGCTAGACATAATCGTGCCGTTCATTTCATGTGCTGCACGTAGATAATATTAACATAATGA
Organism: Triops longicaudatus; assembly: GCA_022885665.1. Lineage (NCBI taxonomy): Eukaryota > Metazoa > Arthropoda > Branchiopoda > Notostraca > Triopsidae > Triops > Triops longicaudatus. The sequence goes on along the minus strand of JAGQDJ010000004.1, from coordinate 394,714 downwards.
CTACACAGAATGTCGCATATCCCACGTATTGTGCTCCATCTCCCTGCAAAGCAATGCGGCATGCCAGAGTAGACACCACAGTAATAATTGCACATGTGAGTATCTTGCACTTTAGTCATCTTACGTGATGTCTTACATGTTTAGCAAATCCTATTACCTATACTATTTTACTAAAATATTCTATAGACTATTCAACGAAGAAATCATGATGGAAAATTTTACTGCGAGTAGTTTCATTGGGAAAATAAGGGCACTGACGACGAGTAATAGAATCACTAAATCACGCCATTCAGACGGCTGCATTTAGTGCCCAACTTGCTGCCGATTAGAAAAATTACACTTATCTGTCGGCAATTACTCGACCCCTCTAAGTAGACCAGTTTTTCTCCCACAAACGTACTTGGTTCTCATGTTGAACTTCATTTCTTATTTTTTTCGTCCCCTTTTACCTTGTTCTTCCCTTATCTGTTAGGTTATTGTCTTGATGTCTAAGTAATTTGAAGGCTGACAGGGCGAAACAATGGATGGTTCATGCGTGACGCTCGTAGCCGCCTTGGGGACGTTGGTAGGAGGCTGTCCAAGAACATAAATATTTTATTTAGTTTTTATACATGTTATTCCTTTTACAACACAGTAGGTTACAAGAAAAAGACGGGTACTATATCGTGCAGTAGCAGGAACAGAGCCCGAAGAAAAAGAAGTCAAAGAAAAAAGTATGCTTGAAAAAGCTTTTTCGTTATTGCTTGTTTTTTGGGAGAAAACCAGGCAGAGAATACCAAGGAAAAAGGGTCGGTAGAAGAGGAGGCCTTGGCTGCTGCACCGAAAGATTTAGGAGACAGAAGCATTTACCATGCACCGCCCATGTGGACTTTGGGAAAATGAGAGCCTTTCATTGTAACCAAGCCGACCTTTTGCTCTGGCGTGTGCCAACAATGCTTGCCAATTTATATAGCACCAGGGATGCTTTTACGTCAACCTAGAAAACACTATCTAATTGTGTTTCCCCCTTTTCTAGTTCAAGCATGGTAAAGCCTCCTTATTAGTATGAACAACAGCTCCGGGGCCTTCTTTGAAAATGCAAGGCCTGGAAATGCGAGACTTCCCAATTCTCCCTACGCCAAAAACACATAATTAAAAGCAAGTTATTCAACCGGGTTATATTTTCTGAGTCCTTTTCGTTTTTCTTTTTATCGTGACCAAGGAGGAAAACGACAAGTAGAAGAGCTACGGGAACAAGTTTCAATCGAACCCATGCATACAAGCAAGTTGCGGTTCTTCACCGCCAGCTCCCTATCTACCCTTTTGCCCAAATCGTCGTAGAAGCCGAGTTATCATTTTTCTAATCAAATTTATTATTGTTTCACCTTTGGACATTCCAGTTTTTCTTTCTTCTGCAGGTTTTCTTTTTCTTTCTCAGTTTCTTCTTCCATGCATTTGCAACCACCCAAGACCAAATGTCCGTGTCTGAAAGTTTCTTATGGTGCTCTGCATGACAGGATCGCCACAACACAAGTCCAACCAACATTATTCTCATACTTCTTCTGGACTCCTAGCAGCAAAAGAAATGCTATTCAACCCATTTTTTTCTCATCCTGACACAATTGACCACAAAGCAGTCTTCTTTGGGACCCCGCTTTTTCTTAATAAATCGTTTTTCCTTGTCAACTTGTCCTTCCGGCCGTCATGCAGATAACGTTATTAAAGGTCTCATGGCTAGTTGCTTCTTTCTTATTTGGGGCTGTCCAAAAACTAAGAAATATATGTTCCTTTTTCTCCGCCAGTTTCACTTTTTAAGCAGATCTCAGTATATTTTTATTTTCGTCGTATCCCTTTTTCTCTGCTCTTGTGCTTTTTACATTGAAGCAGAAAATCCGGGGGTTAAGAACGTCAGTTTAAGTGAGCATAATCTTAATGCCGAGTACGCGGTGTCCCAATTTGGAAACCTTGTTATGAACTCGCGGACTAATAAAAAAAAAGACATTTACGGGGGCTAGATAGCCTTGTTTTGAGAAGAAAGTGCTTTTGTATTCCACTTCATAACGTATGCAAATGTAGTGGTCAGCTACATCCGTTTCAGGAGCTAGCTAACCGCAATGGCAATCGGATTAAAAGTTTTATGCTTGCATACGTCAATATCTCGCCCTGCACGTTCGCATTTCGTTTGTTGGCGATGCCCCCGGATCCCGTAGTGCACTCCTCCCTTCACCAACCGACATAATTTCCGCCCTTGTTATAGGTGAGCAACGGAGAGACGCAACCATAGCCTCGCAAGTTTCGCTTATAACACGCCTGAGTTTCCATGACGACTTGCCATGTTGTGGAGCGAAAACAACCCTATAATCGTCCCGTACGAAGTCTAAGGGAAACGAATAAAAAGCGAAAGGGAACCGGTACTTTTACTGACCCAACTTTTTCTTTGATGTACTTACCCAAAGTGCAGCTTCGTCAAACATGAAGAGCTTGTCGTGTAGGAGGACGTGCGATCCAATTCACGCGTTACCTGGAAGACAGCAGTGTAATGCCAGGAACGCAAACTTGACCACTCACAAAGTGCGTTGATGTCTGTCGTAAAAAAAAGTCTCCATAATCCTTACACAGGCCTCGTTGTCATTTCTTGCCTTGTAGTCGCCATTTTCGTCAGCGTTTTATTCCTCTCGTATATGCAAAAATAAACTTAGTCAACGACAAGATCCAATACTTCTTTTTTGGGCTCCTTTCTGGAGAATAGGCTTTAGGGACCGGGTAGACAAGGGTCTGGCTAAGTGAAAACGACGTGACATACGACAAACGTTAAAAGAACAGAGTTTATCCTTCGTCAGAAAAAAAAAGAAAAAAATGTTCTTTCTTCCACATAAGCCCGAAAGGGGAACAGAACTGCACAAGAAGTTACTTTGCACCCTTGCAAGTTTTTCCTATTCCCCCAGCAGCAAAGCGAGACAAAGTAGCTCCTCGGAACCAGAACTCGTATGTTTGGGAGCAAAAGGGAGAAGTTCCATTTTTTTTCTGTATGCGTGCTTCTTTGTGGAGGTGTACCTTCTCGTAGAGCAAGCAAAGAGGCTGGAAAAGGGAACCGGAATTCGTGGCTGTCGCATGAAGTCTCATTCTCATTTCTCCAAGACAGACCCATGGGTCCCGTTAAGAGTGTTAGGCTTTTCTCTCCGAATCTCGCCGTGTGAAATCTTGGAAAAGACACAAGACTTGCCTTTACTCGGTAGCGTGTATCCGAATGCATCACCTTGATGACTTTTCACCTCACAAGAGAAAGAAAGTTCTCTTCCTTGCACCAAGAAATGTTGCATTGCATTGAGAGCACTCCTATTTTCTTAATTTTCTTTTTTCTTTATTTGGTTTAATTTATTAGATCTCAAAGGAAGAAAAGAGGCCTTTAACGTACTAGCGCTCATGAAGGCAACTTGATCTTGCGTTTGTGATATCCGAAAAATGTTTCACTGCAGTGATTTCGCCTCGAGTTGGCCTTGGCCAGTGGCATAAATCAGGCTTTCGTTACTAGTGCCACGCAGCTCGGCAATCGTGGCTGACGTCCAGTAAGAAACGGGTGATAAAATTTTTTAAAAAAATAAGAGAATGGCATATAAACTTGATTAGAAAATTTTAATGGCTGACTTTCATTCAGGTTGGTCGAAAACCAGCATCTACGCGACTGAATGTAAAAAATATTGCTGTATAAGACTTTTATAGCAAGGCTTATTCATCCCGTACACTTGGCTTGTTATTTGTGCGTGTGCTTAAAACATGTTACTCACAATTTTCCATTGCAGTTCGCTAAAATTGCAGCGTCACTGGTGGTACGGGTTACTTTGACGGTCTTATGGACAAAGTATAAAGAAAAGAAAAAATAGAAAAGAAAAGGAAGTCGAGAATGGTTACTTCGTTGAGCAGCGACTTGTTATTTTTATTTCGTAATCATTCATCGTCGTAAAAAAAATCCTCGCCGCTTCCCCCGTATGTGACTTTTTTGCAGAGACGATGATTATATAGTGTGATACGCAGTATGATGTGGTTGCTGGCGGTTTTCGTGCTATTTCCTTTACCGTGGCTCATCCCGTCTGTGCCAGCCAGCGTTACGAATGAGATTGGTAATGCTGTGAAATGTCCATGTCTTTTGTAGGATCCCGCGTCCGGCAAAGGCCAAAAGAGCCGCCGCCGCTGCGGTATTATTTCCCTTGATTGTTGCTTCGCCCATATACGCATATACTTATGTTGGAGTACAAAAGGTGTTGGAGGTGCGGGAAACGGTTGCCACTACACCACAAGTGAGAGTTTTCACGATGACCTCCCAGTGTGTTATTTTCAGGAAGGAACAAATCGTCTAGTAACAAACTATTGAGTCAAAGGCAACACACAAGAGTCAAAGGAATGATTTTCGAACAATTTTCGTTGTCAGAGAGCGACGGGAGTTAGTATTGCTGTGCGTCATATTAGGCTGAGTGTAAGTTTCGTCACAAACCATTAGCTTCGGGAAAGGATAAAAAAAACGAGCAAAAAAGACTAAAAGGAGAACCAGTAGTTTTGTAAAGCGTGTCAGAATTAATTACAGGGTTCCTGGAACTCGCGAGCTCCCCCATTTGAAATGGAAACGGAAATGGAACTCAGAGAGAGAGAGGAGCGTTAAAAGTTTCTAGATCTGCTGATGTCGTATTAAGCCACAGATATAAAACTCACATTAGAAAAAAAGGACCAGCTGGTTACCACAAAAGAATTGCTGCGGTTTATTATTGCTCATTACGCACCTCTGTTTCCGCGAAAAAGCTTACAATTCCGTTTCCCCCTATATAAAATTACGCACCTTTTAATCTTTTTTTTTTTCCTTTGGGCAAAGGCTGACCTCTTACTTCTTGTTTTTAATGAACCGCGACAAAACAGACAACCAGACTTGCCAAGATCCTGTTTCTACTTAATATAATGGACACAGAAGGGGGTAGAAAGGGTTAGTTTTGTCGGAGGAGCTACTTGGGAAAGGCAGTGGCAACGTTTTCGGACCCACTTGGGTTCTTACCTATCTATTCAAATGTGACTGTGAAGTGCTCGTTTTTAAAAGAACCTGGTGGATTTTATCCACGAGTTGGCCTGAGCCAGCTCGTTACATTCATGATTGATGAATGTGTACGCTTATGCCAAGATCGGCTTGAGCTTAGCTTGTTAGGCCAAAAAATGGCCCAAGAAGGGATAGTTTACGATATACGTGTTTAAGATTCGTGGTGTAGAATAATGCAAAAGGTAAACGTCCTGCCCTCAGTGTTTGTCCATCTATATCTAAATTGTCGTTGGGAGGACGGTTCGGGGAGGAGAAAAACCGAGGTAAGCAGAGTAGCTGTGTGTGGAGCTGCTGTTGCATGATTAGCCTCCTCGCAGGAATTTATCTTTCCTTTACGAAAGGTTAAATGTCGTAAATCTGCGTTTGGTAAGAAATTAGGGGCATTATGCAAAAGAATAAGGCGTCCGTGGGCAGCACCAGCATTTGCATAAGGACTGTAAACGTGAGATGAGGGCAGAGCCCCATAAGTAGTGGAGCTCGAGATAGACTCTGGTGATGGGAAGAAGCTTGAACAGGATTTATTTATTTTCGTTCCTTGTGGGAAAGCCCACAAAGCAGCTGAGGCTTTACTTCCCGACGTACGAGTATAGACCAAAATCAGAAGAAATTATACTGTCTATGAAAACGCTGGTGGGATCCATTAAATTTTCCCCATCTGCCGTGTGCTTTCATGCAAATGAGACGAGTGTCAATGTTTTTGTAGACAGGCATTTAGTACCAGCCAGCTTCTTGACTTGGGGGAAAAAAGGGTTTAGGGAACGTTCGGGATCAGTTTTCGCATTTTTTCTTAAGCCAAGCGAAGAAAAAGAGAAAAGAAATTTCGATATAGGTTTCTCTACTGTTGACGCTGACCGTAGCAGAATTGTAAAGTCTTAACACGCGCTTTTTTCTTTTCTGTGATTTTCCCAACGCGATAAGAAGCCGAGGTAAAAATTACGACTTCAAGTCACTAACGACGTCCGCCCACCTCAACCCTAGTGTTTTATAACCTTTCAGGAAAAAAACAACAGAGCCCCCATGACAATTTATGTAGATGAAGAGCAACCATACGATCGAGGTGGCAAGTGGTAGCACTTTCTCAATAATATTTTTCCGGGGCCCTGTAATTAAAGCGCTTCTTGAACGCTAAATAATCTGTACGGCGTCCTGTAACGTGCCTTGAGAAGCCTAAGACGGATGATCTGGAAGGCAGCGACTTCATAAATTGGCAAGTTGAGCAGGGTAGCAGCTATGAAGTTGTTAGCCTCTTAGAATTCTCAGTAGGAGCTTCGAAGTCCAGGTTTTGGATTTCTGACAAGGCGACGGCTAATTGGGTGTGTATCTGGTGAGCTTCCTCCCCAAAAGTGTGACCTGATCTTACAGTAGGTCCATACAGTGCCGCGTGATCAATTAAGCTTAGTGAAGTTTAGCATAATATTCAAACACGTACGCATTTCTAGCAGAACAATAACTGATAGGTGTACTTTAATTACTCATTCAAGTACTATTTCTATTTTTTAATTGCGTTATTTAAGTTTACTCCCGTCTATGTTTTGGTGACTATAACAGTTCGTTATTTTGAAATGAAACTGAACTTACCTTTATAAGCTTATAGCTTGTGTGTATAGTAGCACAATAGCCAGGAAATCACGGATTCTAAGCAAAATAGTAATTAGCATGTATATTTTTTGTAACATATCTACACATTTATTATTTTAAGGCAGTTATTTTACAGTTTGTATAATTTTAACTAAATTTATATACAGCCTCGTAATATTATCTATACAAATTTAAAAATAAAAACCGAACTGCTCTTACAACGAGTTCATAAATACCAGCAAATGCAAATTAGATAGCTTGGAGCCTATGGGGCATGAACTTTAAGCTCAAATGTAATCTTTTTTTCTTCCAATTTCTCATTTATTTATTTAGCAACCATATTTTTCAGAAAGGAAGTTATTTTGCTTGTTTTGTGCGTGTTTTTCTGCTTGTTGGACTTATTCATAGTAAGCAACAACAATTTGGGTTAATACAGTGTTAGAGACAAATTAAACTCACTGGGAAAATTTAATAGAGATAGGTTCAAATTTTCACAGAAGCGGTTTCAGCAGAAGCTAAAAAAAGAAAAAGAAAAGTAGATAGAAAAGATTTAAAGAATGGGTGACGCTGTAGAGCCAGTCATAAAATGGTTTACATTTTTTGGGCTACGTTTTTGTTGTTGGAGATTTAATGATATTAGACAAGTAGACATAAGAGGTAATTTTATTTTTTCTTTCAGTTTTCCATTCTATTCAGTTGAAAAAATCCTTTTGTTGAGTTCATGCACACTCCATTTGTAAGATTTGCGACTGTATCCTTGTTATTCGGGGCTCTGTCCCCGCGACCACCACTATAATGCATGCGTGCGTGATAGCATCGGTTTAATTAAATATGATTGCGGTTGATTTCTTGTCAGATTACGAAGTAAGCAAAACACGCAATACCTTTCAGCTCTTGTTTACCGTATTCTGTTTCCCGGTAGGAAGTCTATTACCGCCAGGCTGGAAGCCAGGAGGGCTGGCAATTTGTCCTGCTTAAGTATGAAATGAATTCACCGCAACCTTTTTGTTGTGTGTTAAGCATTCAAATGATCATGAATAAATCTTGAAATGTCGCTTTTCATCATTTCGTCGCATAAATACTGACGGTGCAAAGAGCATGGACAAATATAAGCTAAATAACTAGAAATGAAGCACATGTACCTTATCTACATGCACATTACAGTAATATATAACAAAATTTAGGTACATGTAGAGTAACCTATACTAATGCGCAATAGATACATGTACATATAGGTAGCAATTGTAAAGCGCACCTACAATACATTTTTTTTTAATCCATCCATGTATGTGAGATTATGTGCGTGTTTGCGTTTATATGAATTTATATATACAAAAACATTCACACGTACGTGCGCTTTACATACAGACGTATTGTATATTCACGCTCGCTTACAATTTTATACGTACGTACACGCGTGCATACATATGCATTTTGTTGAATGAAAGATGATTGTAATGTGTCTAATGGTAGGAACAGGGAGGGCCTCATAATATTCGCCCAGGTTTTCCAATAGACTGAATGCAATTTCTGGTATGAAGGCCTTTGTTGTAGTACAATAGTAATCTCGTGTTGATTTCTGATAATATGTTTGTTTTCTTTGACGTTTGTTACCTTCGTAGTAGCTGTGCAGACGGCGATTCCATCAAAGACGTGGCAATTTGCGTATAGCTAAAGAAGGTGTCCTCCCACTAACGATAAGCGGAAGTTGTTAATATGTTTTCGGGGAGTACTTCTGTTGGGTAGATAATCAAAGGGGGTTCTCTTGGCAAAGAGAACGTCACCTTAATGATAGACTATAGTTGAAAGAATCCTGACAGTATTGGTGACACGAAGCAAACCTCCTATCTGTCTTTATCGTTTCTACCGGGCTTCGAGCTTGTTAGTGAATTCTACATCAGAAGAACCGTAGGGACTGCAACGTATGTACAGAAATTTTACAATACATGTCTGCAGGGTTAGAGGTAAAAGGTGCCAGCCCAGTATGAAAGCATTGTTAGAATAACTCGCTCCTATAACAAAGCCCACTCATGCTCCACCCTTAACCATTTCGCCCTCCATAACCGTCCTATACCAGATCGAAACAAAGACATCTTCGTTATGACAGCTTATACAAAAGTGCTTGTCAAAACTTTTGCCTGCTTCACTTGGATGAGGAACCACTAATTTCATTTTCGGTTTATGAAAGGCGGTAATAAAACTAACAAACCTATACTGCTAGGAGAATTCTTCGAAATGAAGTGCCCTTAAGGTGCTTCCTTCTTCGATTCATAATACTTTTTTTTTAGAAAAGCGTGGCGTTATAGTTCTTTTTTATGATTTTTTTCCGTTTTTGGAGGGCATTTTTTCGTGTAAGCTGTCATGAGTGTCATTTCTTGCGAATTGTGCAAGGCAAAGTAATGGCTTCGCGCTGCTGAGTGTACGCCCTTTTGTATCTACACACATGCGGGAAGCAGTTATGCCTAGGTTATGACTCGTTCGAAATACCCCTCAAACGACCCATCTTCCAATGAAAACGCGGACCACCGGGAAAACACTTTTCCCGCACTTTAATAGCGCACCGTTCAATGTTGATGGTGCGAAAGAGGGCTTTACTCCCTTTTTACTCTATGCTTAACACACACACACGCAGATAGACATCAGAGAAAAAGCGTGCAAGTCTTCACCCAACACCCACCCCTCCTAGGTAACACCCCCCGAAACTAGAACACCCTCCTCGTGCATTCGAGCACTCAGGCGCTGTACCATTAATGCTCTTGCTTCGTCAGGTAGTAGGAAAGCATCCTCGTTCATTCGATTGCATGTGCGGAGAATCACCTTTGCGTGTCATGCTTCACCCAATCCCCCGTCATCATCAGTTCGGCAAAAACCTTCCCCGCGCGCTGTTAGAACCTCCCCGTTTTACGTGTACTTGTAATGTCCCTACTTATAAATTTGCTCTCAACTAGCCTTTTAGTTTTATCTGCGTTCCTAACTAACATCACCTTCGCGCGTTTCCTCGCCGAATTTACGACGGAACGAAACAAGAAGGGAGAAAAACCAAATTATGTAACAATGATCTACACTTGGAAAGAACTCTGCTTTGCGATGCGAATGAATAAGAAGCACCCGTGCTCTTAACTGCTTACCTCCTACGACGCTATGGGTAAATAGTATACAAAATACGACCCTATACATGTAAAAAACAATGTTCCCCTTCTTCGATTTGTAATGGAAGGGCGTTACTGTATTTTCTTCCCTTTTTTATGTTTTTTCCCCTTCGGAAACGTGCAGTAGTTCGGGACTGAGCAAGAAGTGTGATCTCCCGTAGACTCGCCTGCTGTGACCTAGCTCACATAATAGTCATGTTTGCAAATGTCATGGTAGCATGCTACAATAATATATACCCCGACTTGTATTTTTTAATAGTTTGGCGGGAATTGAAGGTTTTATGTTCATTGTGACTGGGGCCTCTCTACGCTTTTAGGCTCGTAAGCCATCGGCTTTTCACCCTCTTCTTTTTATGCCGGCTCTTTTTTGTCGTGTTGTCTAGGTGTAAGTCTACTGGGTGGGGAATTATTATTTGACGCGAAACAGAGCAAGGTGGCCAACAGTCGTGCATTTTCTTGGGCCTCCGTAAAGGGAACCTCACACCCAGGTACACTGGCTCGTAAAATGCCACACAATCCGAGAGTCATAGTCAGATACACACACGACGAGTACCACAAGCCTAGCATAGGAATGCTATATTAAAGGTGCATTCCTCAGCCATAACTTACCATGGGCCCTCCGAAGGGTTTGATGGGGTTTTCTGCATTTTGACTTTTTCGGAGGGTGGTGGAGTTAGTGCTACTTATTGCTCCCTCAAACCAATTTGTATCAAGTGGATGTAGTTGTGGGACAGTTTTATAGAACTGAACCGAGAAGTCTAGACGAGTGTCACAAGAAAACTTCCCACTGTGAAACTTGGACTGCAAGTCGTTTGTTGTCTTTTTTATGTCATACTTTTGTACTGTTCGATATTCCAGGGAATATAAACTCCTATAAGTCTGTAACATAACGATTGGTAGTTATTTCGAGAATCTATCAAGTATTAAGAGTCTATGAAATGCAGAACTCACTTGGACTCCGCTCAAATTCGTTTTCTTGCAATGAGCGGAAACTATTTCTGACTTATGAGCAAAATCCTTGATCTCAGCGTTATAATCAACGGCGAAATTCGAATTGAGAAAGAACAACCTACGATGAGCAGAACTATCCATTTACTACTGTGATTATGGATTATTGCATACATAGCGATGAATGATCAAAATTTGCTCGGTATAAGCTTTTTACTCCAAAAAATCATATTTATAGCATTAACTCATTGCTGCCATGTTTTAGGACAGCCGAATCGCCCTACAACGAGCTGTGTTTTTTTTTTAGAGCCAAATGTCGAAAAATCCACAGCTACGTCAGGATGTAGAAAAAGCAGACTTTTAATAGCTTTTACATAAATAAATATCGGTTATACCGAACAGTGTTTTTGTTCCCCCAGGAGGTTCTTTGGAATGATCTATTCTAAAAAATTCAATATTAACCTATTGCTTACGCGAAATTATAGTAAAATATTATAGTATTATGTTGGTGAATTTACTTTCTATACAGTATTACCATTTCTAGTTTTAAACAGCCGAACATTGAGTATGCGCCGCAAATGCGGCTTTGCTAGTTTTTCAATCTTAACTCAAGAATTTCTAGTATTAGAGCAATAAACGTGCACGGCGTAAAAGAGAAACTCCCTGTTATTTGCATTTTCGGCTTAAAAGTGAGGACTTTGCATTTTAGCGATTTGTTACGTCGGTTTATGAAGTTAGTGTAAATTTAGTTAATTTTAAGGCTAATTGAGGCTTAAACGGGTAATGAAGAAACATTATGGAAAATCACTTACCTTTGCAACTTGAGGGAAATTTCGTACAAATCAATTCGGAAAGGGCAATACGCGTTAGTTCGGGTACGCGTTCAAAGTTGGCATTTATATTACCAGGTTGAATTATGTCGCTTGAGGCCCTTATTCTAGCTATCTAACATTACAAGTTAAAGTAGTCGCCAGTGTTCTCCTATGGTTTTTCCAATACATAAACCTAAAAACTTTGGTTCCGCCTTTGGGTATAAAGTCTAACGCAAAGTCTTTCTCGATGCAATTGGTATCGTTTTACTTGGCGAGCAGTGCTTGGGACCTCCTTGCATAAGTCATACGTGACCCTTACAAAACACGTCGCAATGGTTGTAAATTTGGCGTGTCCTTTATGTTCTGCCTTGGGCCGAATTTAACCTAGGTCTATTCCGTCGCATTCGAGGGAACCTACCCAAAAAGGGCAGTTGTATACAGGAAAAGAAAGAGTTTCATGCTTGCATGTATTTGTAAGAACGTCTAAGTTGGGGGAAAAGCTGAAAATTTCCTCCAGGCAAATGAATTCGTTTCAAGTGAGAAGCCACCAAAGGAATGCTAGCTTTCGTTAATGAGGCTGAGAAGCAGCAATATATGAGTCGTATGACAAAGCGTGACCGCCTCCTTCGTTTCAGATTTACTATATTGTCTGGAGAACAGCGATTATTACGCTGGGGTGATTACTGTGTTGATGACAAAACCCTCAAAATGGTGCTGAAGGTTGTGGCTGGGTTCCTATAAACTATTTATTGCCCCATTGGAACAGACCAAACACAAGCGTTAGATTTCTTTATGGAAATCAATTCTTAGCAAGTTGAGTCTAACCTTTCCAAAAGGCGGTACCCACGAGTGGGTTGGATCCCTGTTTATTGGTAGGTATAGTCTTACGTAGTCGGCTTCTTTCGAATCCCAATTTACGCATACTACAAGAAAACGCTGTAATTATAACACCCACGAATGTGTCGTCACGTGAGGATTTATATTCTTTGCGTGCTTAGTTTTGAGCTATTAAGACCTGAACTGTTTTTTTTCTTCTCCTATGCCAGATAAAAGGGAGAAATATTTCGTAGTTAGTATCTTTTCTAACGTAAGCAGTAATGATTTTTGTTCTGTAACGCTTTTGGTGCCTCTTTTTTTACCAATTCTCCCAGATGCTGCGGCTCCCAATCATTGTGCAGAGCTCTTGCTCTCTTCAGGCTCCGTGAACAAAAGATGCTCGGTGCATTTTTGCCGTTACGAACTTTTCCCCCATCTACTTTGTATTTTCTTTTCGTCGTCGCGCCTTTTTCTTCTACTTTTTTCCTTTTTGCCACGACAGCCAACATTAATTCTTTGGGAAAGTGGTCCACCCGCCGCTCTTTTTGTCACCTATAAAGGTTTATGTCGCTGAAAGCAACAACATGTGTACTCATCTTCAAATTCTCTTTTATTGGCATATTACTTTACGAAATCCGCTTCGAGTATATACCTTCGTAATTACGTCCGATACAAATTGTGTTTCCAGAGGAAAGGGAATCGTTTTGTTCCACTCCCGAGGTTTACTAAGCAAAAGATGGGGGGGACTTGATGTATTTTAACGGATTCGCCTTCATTTTATTCTCGGGAGAAGAAAAGGTGTACTGAAACTATAATTTGCGCTTTAAATTGGCATATGCTTTTACTTTGTGTTTTCCTTCCATTTCCCCTAGGAAGCAACCTCACCATTCCAATGGACACTTTCATATTCCTAATGACATGAGCACCAATGCAGCATGAATGTTAGATGAAATGGAAGTTGCCAGAACAGGAAAAACGCACCCCACCTCAGCCTCAGCATTTCCAGGGGAAAACTTTGCCAACAAGAATGGTTTATGCAGCAAGGGTGTCAAACCGTGAATATGGAATGCTAACAAACAAGGGAAGGTAATTAGGCACTATCTTCTGAGGGAAGCCTAAAAATTGTGGAAAAAAACAGACCATTTGGTTGTCTATTACCCAACTACTGAAAACCGGAGAAAATAAATCTAGACGAACGAAGTTCTTTTATTTTTCGGTGCGGCAGCGTTACGCAGAAATGTGCTGTAAAAATATTTACCACATGAACCCTGTGTTTAACCTACTCAACTTGAAAAATATGGGCTATTCCTGATGTTTAACGAAAACACCATAACTTTCGTAAGCATCTAGTATGCTATAAGTGATTACTTTTTTACAAAAAAAAAAAAAAAACATTTTCTCACAATCATCTGAAAAATATACACACTCTTTATTAAATTCCAAATGAGCTTACATTTTACCTCAAGTGCCGGTCATGGTAGGATATCTCCGGTCTGGGACAAACAAGATGATGGTTTTGATTACGACTAACTATGGAAATAGGCAATTGCATTCCCCGAGTCTGTAAAGAATTACTGTCAGCCGAGACACTAAACACCTTTCGCTGAAGAAAAGATAAATGACAACAGCTCCTGCCGAGTTCACAATTGAAGGACTTGGTACCCAACAAGCTTCCAGCAATGCTCCAATTAAGGTATAATCCTAGCGTAGACCTGGACATCATTCAACTGGAAACGTTGAGCCTTAAAGTTTTGCTGACGTTTTGTCTTATTTGAGTACGTTACGGCGTTCTCCCTTACGGTAGACGTGGCTTTCCAAGTACGTTTGCACATCGCCGAAACATCCCTTTACTTGTCGTATTTTCGAGTATACAATGTATGTGCATATAACTTTGCTTCGTGTCCAATGTGGATTTTCGTGCGAACTAGTTGAAGCCGTCAATTGCTTATCTGTCGTGAAGTTAGCATAGCCAAGTGGACATGCCATTGGCTTCGGAATATCCTTGCGTGTTCAACAAATAGCCTGTCACGCAGAGTCACGCTAAATGGGGTCCCTCACGACCCCTTGTATTACACTTGGACTCGTACAAGGCGTGGAGCTATTGGTCCTGCACTAAACAGCAGTCGTATAGCGCTTCCGGAGCGACTTTTTATCCGAACGGAATTCATTTTTATAGGTTTTCGTTCAGTATATGTATCTTCGAAGGTAGTGTACCGTAATAATATAGCCGCTTGCTTTCGATTTTAGGAGGGGCGTCGGGTTCATAGTCACGACGTAAAATAAAATCAGTAAAAAAAAGCCCACGTGAGAAAATGGCTGACAGTAATGCCTTGAAAGCGAGCTATAAAGAACCTGCAATTTTGTATAACATTAGAATTTTATGCCATTTGCTGGATCGCTCCCGAAAAGGGGATTTGAGGGGTTAGCACCGTCGATCTCTGCTTTTTGAGTGTATCACACCCGGTAGTTTTTTCTTGTAAGCCGCTGTGTGAATTGCACGCAATGGTGTTTAAGCTTATTATAGAAATTTAAAGGTGGTTCCTTTTTTCTACAAAAATATCCTATGACAATTTTGACAAAGCTTTTAGTTCACAGCTTCGTGAGTCTGTTAATGATGGGCGGACCGTATCTAACTTATTTTATTAATGTAGGCTGTTTGCACTTTATGAGCGTTGGATATTGTAATCAAGAAGCAATTTGGACACCTTGAAGGATGAGAGATAATGGAATTTTTCGAAAATACTTTTGAGTGAAGAGACAAATTCGGTTGAAATGTAACGACCTTTTAGTCAGTTCTCATACGGTGCACAGAATTTCTTAGAAGAACGGTTATTTCATCCTAGAGAGCTGCAAATTGTAGAAAACGGAGTTAAAAACAAAGGGGTCTCGATACCTGGTTTATAATTTTCACGGAGAAAATTGCATTGCATTGCAAGATTATTCGATTACGTCTAAATTAATAAGCCATTGAAAAGGAAATAATTTTCAGTTACTTTTCAGTAGTTTCCGAAAAATAACTGGAAAAAATTGAAGACCGCGTATTATAACAATCTGACTTTGGGACCCTTCACATTAATGCTGTATTTTCACTTTCGTTCTTTTTACTGTGAATACACTAAGTGCTATTTTTTTTTTTTTAAAAAAAAAAAAAACATGTCTTAAGTAGAGTGCGCGTTACTGAATAATTTGTTAAAAACACAAGTGTTTTCTCAAGTAAGTTTACGTTAAGTCATGTGAAGCCAAGAACAGCCTTGCGGTTTGGAATTTAAAAAAAATCGAAAAAAAAAGAAAGAAACATTGATGATTCTGACTGTAGACACTGTTCGCGGTTAACAACTGTCAGTCGGATTGCAAATCACCCTTTTGCCCATGATGTGAAATCCTCATTCGTTGCAAAAATGATAAACACGAATTATGACTTACGCGTTTGGGTAAGTCATTCTTTAACGTACGTGCACGTACTAGTTTGATGAATATACTTGCTTAATTAGTAATATTTTTTTCGCGAATAGAACGTTTAGTCCTTTTAAATGACTACTTCTTAGCGCTGGGAGACACTCGGCGTTGGTTCTGTCATCTATACAGCGATTTGGAAAGTACGCTGGCTCCTAGACCCCTTAGCGCGTTAAACTCAATATTTTAGCTTAGTTAAAAAGCTAGTGCAGAGTTCGTAGCCTATCTGCAATTCCACTATGTTAACAAAGCTAAAATGTAGACAATTAGGGAAATTTCAAGAGAAAATTGCCAATTAATTTAGTCAAAATGTAATTTGATCGACTAGAAAAACGTCATATATGTAACATGTTTCATTTATTAAATAACTGACACAAGAGAGCCTTGACACTGTAGTAATTTTTTCCGGTATTAACTTACAGTTCTGCAATAATCTGTGATATGGTTCTTTAAAAAAATCAATGTTTCAACAAAAGAACTCAATTATGGTCACAGTTTCACCAACCACAGTATTTTAGTTCGTTTTCACACAACCTGAAATAAAAAAGCCGGTCGTTAGGTGTACAAATCTTAGATCGTGTAACCCTTAGATTGGGTCGTTAGGTCGTTTTCACAACCGATAAATAACCCTTGTACTGTGGTTGTTTCTGGTACGGTCGTTTTACCGACAGATTTGAGCGTGGCGCCAAAATATCAATGCGACCCGGTTGGTGGCTATCGAATGTTTTGGTTCGTTTTGAAAAGTAAACATCAGATGTGTGCTTTAAAATAATATAGTCCGTTTCATTGTTGACCCTCAACGGTAAGCCACAGTGTCCTCCAAAGTAGAGTTCTTGTGGCCACCCTCATCAAAATACAAAGCTGTGACATTGGGAACAGAAGGCAGGTTCTACCAGATCGAAGAACTCAACAGGAATACGGTTCACAACAACAAACCGCCAAGTAGGTGCACATATCCGTTCGTACACTTAAATCCTTTCCGTTTTTAACTACACACGGTTACTAACGATTTTTTTACGCTCTAGGATTGCAGTTGTCGAAAAGGTCAGAAGCTAATCTTATCGGTACCATACCCGAGTTGTCTTTGGAAAAGGTTTGGTTTGGTATCTAGTTCCTGATCCCGAAGGTCTTGTGGTTATTGGTTAAGCAATAGGCCGTTTCTTGCTGACAGGTTTGTCAGATACAAATGAAAATGCAGAACCTAGCTGGACGCGAATACCGTAAGTTTTTTTAAATTTATTTGTCATTTTTTTAATGAGCGGTTTCTAACCCACGTCATGCATTTCAGTTCCTAAGCACAATCGTCCTTCAAACACGTTGGATTGGTCCAAGATTGAGATATGTTCCTGGCATCTGGACACGAAAGACAGCGTTTAGATTCGGAAATTTGGGGCAGTAGTTGCGATACCAAACCGTGTGTAGAAGCAGGCTTGGGGGATACGAGCCATTCTTGAGCGTGGAGTAGCCATAGTCGGACCCTGGTGACACGTTTCAACACGAAACAAATTCTAGTATATGATATTAGAGGTACGTGTCCCAGCTTCATTAAGAAAAGTATAACATTTTATGATTTCAGATATTAGCTTTACTTAAGAAGAAGTTAAAGTAGTTTCTTTCTTTCTATTATTATTATTAGTGGTAGTAGTAGTAGTAGTATTAGTAGTTATTACCTAGTAATGTTATTATTAGTAGTATTATTTCCTTTGACAGGTTTGTAAATCATTAAGTGAGAAATTCGTCGTTTGTCAGTCCTAGTCGAATAATCTCGCGGCCCCTGTCACCGCGATGCGTTGGTGCTGCATCGCGCACAAGTCGAAAACCGGACTTCTCCGCATTCCAGAAGGTGAGTTTTTCCCGACTTTGCGCATGACCCTTCAAACCTTTGTACTCCTCTTTTCCTCAGAATCCCTTGTGGTGTGGCCAGAATGCGCTAAAACGCCGACGATTTGATTTGAAACAGAATTCCACACCCCGAACCGTTTTAAAAAATTCTGATTTCACCGAGTCAGCCTACTGTCGTATTGATGGACATGTGAAGCTATGTACCCATTGCTGCGAGTGCTGACCTTCTCCTCAACATGTACTGATGTCCTTCCCTACAATCTATGTACGAAAAGTTTTGCCTACCTTTGTCTGAAATTTTTCTTGACAATAAAAGCAACGATTTTTTTTACTACCTTGTTATTTATGATATTGCAGGTGACTTTTTTACACTTTTTTATTTACGTATTTCATCAAACAAATTGCTCTGGTCTTGGAATGTTGTCTTTCCATTTTACAAACCATCAAACTGTTAGCAAAATAGTAGATAAAGGAATTTTAATTGTTTCACTATCTGCATGGCAACGCTTTAGTCTTGAATGTGTGAGCACCTGGAAACCGGCACCGGCAATAGGGATGAATTATTCAAAAGATGTAAAAACGCAGTAATAAAATTCTGCACAACTGATCTTGTTTTGATATACAGGTGACCATACCAGTCGTTTTGTTTCTATCAACCTATACGGTTTTCAGTATGAGCAAAGATACCGGCCGTATTGACGGGGGTTAGTGAGGTGTTTAACCCCCCATCCACTTCCCGAAATGTTGTTTTTTTAAGGGAGAAGATAGGAAACGCCAAATGTCATAAAAAATGCATATGGCAAAACCCCTTCTGAACCCTCACCCCACCCCCCTCTAAAGCCTTGTCCGACAATCCCTCGTACTTCAGTTAGCGAATATTTGGAATACACAAAATAACGTATTGACATTATAGTTCTCCAGGCGAGGATTCCGAATCTGTAAGAATTATTGCGCTAGCCCTTCAAATAAGCGAGAAAACTGAGCTTGAATATGAAATTATGCCCTGAGGGCGTCTCNAGGCGAGGATTCCGAATCTGTAAGAATTATTGCGCTAGCCCTTCAAATAAGCGAGAAAACTGAGCTTGAATATGAAATTATGCCCTGAGGGCGTCTCAGGAGCCAAAAATTTTGAAATCCCATAAGGAATAACATGGGAAAAAGTACGATGCACGATGCCAGCATCATGCTTTCCGAGGCCTCGTTCACCCTTTCCTATCCCCTCTTCTGCTTCCTATGCTGTTTCCAGTGATACCCTTGATAATCCCATTTTATTGGGATACACCAGGTACCATAGGAGGCAGAACAGGGTAATGTCAGAGTCTTTTCCTCTGAAAAACCAAAGAACAGACACAGGTACTCGAACCCACGACCTCACGATTACGAGTCTAGGACTTAAGCCGCTCGGCCATTACATTCATGTTTGTGCGTTCTTGTTTGAAATATAAAACAAACTGACAATATATTACGTATACAACTTGTCGCGGATGACAACTACTGTTCCTTTGATTATTAATAGACTTCTTTCTGGTAGGAAGTTTATTCAAATCAAATACTAAAACCTTATGGTCATTCACACAGGTTTTATTTCACTTTATACGGATACAGGAAAGTAAACCATTATTATTTATTTTGATAACGTGTGCGATTAAAATCAAGTGCGTGATCGCTTCCCCACAGTTATTTTTGCTGTTTTTCTCCCGATTCGTACTTTAGAGACTTTCTTCACTCGTATATATCACAAGCTTGGCGACATATGAATTTGTATTTATCTTATGAACTTTCTAATCAGTGTTCGCACAAAGCCACGGAAATAAAACCGAATTACACGAAAATAACAAAAACATTTTGTTAATACAAAACGAACACGTAGAATAAAATATTCAAATAAAATAAAAAGCTGTTTACCACTCATTTCAGGGGTGCAAATTAAACGCCGTACCCTAAACACTCTAGGTTCAAAATAATAATAAATATATTAAAAAGTAAACCAAAAAGATCTAAAATTACGGTAATTTTTATATAAAATTGTACATAAATAAAATAGATAAAAGAAGTAATATACAATAAATCAAATAGATAAAAGCTGTTAACCACTCACTTCAAGGGTACAATAAAACGCAAGTATTAATAGTAAAAACCAATAAAGATAATAGACTTAAAAAATAGATAAGAATCCAAAGTACGTTCGCAGATCGGTGGAGGAGGTGTCCATTCTCCCTTTGCGTTGCAGAGTGCGACCTCGGATCCGTGAAGTGTGTACCCAGCCTCGCACAGGAACCGTACTTTGTCACCGTACTGTCGAGCCACGCCCATAACGAACCCATGCACGGGAGGTGCCAACTCTGGACACCATATAACTAACCAAAACAGAAAACCAATTAATTTGTCGAAATTCTTATTCATTCTATATTCTGTACTTAATAATTTCAAGTACAACTTACATTGACATTATGGAGAATTCCCTGACCAAGTTCCAGTCGCTTGGCAAACGCGTTTAGCTTGACCCAGAAGCTGGCACCCTGTTCGACCCGCATACGAGGCCATACCCAGTGTTATTTACCGTGCGGAGGAAACCATTCAACGGAGCCTAGATACATTATAAAACCATAAAAAGAATAAAAAAATAATATTTAAAGAATAAATAAAATAATGTTTAACAAAAACAAAAAATATGCTAATATGCTGACAGGTAAGCTCTTTCGCACTTCACCAATCTACTTCTCTGCTGTGCATTCCAAGTACTCACTGCGTGAAGGGTAATAATACCCTGGTAGGTAAGAATAACCATATTGCGATCCAACGGGCCAAATTCCACCTTTCAACACATTCGTGTAAGGTACTACTGGTGGATCATGACATCCTCAAACAATATACCAAAAATTAGGATAAAGTACACGGAATGCGTATTGTTTCTATTTATTGGAATACCTGGAGGCAAATGGGTAGTTCTCCGAGCTATCGTACATCATTGCCACAGGTTAAATTCGGATTGCCTTTTAAAGAAAAGCCCGGTTCACAGAAATAGGCGAGGCTGGTACCGGATACGTGATTACCCTCTTTCCCAGTCAGATGGCAATATCACGAAAGGTTGAGCTCAAAAGGATTTATGCTGAGCTCAACTAACTTCCCGTCCAGGTCAAAAGATGCCCCGTTGAGACCAGCATTCTATGTTCACGTAGAACGACAGTCTTTTTCCACGTGCTTCGTCAAGCCAATAGCACTTATCTCTTGCTTTCTTCGCTTCATTTTTCAACACTTGTCTCAATTCAGTCTGATTAATCCCGTTGGATTTGAATTTGTTTCAGAGTATTTTTTCAGTATTTGAGCATTTACAAGCTTTCTGTGTTTTTTTTTCGAGAGCTGAAAGATTAAAGAGCTTAAGCTTAAGAAGGACTAAAAAGGCACTTTACTCAGAACATGAGATTGAAGATGGAGTACTTAACGCACGCACTAATGTAATTGACTCCATAAAACGGGGTTCTAATCGCGTTAAGCGGGGTCCTAATTGAGTAAAACGGGATTATAATCGCGTAAAACGGGATCATAATCACGCAAAGCGAGGTCACGATCGGAGATCAGATCAAGAAAGTTACCCAAGGTGCCAGTGCTACCACGAGCTGAGGTATAACAATCTTCAATACCAGCCATTTGCAAAAACTTCTTGGGTACGGGGACAAACAGAATGCCAGTACTGCGAGGAGCTGGGATCAGACGCACCAAGACGGAACTCAACTTGCCGATCACCTTGCAGGGCAAGCTGTGGTCTAGAGCGCTTCAGCTCTAGCTAAGCTAATAATGATAATAGTAATAAAGGTAGTAAGTGATAAGAAATGTTAAACAAATAAAGAATTTTTGGACACTAAATCATAAGAATCGGGCTAGCCGTTTAGGAGCTATGCTCTGAGAGAGTTCCCCAAGTTTTCGCCCGACAAGCAAATTTGACAGCGAACTTTATGCATAATTTTTGCAAAATTTTAAAGGACTTTTTGGGAAAAAAGATCCTCAACACCACACTAGATTTTTACAAAAATTTTTGAACAACAAAATAATAAGAATCGGACTAGCCATTTTGGAGCTATGAGCTGCAAGAGTTCCCCAGGAGCGCTCCAGCTCTAGGTAAAGAAGGAAAGAAAGCAGACAGGCAAGCAAGAAAGAAAGGAAAAAAATATTTATTTCTTCGAAGAAAAATAAATTCTTTCTTTCGAAAAAAAAATTGCTTTCAAAAGAAAGAAAGAAAAAGCTAGAAAGCTCCAGGTGAATACGGGGAACTCTTGCGGCTCATAGCTTTAAAACGGCTAGTCCTATTCTTATTTTAGTAAAAAAAAATCTTGTAATACCTAGTTTGTGGTGTCGAAGAGCTTTTTTTTACCAAAAAGCTCTTAAAAAATTGTGAAATTAAGCACAAAGTTTGTTCATTTTTACTTAAAAGAAAAATTAAAAAAATCTCTGTCACCACACGCTAGATTTTTTATGATAATTTTTTACGCTAAATTTGTAACAGTTGGACAAGCTATTTAGGGAGTTATGCTCTGCAAAGTTTTTGTAAACAAAGGAAAGAATTTAAATATTCCAGTGGTTATTTACACCTGCCTTCTTCGCCCCAAGTCACAAACTTGTCTTTTGGTGACTGGAATCACAACAAAATGGCTTGCAATTGAGGGTTAACAATGAAATGGATTGTATAATTTCAACGTGCACTTGAGATGTTTTGCTTACCAAGCCGAACCAAAACATGTTGTAGCCACCTAGCGGTCAGAATGGCTAAATTGGCGCGACACTCAAATCTGTTGTCAAGTTATGAGGGCACGTGAAAACGGCCAGCCCTCATACCAAAACGACCAATCCAGATCCAGAAACCTCGTTGTCTCGTACACAGTCTTAAAGCTGAACAAGAATAAAATGTAGATAAATCTACGATAAAAATGCAAAACTAAGGCAACACCGCGAGGGAACATTCCTACAACTCCTTTGCCAGCTAATTACTCTGCCGTATTAAAACACACGCCTAGCAAACCTAGTCAAAAACATTGAAGACAGAAAAAAAAATGTTTTTCCTAAAACTTTGCAGCCTCAGAGCACGTGTCGTATTGAATCAAACGCCGCTGTTTAATGTCAGCATGCGTTTAGTGCATAAAATTAAAGATTCAATCATTAAAGCGCCAAACATTAATTTGCCTGCGCCGTGATTCGTCGAACACTATCTGTCTCAGCTTGCGCGCCTGTATACAAACCCAAAGTGAAGTTGAGACATGGTAAGGTAGATATCAGATAAAACTAAAAATACATGAACTGTGATCTTTACAATCTTAAAATGGTGATAAATAAGATATATTGTAAAAAAAAATTCTTTGGTTTAAGTGTCCCTATAACAGTGCTCATGTTATAGATTTCTAAGCGTTCATAACGGAAGGAGTTAGAATGGAGCATTTCTGGGTGGATTTTTTGGCGGGTTGGGCTGGAGGTAATTCTTCCATTACCAAAACTTTTGTAATGCAAGGAAATCTTTTAAATACGACCAGGAATTTCCGGGGTACTAATCGGTCATCCTATGGACACAGTGAAAGTATGTTTCATTACCATAATTTCCATCATTTTGTAATATCTGCATTTGTAGGTTAGGCAACAAATTCTTGGCCAGTCCAGCGCATGGCATTGTTTCCTGAAAACTGTTAAATGTGAAGGGGTATAATCGATACTTATTTCTGTAAAAATCAGGAACAGAATATTTTTTCTTAATTTATTAGGTACACGGCTTATTTAAAGGCATGGCTTCGCCTATAGTCACCAGTGGAATACTTAATTCCTTGTACTTTGGAGTGTACGGAAATACTCTGAAGTTTCTGTCGCGTAATGACCATGGAGAAGGCCCGGCATCTTATTTAAACGTGTACTTGGCAGGGTGTTCAGCGGGCGTTGCTCAATTGTTTGTAGCTTGCCCTGTCGATTTAATCAAGATTAAACTTCAGGTACAAACAGTAGTGGAAAAAGCATCTAAGAAAATGTAAGGTGTGAAATGTCGTACACCTACGTCAACGTAACTTACGTTTTGTTAGTAAAGATGGCCTTTCTGAACAAAAATCAAGATTCCGGGGTCCACTGGATTGCTTGCGCCATATTTACAAAACTGAAGGCCTGCGGGGCTGTTACCGTGGCTTGCCTGTAATGTTTTACAGAGATGTACCCACATTTGGTCTTTACGTACTTATTTATGAAAAAATTGTACGAGAGGGACCAAGCTGGGGTTTACCAGACGGATCAGTTCTGTTCTGTTTGGCGGGAGGAGCAGCAGGCAAGCGAACATTTTGCTCTAGCTCCATTTTCTGCAACTTTAACGACATTCTAGTTAATCGCCGTCTGACAATTCGTCTCTTTTACAGGTGTGCTAACCTGGGCTTCTATAGTACCATTAGATGTGATTAAATCACGGATACAGGCTGACAACCCAGCCAAGCCAACGTACAAAAGTACATGGCATTGTGTTGTCAGTAGTTACAGGTGCGAAGGTTGGCCTGTATTTACGCGAGGTTTCGGCATGGTTGTGCTACGAGCTTTCCCGGTCAATGCCGCAACATTTCTAGCTTACCAAGTGAGTCTCAATACTGGGAGACTGGCCCTTTCTAGCAGCAAAGGAACTGCTTGAAGATTTTTTCCGTTTTACTGCACGAGTAAATTAACTTATAGGACAATTAAACTACACACCAAAAATTGCCGAATACGCCACTTTTATTTTAAATTACTTACGCCTGTCGCAGTTTGTCACTTTTAATTAATGCCCACCGGAATTTTAAATATGATGAGCTTTATTTGCATGTCTTGTGTGATAAAATACAGTCACTTTTCACAATAAAAGTTCGAGTGGTCAGAAGCTTGTTTACTAAGCTTGTTTTTAAATATGCAAAATGGCTGTATTGAGGTAAAGGCGAAAGGATTACACATACTCGTTTCGATCAGTTCGAAATCAACCAACTTAGATACAAAGTCATAAGGAAGTCATAAGTCAACAGCGTTTAAAATAGCGAACGAAATTTTTTCCTTGTGTTAAGCCTCACAGACAAAACAATTAAAAGATACGCCGCATTTTAAGGAATGGTGCAGGCAGGGATTTTTCCGTCTGCTTTGCGAGAAAACTACACTTGGACAAGCCCAGTTCAGTCTCCAGCTGTATAATCTGCTCTTCTAAGGTAATAAGCAAGTCTTGGTACCAGTCCTTGGTACGTCGCAACTTTGCATGGAAGGCTTAGTAACAAAGCCACTTTAATTCTTTCGTACTTACGGGTATATTAACGTGCCACCTTTGTCGACTGTTCATGGTGTGTTTAGATACTGCGTTATAATAACGACGGATCTGTTTCATTAGAAAATCCGGGTTACGTTGCCCACACTCCCGACTGAACAAGTTCTTTACAATGGCATGAAAGAGGAAGGCTGCCATAAGAAAATTTTGGTAAAAATTCTTTATCACGGTCTCACGACTATTCACCGCGTTGTCTACATAAAGCAACGACCATTTAATTAGCGAAAAGTTTGGCACTCGCTTTGCCAGTGTCCTACTCGAAATTAATCAGAAAATTTTCAATGAATAAGATTAACTCACTTTCCAGGATGGTTTGGCTTCTTCAACGAAAGCGTTCGACAATATCAGACCCGGCGTAGGATTGTAAATCGGGTCGACACTCATGGCGTTTGCCACTTTCTAGGTCGAAGGTCACACCACAAAATGTCGCTCGTTTCTCCACACAAAGTTTCACATCAGTCAGGTTTGTACAAACTTTCTTTGATTCTACAGAACAGCCATACTCTTCAATTCCTTGGCACATGGTCTGCAAAAATCTTTAGAAAAAGAAAATAAACAAAATTAATCATATGAACAAAAAAGGAAAAATTAAATTTTCGATTAAAAATTTACCTAAGAGCTTTGCCGTGGTCGGTGGTAAATCACCCACACCACGGAACAATATCCCAGTCTTGTCCATTAATGGCTCTTTCCGGTACTGCTTAGTCATTTCTCCATAATACAGATTGCAAAGCGTTTTGGACAATGGCCATCCTTGCGGTATGCCTTGGACCACCTTATACGTCGCTGTCGTTGCCAGTTTCAGGTAACTGTTCTCCAAAAGTGACGAGACATCTTTCACTTGCTTCTGCGGTTCCCAGTACTCAACTGTGTTGGTACTCATAAGAACTGCTTCCGGTGGTAACCCCCTAGCCAGTGAGTACTCGTCATGGCTAACAAAAGTTATGCGATTACCAATAATTTGGCATGACTGCGCGGTTCGAACTGCTATCTCAACAATTTGGACCGACAACACCGCTTTTTGCTCCGATTGACCCTTACGAAGTATCGGAGCTTGATCCTGAAAAGTGCCATCAGCTTGTCGTGCTTCATTGATCCGTAGGCATCTTTAAAGTCTGCGACGACGAAGTAAAGTGCAGCGTCACCTAAACCGTGTTCATTCAATCTGTTCAGGAACTGCCGCCATGTGGAATAGATTACGGTGGAATTTCTGGGAGGAACAAGCTCACGATATTGGCCGTTAATTGTTTTCAAGAATTCTTTAGTCCTTAAAAGATCGGGTCTTTCTTAGAAATGCTTATGTGCTTAAACTTCGTTATGGGGAGAAACTTGAAACCGTGTTTGGGTAATAGACGTACATTAGCGACCAGGTGTTGCGGTTGAGGAACGGGATTTCGTACCAGTTTTTCGCTGCAAAGTTTTTTTTTTCGTTTTCTTCCTAGCTTGGGCCAACGCACTAGAGTACACGCTCTTAAAATTGGTGCTTTGATGATTGTCGGCAAGTAGTTAGATAAGCTCTTTGAGCCTGGCGAGTTTCTTCACGACTGGGTGAACTAGATCTTCTAAAGGGATTGATGCAAAGCTCAACCCTGAACCCACTTCGGTCAAGAGAATCGACTTAAACAACGCTTTACCCACGTGTTGGCAAGAACGCCTGCTATTTGAGCAAAAGGGCCCTTTTCTCCAATAGACTTGAAGATACTGCATTCGGTTAAGAGCTAGTAAAATATGTCAAAGCTTAGGTAAGATAACAAAGTCTCCCACTCTTTCATATGAACAAATCGGGTAAATGGAGCGCAAGCAAGTCCTTAACATTGGTCTGCCGGAGTTCGTAGTCGTTTCATGCTGCACGCAGGGCAAAATGATCTGGACGGATCGGTGTTCGGTATCTTGTTTAACCAATTTTATGACATTGGTCAAAGAATTTTCCGAATGCGGAGCGATTTGGGTCAGTTTTCGGGGTACTGCGGAATTAGAAGTTATGATTGAGTACTTCATAATGGGTCCAAGTTCATTCCATGCATCTTCTGAAGTTTTCTGTAGAGATTTTCGATGTTTCTGCACGGAAAAGCATTCGGCCCATACAACACCCAGGAAAGATTTCATCGTCCAAACATGTAAATAGTTCTTTTCCAGTATACCCATAGTTTCTGCGAATTCAGTTTGTGGTTAAGATGCAAAACGTTATTTTAAAACTGTATTTTACTTTTCCCCCCCCACATTTTTGCGTTGAAAACAGACTTGCACAGTGAAATGCATTCAAACTCTGTTTGTAAACAGTTTGCTTCCAATGAAGAGCCACCGAACGCCCACCGGAACTTTGGCGGGAAACGACACGGAATCAAAAGTTAGGGAAATTCAATTAAAACGAAATTAGAAAATTTTCAGAATTCAAAGTAAACACGGTTCAATTCATATTATAAATTTAAATTAATTTTAATAGGTTTTAACGTCAAAAGCAGTTCAATATAATTCATTTTACAAAAATTAAGAAAATTCTGCAAGTTAGGTCAAGATTAGCTACCTACAGTTAAAATAGCTAACAAGTAAGGGGAAATGCAAGAAATCCAACTTGCAAATAAAAAAAGCACTTTATCAGTTATTTTAAGTTAATGTATTGACAGTTAATTCTAGCCATCAATCGTTTATGAAGCCATAATACCCTGAAATTGGAGCTGGAATGGTATACACATTCGAAAAGAATTAAATAAAGTTATTCAAATTTTATTGAATACAAATCGAATTAACCAAATTTAATGTAATTTTTCTTAGCCCCTTTTTCGGTCAGGTGGTCAGAAAGGGCGCGGCTTACTTTCAGGATTGAGCAATGAACAAAAGTGACGTGGGGCCCTCTGCTCTGCCATCTCTGCCATCAAAACAACCGGCATGTTTTGACTGTTTGCTTTACACGTGAGCAAAATTTCAACTGTATTTCTGTAAGTTTAGCCTTTTCCTGTATGACAACTGTTCGCTTTTGACTTATGATCTTTTTGTTAAATATTAGTGTGAAAATAACTTTCTTTTTTTGCAGTAAATGGCCCAACAGCGAAAAGGCAAAGTCAAGCAACCTAAAGATAGCAGCGGATCGCTCAGTTCTACAAATGAAGAAACTTTCAGAGAAAGCCGGCCTCGGAAGAGCGACAAAGAGAAAAATCATTTAAAGCATTCTGGTAGTGCCAGTAAGGTAAAAACGACAGGAAAGCTACATGGTTTTCTTTTTAAACCACATTCCATCGACCTATTAAATTTAGAGCAAAGGAAAACCTTCCGGCGTGTTTTCCACAACCAGTAGCATATACAGTATTCTTGCTGCAGCTGCCGTGTCGGTCGTAGTTTATTTCGTCTACCAAGGTTATCTCGAAACTCGAGTAAACACTCCGTTAAACGAGCCCAAGGTGAGATTCGTTTCCTTCATAAAAATTGGCGACACTTCCGACATTTAAAACGGATTTATTATACTGGACTTGCAAGGTGATAGTGGACACTGGTCTTGCTGTACCTGAACTTTATTGGGGAACTTACCGGCCTGGTAGTTACTTAGGCCTCCGTACACGCGATCCGACGTCTTTGATAGCCGGTTTGATGTGGCTTATCCCGAGCCAAGTGAGACAGGGACACATTGGTCTACGGTTTGTCAAACAACGCAAATTTCCGGCCCTTTTATAACTTGAAAACTATTTCAGACATAATTGCGACCAAGGAGATAATTTGGATAGCTATGGCTGGCTTCAACATGACGGACAAACCTTCGGTGTCCAGCAGATACTCGATGGCTTCTTAGAGCTTGAAACTTCGTTTGTTAAGCAGCCAGGAGGCAAACACGGAGGTGATTGGAGTGCGAGGATTACAGCTAAACCTAGGGTAAATCGATTAGGATTACGTACATATTTGTTATTAAAGCTTCGGCAGTAATAACAAATAGTACTGTTTTCCTTCTTTTTTTACCCAAATATATTTTAATATCCAGGTTTCGAAATTTGAAGGCGAGGAAGTAGCCTTGTATTTTTACGTTGCTCTTGACGAGAATACGGAAGGAGATTTGCGCCCTGTGTATTCTAGTGACAGCGGTTTGCGAACCAAAGTTTTGACCAAGGTCAATGGCTATCTGAATTCGCTGGGCAACTTTTCAGTTAGCTTTCACACTGAATCAGATCGCGTTGCCCATAAAGCTTATCTGTCCACTATAGTTCCTGGTCCTAGCGTGTTGAAAGACGCCGTGCTCCACAACTTGAGACTTTATGAAAGAGGCCAAGAAAGGCATATCAGTCTTCCCGGCAGCATGGGGCGAGAAAGCCAACCAAATTTCGTAGTTTATCAAGTCACAGGCAAAATTCCATTCCACCTCGATGTCGTATTTGAGTCTGCCAGTCACATAGCCAGAGCTCGGTCCTTGAAGGGGGCATACTTTGACGAACTTTTGTTGGAAAGACGCCAAAACTTCGAAAAACGTTTCGAAGAAACTTTCCACTTGTCTGCAAAAAACTTTAGCGACAAAGAAATTCGCTTTGCTCAAGCTGCCTTGAGTAACATGCTAGGTGGGATCGGCTATTTCCACGGCATTTCGCGAGTGCAATCTGTATATAACAAAAATCCCGTGCCTTACGGCCCACATGCGTTGTTCAGTGCAGTACCTTCTCGAAGCTTTTTCCCACGCGGCTTTCTGTGGGATGAAGGCTTCCATAACCTCATGATTTATCGCTGGGATCCGAACTTGACCCTCGACATCATCGCTCATTGGTTTGACATAATGAACGTAGAAGGTTGGATTCCCCGTGAACAAATCCTCGGTACGGAAGCTAGAGCCCGAGTCCCGGAAGAGTTTGTAACGCAGTGGAATACCCACGCGAACCCACCTACGTTATTGCTCCCGTTACAGTTTCTAATTAGTGACGCCGACGCACACGGCCTTGGAAGCAAGGAAAAGCAATTTCTAACGCGACTTTGGCCCCGTTTAGTCACCTGGTATAATTGGTTCAACCAGTCTCAGATTGGAACGACGTATGGCACATACCATTGGCGAGGACGGGACGCCAAGGCTATCCGGGAATTAAATCCGAAAACTTTAAGCTCGGGCTTGGATGATTACCCCAGAGCTACACATCCGACCATAGACGAGCGACATGTTGATCTTCGGATTTGGATGACCATAGCTGCACAAGTGATGATGCGTGTGGCGGACTTTATTGGACGAGACGATACCAAGTACCGACAAGTTTACGAATACCTTTCCGATCCGGTCGAACTCGACAAAGTGCACTGGTCAGCCGCTAAAGAACGATACGCCGATTATGGTTTACACACGTCCAGAGTTGTTCTGATACACCCAGACCCTACACCAGAGCAAGTACGTAAGCACCAAAAACCGGACATGATTCGACATGTCGTCGTAGAGCCAGAAATGGGCTTAGTGGATGATTCTTTTGGTTATGTTAGCCTTTTCCCGCTCATAGCTCACCTGATCCCGCCCGACTCCCCCAAACTGCTCGCTATACTCAAAGATTTGCGCAAACCCAACTTACTTTGGACGCCGTACGGTCTCAGATCGTTGTCTAAAGACTCGCCCATGTACATGAAGAGGAATACGGAACATGATCCTCCTTACTGGCGAGGCCCGATTTGGATTAATATCAATTATCTGGTACTGAGAGCTTTATACCACTACGCTAATGTAGAAGGGCCACAGCAATCGCGTGCACAAGTCCTTTACAATGAACTCCGTGAAAATATTATAGGGAATATCCTGAAGGAGTACTACCGAACGGGTTACATCTGGGAGCAGTACAATGACAGTACCGGCGAAGGCCAGGGCTGCCGTCCTTTTACGGGATGGTCAGCGTTGGTTGTGTTAATAATGTCAGAATTTTATTAAATTTTTCCTTTTACAGCAAAAAATTGTTATACTTTGTTTTTACATAATTAATAACCCTTTCGGGGTTAATTTGGTCATCGGTTCGTGTGTGTGTGGATTGGTTGAACAATAAATCAGTCAATTAATGGGTATTGACGAATCACTGCGGGGTTTCTTTACGCGTGAGAAGTACTGAAATGACAAAAAAATAGATTGGCATTAATATATAAGTGTTTCAGAAATAGAGTAGAATCTTGTAATCAAAGTAATCGTAGGCGTAGCTTATTGACGGTTAAATATATTGACATATTCTCCACTGTTACACGATTAGTGGACAGTATAAATTGGAAGAGCAACAAATAAAAAAATATTACGGCCAAAAAAGCGTCCGTTATGACTGACCTCAGATATAACAGATTTGTATGTTCCCTGGAGGTTCGTTATAAACAGATTATACTGAATAAGTTTGACTTACCGACTAAGATGACGATGACGCTAATAGCGGCTAAGAAGGTAACGACCAAGCAAATAATGATCCGTTTTCTAACTCGGCTCTTACTATTAGCTTGAGCTAAAGAATAAAGCAGCCTCTCGTCCATAGTGGTGGAGAAACTGCTTCGATCATCAATTTGTGAACCGTCCGCTAATTTGTCCACAACGATATCTGTTCCGGGGCCTTCTGACATGTTGAGAAAATGAGAGGATACAGGCCTGTCATCCACGGAGGAAGTAGGTATATTGGCCATGTCTTGCAAATTAATTTCGCTGAACGTTGCGTCATTAACATAAGCCACTGGATTGGAGACTTTAATAACCGAAGTGTCAGGTAGAGTTATAGCTACTGGCGAAGGCGAATCCGTGGGATTTAGAGAGTTTGTAGACATGTTTTGCGTGTTGTTTAAGGCTTGTGAAATTTTGGCCAACGTCAGCGGATTACCGTTTTCAACGAAGGTATCACTTGTCAAATAGGCTACAGACACGTTTTTCTGGTTCGTGGCTTCCGTGGTACTTGGTTTGGCGTTATCTTGCGCGAACAAGTAGATCGAGCTTATAAATTTGTGATCTGGACAAGAAAATCGGTTGATTTGATTCAAACGCAGCGATCCGGCCCTGATGGTGGTTGCATTAGAGGGTGATCTTGAGACAGAAACAGGGTCGCTTTGTGAAGTGCGGGTCAAAGTTGATGTAGGGGACCGATACAAGGGCGGGATCCAGTACAACATGTCGGGATTGGATAACATCGTAGCAGCAAAAGGCTTCCATGCCCAGTCTAGGTCCACCTACGGCAAAGGCGACACATAAACCCCAGCCAAGAAATCCAAGTATTCAATTATATCAAGTTACCTGCTCAGTTGCATCCATGCCGTGTGATTTCCTCAAATAAGCACGAAAAAGGTGTCTATCACATGAATCAAATTTAGACTCTCGAATTCGTCACTGTTTCGTAAACTGGCTATGGGCGCTTTTTGAAAAGAACTGACGTTTAGTGTAAAGCTCACGTGAGAGGCATCCTACATTTTTGCTGTAGTTCAGTTCAGCATGACCGCGGCAAAGTCGAACATTGGGTTTTGCCTCCGTCGGACTGACGTTGACTGAAAGAAAAAAGAATGTGGGGGTTCGGAGGGGGTAAAAAGGTTTTGGGTGACGGTTCTTCCGTATGAGCGACTTGAGTTAAAGGGTTCTTGTAGCGGTCGGTTTTGACCTCATTAAGGTCACCTGTATTTATCGAGTTCTTTTATTTTACATATAGGTTGTTCCTATGGTATTAAGGACGTGCTCCGAATTAACAAGGTTAGTTTGGGATTGTTCACGACTGTGTAGCTTAATCGCAGAGCGTGAAAGCATGGTAGCCACAAACGTTGTGTCCACAATGACATTAGCAGTGATGATAAATAAAAATTGTCTGTGGTATTGGTGATAGCCTTGGGAGTTAAGAAGAGCGAGGTCTAAGGAAAGACTGGCTAAAGAGCCACAAGCAACAGAATAAGTTGCTGCACTAATTTGGAATCCAGATAAACGGCTATTTCGGTGCACAATTGGGCAACTCGCTAGCAGGGACAGCAAAAGTACAAGCTCGTCGCAAAAATGGGATGCTGTGTAATGCCTGTTGCAGCGTGCGAGTGGCACATTGTTTTGGAAAGCGTGCGTAATTTCGTCCCATGAAGTCAAGCAGCTAGTGTAGGCGAGATTGAAAACAAGGAGAAGTAGTAACAGCAAACCTTGGAAAACTAGGGAATATTTCTGTGGTTTTGTCATAATCGTAATTGCCTTAGCTAACAAGGTGGACAAGAAACAATGCAGTGCGCCACTGGAAAGCACAGGCTGTATATGACACAACACCGAGTTGCTTTGGAAAAACAGCGGAATGACTGAGACGAGGAGAGACGGGGAAATCCCCAGTATGTAGGTGTCGAGGCAGCAACCTCTTTTCCAAATAGAAAATGTTAGGGCTCCCAGGATCAGCAGGAGATTAAGCAAAGTTGCGATGAATGTGGGAAGAACCCAGGAGTGAGGAACGATTTGCCATGCAGGTGTCATAACACTATTCATACAAGAACAATTCTGGCAAGTAAGAGGTTGAAAGCTCTTTTTAAAGGATTTGCTCAGCTTCAAACCTTGGTAGGAAACATTTCCTATTGTGACATACTTGTTGTTTACCCACCTTTGAATCAAGTGAGCTTCATCACGAAAGACTGTGTATAAAATAGATTCCATATCAGATTCTGTCAAAGTCTGGTTTGTGTAGAAAATATTCGCGTTATTTTTCGAAAGAGAAGATTGAGACAAGGAACTCAGTATCTGCTGTAGCGTTAAGCGAATTGTCGTAGTTATGCCCATGTTAAACGAAGAGTATTCATCCAGTTCCGGTACCTTGTTCAGTAATGGTGACACGCGTAGGACGTCGAACTTAATATCACCTAAGCATAACTTGTGTCAAAATTTCGCTTTCAAGCTTGCAAAGCTTACTTGGCAGAAGAAAGTCTGAGTACGGTACTATCACGAACTTGCCGTAAAAATGCAAATTTGACGCAGCAGCCAAATGCAGCGCGAAGATTTTTTGAACAAAGAACTTCGGTCCAATCAAAACTGCAACGCTGTTGTACGGCAGATCATTTAGTAATTCTGTATAAGCTTCTGAAGAACTAGGCAGAAGTAGAAAAGAGTTAACATTTGGCAGTGAGAATAGCCAGAAAAATTAACCTGTTTCGTGTGAAATTCGCAATTCTAGTAATGCAAATGCCGCGAGTAGTCGCAAAATGCCGGAATTTGTTAGCAGGAGTAGAATCTGAAGCTAGTAACACTACGAATCTCCAGTCTAATTCTGCCAGTAAATCTGCAGTTGCTTCTAGTTGGGAAGAACTATATTCTTGTGATGAAGGCATTTCAAAAACTGGTACATTCAGTGCGTGAAGTAGTTGAACAACTGGCGCTTGGTTAGATGACACGATGAAACCTGCCTCGACAAGTTGATAAATCAATGAATGAAGAACTCACATCTCTTGTTTTTTGTACCAATGTGAGTAGTATCCCGACACGCTCGTGGTTCTGTCAATCTTTGTCCAATAAGGTTTTTCAAAGCAGCTTGGACAGCTGTCGAAACCGAATTGCATGTGTCGATAATTTGCACATCAACTCGAGACCCTGACTTGAAAAAGCATTTCCATTTTTTTCACCGACGTTTTTCACTTATGTAATATGATTAAGTACCTGTTTAAAATAGATTTGGTTAAATCGTGTCAAGGTCCATTTCAGGGCCTGCGCATGGAAGGAGTTGTGACTGTGCATCTGTGTACAGTTCGCGCTTTCATGAAGGCCAATCAGTCCTGGAAGGCAGGGAAGGGATAAGGAAGTGAGCGTTTATCAATCAGAAGTGAACCTTTTGTAGTTTTTCTTTTTAGCTGGAGAAAAATAGAAGAAAAACGAAACCTTACCTGTTATTAATGAAGTGTGAACTGCTTGACCTTTGCTCGCTTGCGTGAGATAAGGTGATGATGCTAATAATACAATTATTCCAAATGACACCCATCGTCTTTTTTTAGTATTCCACGTCATGACTCTTACTGGTTACATCACGACTAAAATCTAGGTCCGAAATGCCATGTTCCATGGTTTCAGAACCCCTTGTGAAACCGCATCATGCATAATGGGATTAATATTTAGTATAACAAAGCGAGATAGAGGGGAGATGGATAAAACTAAGAGTTCTTTCAAGCTTAGTGCTTCCTTCTTTGTTCCCGAAATGAAGTTCACTGCGTGGTGTTTGTTTTCTTTGCAATTCTCGTGCGCGTATGTATATGTGCACGGTCTCGAAGATCATTGTACTGTTGTGAAAGATTACGTGAACCTGAAAGGTCAGGCTACTCTAACGCTTCTCGCACCTTTACACGGTCCCAATTGTTCCAGAATCAATATAGACATTTTGGCATTAGTTGAAATCGTCCGGTGGAACATTGTCATGTTTAACGAAGCCAGCTCTTTTAAAATTGGTGCCGCCCTCTTTTCACTCCAAACAATTGACTTTCTAATTTTCCTCTGGTTTCTAATTTTATTAAGCATTTAATTTTTCTAGGATTACAGGTTCTCGATACATGTAGCACGAAAAGTTCTATCCCGACTTTGACATTGTCGTCATTGTTGATGATTGGATCTTCGTTTAACTTGGGAATTCTGTCACTTCTGAATTACTCCGAAACACAACAAGTCAGCAGAATCACGAAACATTTAAACGTCGTTCTGTACACTCCTACGCAAGACTTTTCTGCGGATACCAATATTTTAAGCTGGTATGTTTATTATCGTCGACCGCTTGTGCAAGTACGAACACGTCTTGGCAACATTTTTAAGAATTAATAGAAGGCTCTGTTTAGATTGCTATAGCGATAGCTAAACGATTAGGAAATGAAATACTAGTAATTTACCCTGAAGAATTGGGTGAGCAGGAAGCGTTAATTTTCGCTTTGAAGGGGGTTTGTGCGAGCGAACAAAAAATCGAAGCGAAAGAACTGAAAAACGTTGGATGCGGAGAACTGAAGGCCCACTCGGTCATTCTCTTCGGTCAGCAAGTGTTTGAGTTCACCTCATGGTGTAACGCCACGGATCTAACGTTTATCCTTGTGAACTACCTGCCGGAAAATTCGATTGTAAAAGATTTGACTAGGCGTAACACCGTTTACGTCATCGAGGAGGTTTTCCCGAACACGAGAGAAATCTACAGACACTTACGAGCCGAGATGCAGGACCCAAGCTCATGGTTAACCAAACAGCTGAAAATACACAATCGCTCGCAGCCAGAAACTTACGAGGCTCTTCTAATGTCGCAGCCAAAATACTTGCCGACTTTTACCATCACGTCACAGATCTTACAAGCCTTTCGCCAAGCACAGCAGTGGAACTGCCGAGGAGACACGCCTTCGTTATGCAATCAACTCAATAAAATGTCAATGGACCGTTGGCGTCAACAACTTTTGAATTTTAATTACACTATATTGATAGGTAATGAGCTAATTGTCCAAGAACGCATAGGAACTATGACCAGGAACGCTTCGTACGAAATTCTAGCTTATCGGAGGAAACACTCGGCATTTGAAAGAGTAATTCGCTTCATCAGATTTTTAAGTGATACATTTATTGTAAATCTAGATCGGCACTTACCGTGATGGGCAACTGAATTTGCGGTTCAGTCTAAACATTTCTTTAATCGTCAAGGGTCCTTGTGTGTGCTCAGGAAGCACAACTGCCAATTCTACTTCAACGGTTGAAAGCTTCGGGCTGAAAACTAATGAAGACGAGGGTATTTTAATGGAAATTGACAGCAAAGATTTTGCATATCTGTACCCTTATGCTGTGATTGCTACTGTGACTGTGCTTAGCATAGGAACTGTGCTTTCCGTTGCGTTTAGTTTCCGACAAGTTTTCCATTAAAAGAACTACCAACTTCCTCATTATCTCACTTATATTCTGTCCGTTCTGTAGTGACGTTTCCCTTGTGCGTAGTAAGCGAGGGTAAAATTTCCTCTTTGGGAAGTTGCTGGGATTTGTATTGGGCAAACAGTGCTTTATTATTGTTACATCGCATGAGCGACCAAGTCTAATAAAGAAAACGCATGAAGTCTTTGGGCCTTTATATTGAATTTCTCCTATTTATAAAAGAGTAAAAAAATGAACAAAACGAGAAAACTCCACGCGACGAATGGCACCTACAGTATTAAATGGAGCACGTCTTGCCTATTTGCTCCATCACTCTCTCTTTTTCTTCTTTTTATGTTTTTTATACACTAGCGGAAGTCCAGTTTGGGTCGTGGACCATTCGTTGTTGTTCCCAAGGGCTTTCGTCGCCCTGTTACGATTATTGTTGTTTAATTTTCGGCAACACGATGTGGTTTGCCTTGAAAATCCTGCTGTAAAATGTATTCTTTGTACTCCAAATTAGATGATCTACTAGTAAGGGCTCAAAGGGAAACTTAGAATCCGGAAACTGAAGAAAAAACTAAATATAGTAACCTGTTTAATCCAGTCTTTTCTTTTCTTGAGTACTTTAATCGCTGTAGGCTATACTTCCTAGAACATTGTGCCGTAACTTAAGGAGATATTATGTCTCTTGGATAGTCCCCCGCTCTTTCGGAATTCTACGCTACTCGTTGGAACTCGAGATAACTTAGCTAGAGCATAAACGCGTCCTTCGCTAGCTCCAGTTAAGCAGTATAAAAAGCAGGAGCACTGCAGCGTCCAACAGTTTAGTAGTTGTTAGAGTTACGAACAAGAAAGCTGTGCTGCGATTTGTCTCCGAAGAAAGCTTAACCATGCGTATTTACCCCTTGGAAGAGTCAGTACTATCCGGTACAATAGTACCTCAAGAAGGTGTTACGTTCATTCATCGCGTTTTCGAAAATCTGTTAGAAGAAAATCCCGAAGTGTTACGAAAGATTGCGTTAATCGACGAAGAAAAAGAGATCAGTTTCGAAAGATTGAACCGAGATGCAAACCGTTTGGCGCGCGAAATTTTGCTGCAAGCCTGTGTGTCTAACGTAGAACCCAACTCGGATGGAGATTATTTGATTGCCATAAGCTCCCCTCCTTCTTATGAGCTAATTGTTACCCTTTTGGCTGTTTTCAAATCCGGAGCAGCCTACGTTCCCTTGGACCCGACGTTCCCGTCCCAGCGAATTGTTCACATCGTCAATGATGCCAAGCCTATTATGATTCTATCAGCGGGAGATACGACAAATCTGGACAATGCTCGTCAGTCTTTCTTTAAAGACGTCAAAATCTTCGATCTTGCATCGTTGCTTAACTCGCCCCAAAGTGGCGATGAGTCAAATTTGCCCGAATCTCAAATGTTTAACGTCGGAACTCACAAATTATCCCGATTGGCGATGGCATTGTACACTTCAGGTAGTACGGGTAGCCCGAAAGGCGTCCGATTGCCGCACGCGACCGTTTTACAACGATTGCGCTGGCAGTGGCGTCAATTCCCGTTCCGGGAGGGTGAGAAATGCTGTTTTAAGACTGCGTTAACCTTCGTTGACTCTGTAGCTGAGATTTGGGGCCCACTTTTGCAAGGCGTCCCAGTTGTTGTCGTTCTCAAACACCAGACGAAGGACCCTGAAATTCTAGATGCGCTTCTCCGGCGTCACCGCATCTCGAGACTCGTTTTGGTTCCCTCGCTTCTCCGAAGCCTACTCGCTTACTGGTCTCTGGAAAAAGAAACAAACTTGCCCGATTTGAAATTATGGGTTTGCAGCGGAGAAACCTTGCCAGTCGATTTGCTACGTCAGTTTTTCGAGCGTTTCCCCCAAGGTCACACATTATGCAATTTCTACGGAAGTACGGAAATCATGGGTGACGTCACCTATATTCCATTTACGCGTCCGGAAGACGTAAATTCCCTCGTCGTTGAAGGCAAAGTTCCTATTGGTAAGCCTTAAAACTAACATACGACACATTCTCGCAATAGGCGATTTTTAATAATTATTTCTTCTAGGTTATGCAATTGACAATTGCGTAATTTACTTGCTTAACACGGAATTAAAACCGGTATCGCTGGGTCAAGTCGGTGAGTTATACGTTGCTGGAGCTCACGTTGCAGCTGGTTACGTCAATGGCAGAGAAATAGCTCGATTTATGAAAAACCCAGTGGAAAACAGGAGTGGTATGGTTTTCAGTCAACGTTTACATAATTCACGCTAATGATGGCCCCAGGCTTAGAAACGGTGTTTAAAACGGGTGATTACGGACGCTTGGTTAAAGCGGGTAATGAGGAGTGGGTTCTGGTATACGAAGGTCGATCCGATTCTCAAGTCAAAGTCCGGGGTCACCGTTTGGACTTGACAGAGGTCGAAGCTCGTGTACGCGAAGTGCCCGGTATTGAAAAAGCCACGGTTCTTTGTTATAAACCGGGTGAATTCGAGCAGGTAGGTTCTAAAAAAATATTAGGTAAACTTTCTATTAAGTTGTGTAGAGAGTTGTCGCCTTCACCACTGTTCTGGATGGCTTAACACCGTACCACATAAAAGAGTCACTTGAACGTTCTTTGCCATCATACGCTATCCCTGAGATTATGATCATACCTTCGGTGCCTTTATTGGTTAATGGGAAGATTGATCGACAAGAGTTGTTGAAGACATTCGACCAGCAGTTGCGAGGTTTAAAAAGTTGAAGTTTTGAGTTCTAGTTGCCTTTAATTTGCCTTTTTATAGCTTGTCAAAACGAAGACGTAGAAATCCCTGACATCGCTGAGCATTTGAAACCACAAGCATTGGCTTTATTCAGAACTGTACGCAAAGTGGTTGGTTTTTCTAACAAAACCAGTTTGCGGCTGACCGATAACTTTTTCAATATTGGCGGGAATTCCCTTAACTCCATCACCGTTGTAACTTCGCTGCGTGACCAGGGATACGCCATAAGTATGCAAATTTTGAAAGCCTTTTTTCGTAACCTTTCCGAGTGTGTTTCCAGATATTGGAGACTTTTTGGCAGCAACCAGCTTTGAAGAGATTTTGCAACATATGAAACCAGTGTCAGAGAATAATGGCATTCAAGGCACTGCAGAGGAACTGGGTTACGAAGTCGAAATGTTGAATCCAAGCATGAAAGACGACGTTGTCCGGTAAATGAGACATCACTGTAGTTCCTTGAATTCATTAAATAATTTCTGTAAAGGATAATATCTACGAGTTTTGTGCAACGAGGTGATTTGGAATATTGGACCCAACCCGAACTGAAGTATTTTGTGGAGTTTGTTTCCACCTCCTGGGAGCCAATCCTCTCGAAGGATCTTAGGTAATTGATCTAAGGTTACGGATCTAACGTTTATATTGCACCTTATCTAGTTTTGCCGTAAAACAAGAAGGTCAGATTGTCGCCGTTTCTTTGAACTTCGATCTGTTCGACGAACCTGAGTTGCACCCCCCGATCGACAAAATGAGCTGGATCTTTGATATGCTGGAAGTCATCGAACATCCCGTGAGAGAAACCTTGGAGACGCAAAGCCCGGGATACTTGTTGCATAGCTTTATGATGGGTGTGGACGTAACCTTACCCCCGCAAGAGAATATCAAGCTTATCATGTTCATGGAAGATGAGAATATCCGTTTAGCACAACGTCGTAATTTCAAGGGCCTTATGACGACCAACACCAGCGAGTTGACACGAGTACGTGTTCACATCTAATACGTTACAAAAAATAAGAAAGGGAAAAGTAAAGTTCTTTCGTTTAGGAGTATTGCGACCTTGTTCTTGGCTACGTCCCTCACTCGGAGTATCAAGTCAACCAATACACGATTGAAAACGGCTACAAACCATTCGGAAAAGCTCCCGACAGCCAGAAAGCCGTGTGTACAATTAAATTCCTGTAGAACCACTAACTTCGCATTCATAACCATAAAACAGAGAATTTGTTCTTTTATTGATATTATATCAACCCCATGCATTTCAGTTCCTTCTTTACGTAGTAGTCTTATTTACGGTATATAAATTGTACATGGCAAAAAAGATAAAATGCAAGCTTTCTTCACTTTTAATGTATTATATGTTGTTTTATTGTACACTCAACTAGATCGTCGTAAAATAACATGATGTGTAAATTAAACAGGCAAAAAAGGACCGGACAGCCATAAAGAAAATGACCGCACGGCAAGTCCAAGTTTACATATCAAGCAGTTGTTACATAAGTTCGTGGAATGCGGTTTGTCCATTCATGGAGTTTTATTTTGGAAGCGACTGTCACTCGTTCCTCCCATTCCTTCGTTCAAGTTTTCCGATAAGCTTAAGGCAAAAATTCATGACTCATACAATAGCAAAAAAAGGCCCGATAGAAAAGTTTGGGTGTCTCCTTTCCTTAAGATAGAAAGACTAGACTTCTTATGTCACACCTTAATAGTTTTCTAACCCCCCTCCTAATAGAATATCCTTCGTTTTTGCAATATGCAACTGAGTTTTGAATCTTTTTATTTTTACTATGTGATATGCTCACCACCAAGAAAATACGGGCCCTTTATGCTGAAACCGCTGGATAAAATTTGTTTCTGTAAAATGTCGGAAAGCCGCAGTGGTTCCTACATTGGTTCGTGACCGCTCCATGACGACAGCTGGCATTTGAACGAGCTGAACTGGTGATTTGCCGTCTTTTAATGCTTGACTTAAATTAAGCATTTGACCACGAAGTACGCTCATTTGCTTCTCAAACAAGTGACTGTCGAAGCCCTTGTCAGTTTTAAATAGCCTATACAAATCCGCACAAAGATCTTCGACGAAATTCATGTCCGACACCAAAGGCAGGACCAAGTCCTTGGTTTGCTGACTGAATGGCTTCTTCGCATAAGGAAGCCATGCCCAATGGAAGGGATACGCACGCCAGGAATCCGGGTGCTTAAACGGGAAAGCCAGTCCGTTGTCTATAGCTGCTATTTGAATAGTCGGCGACCTGACTAAAGCCCATTCCTAGTACACATCACAAGAGGCTCACTTAAAGGTCTTCATTAAAGGTTATGTGCCTTACTTCCTCGTCTGAAGCCTTCACATCCGGCTTATCATATCGAATTAACCAGTTGTCATTGCCTCTGTCTGTGTTTCGTATAATGTAATCCAAAATGACCAGTCTTTCGAAGAGAAGCTGGAACTGTTGACCTGTCGATTCAGGTAATGCGTCTGATTCAAAACGCCGAAGCCAATAATCGGCATCTTTGTATCCCTCGACGAACACTTGGAAAGAACCCACCTGTGCAAAGACAAACGTTTAGAAAGAAAGTGTGGAATAGACAAGCAGTCATACTTTAGGGGGCAGTCCTATCCGATGGAATCTTCTACCGACTATGGGAACCCTGTCTAAGAGAACGCGTTTCACGTGAGACTTTTCCCGGTCTATTCTGGAATAATTGAAGGTATCCGACACCAACTTGACAACTTTTGTTGGAGGAACGATATTTAAACCCAATTTTTTATCCACTAACGAAGCTCCGGCTTCAGATAAGTAGCCCTGGTTGGGTACTAAGCACGACCGACCGAAAAAACACGGGCAGCATAACCGATGTAGCCATTTCGTCCACTTGGGATTCAAGCGGCCGTAGGGCTCTTCATCTTTCGGCTTGAAAACGCCGATCGTTTTCTGATTCGAAAGATAAGACAAAAAGGTTATAAAAATGGTTTTCACAAGGACGAAGGCTTCCATATCTTACCCCTTCGATGTTTTTGACAAAATAAGAGCCTGAGGAACCTTGGTAAATACGTTCAGGATATATTCCATGTTCTATGGCAAGCTCTGCACTATGAACTAGTTCGGTAAACCCCGGATCATCTGTAAACGATGCTGGTTAAAAGGTTGTACTATTTGACACACGAAATGTTACCTGTGAATAAATTCTCTGACTCACTATCCATTCTGCCAAGTAATGGCTGATTTTCACGTGAACCACTCGCTCCACCTTTAAATACACAAACAGTATTAATCAGTCGTTCCTCTTTAACCGTTAATCAAAATTACCCATTACGTGTGAAGCAAATCCTACATCAGGCAAAATAGCTGATTCTTCTGAAGACGCCGCAGAAACGGGTCTTGTTGGTCGGGCAGTCAAAGGCGAATTTGTTCCCTTACTGCCAATGCCATTCGACTGATAATCTGGTGATGTTGCCCTGGCAAGGTTTGTGGTATTGGTAGTGTTCGCTGAAAACGGTGTAAGCTCTACATCCACCAACAATGACTCCCCACTAGGGTTGGTCCCATCTACGGTAGACATGTAGCTTTATGTTATTTACACACGATACTAGGAGTAAGCGAATTTTTTTTGTTGCAGGGTAAATTCCAACGAACGAAGGCAGGAATCGTGAGGACAAACAAAAACAATATCTTCTGCAGGCACGTAATCGATTGCTTCACCAAAAGGATAATACCAAGTTTAATCTCGATTCATTAACAGAAGACTACTAGATGGTGCCAGAAGCTACAGA
Organism: Triops longicaudatus; assembly: GCA_022885665.1. NCBI lineage: Eukaryota > Metazoa > Arthropoda > Branchiopoda > Notostraca > Triopsidae > Triops > Triops longicaudatus. The sequence goes on along the minus strand of JAGQDJ010000004.1, from coordinate 351,477 downwards.
TTTAAAATTAATTCGCGAGTTTTGTAACATGAGGTCGTGATTCGCTGTTCGGCAGTCTAGAAGTGGTGTTTGGATGTTGTTTTGGAGGGAAAAAACGTGGCCTCGTGATCCGAGGCAATCCTCCAAATTCCATTATTACTTCCTTAGTTTTTTTTTAATAGTAGACTGTTATTATTTGTAATTAATTAAAGTGAACTACGTATGAAGTGAACTTCGTCTCGTATTGTTTGTTAAGTTTGGAATATAATAAAACTAGCTCAAGAATGGGCAAGTCTCCTGGACCTAGTAGCAACAGACACTCTTCGGATCCACGCTCTTATCAGTCAAGACACCGTCACCCGTACAATCCCAGCTCCAATTCTTCTCATCGAGGCGGGTCCAGGGAAAGAAGTTGGGGTCTGAACAAATTTTCTTCCAACAACAATGAAACCTTCCGAGGAAACCCTCGTCCACGCGGAGGAGGCAATGATAATTACCGTGGCCGATACTTCGACGACTATACGTCCGATTTTGGCTACCCCAGCTTCTCTGACAACAGCCCTACTACTGGACGCAGTAAATCAGCCGATGGAACACCAGACCGTTTGACAGAACCTCAGCATCCGAAAAGCCGAGCCAGAAACTCACCTACCAAGAATAACCCAAATTCGGATTTCCTCCACTTGCCTCCAACACCAAACGCACATTCTAGCATCGGGACATCGAAGGACAAAAGATTTCTGTTGTACGATAATTCCCGCACTCCTAACAAGGACAAAAGATTCACTCAAAATAGTAGACACGACCTTAAAAGAATGCCACGGACGCCCCGAGTTCTTATAAACGCCCATCGACGATTCGCGTCACCTCCTAGTACGAACGATCATCAACCCAGGTCGCCCAAACCATCCACTTCCGGCAATTCATCGTCATCGACATTGAATCCTATCGAACTTGAGCGTCAGAAGACCAAAATGCAGCTCACCGAGAAGCTTAAAGCTCGCTTAGAGCTCATGAAAAGCGGAAATCTGGACGAAAGCCTTGTGAGGGACGATACAGAGCATCCACAGACTCTAGGAAAAGAACCCGTTGGCCAAGATAATTCCAGAATTATGACAGTTAGCAAAGCCCCGCCTTCCAGTACCGCTACTACGGTGCCACAAACCGCAGTTACTACTACCGTTTTTTCGGAAGAATCGTACGTGATGCCTCCGTTGGCCGACATCGGTTTCGTTCAGTGCTCAGGGGACGAAGCTGTGGAAGTTTTGCACGGTTTTGCCGAGGTAAACTCTGTAGGCGAAACGGAGACTCCACAAGTTCCTTTAGAAGAGCCCAAACCTGACGCCGAAGTCACTTTACCTCCAACCACGCCTGCTCTTCGGCCAGAGTTCGAAAAGAAGAAGCAACAAGTTTTGTCTAATATTCTGAAAATGGACAAAAATAAGCTACGCAAGCTGATGGACGAACCGCATTCCAATACCTCCAAATTCGTCCTAGAGCACCTAGTACGCGAAAACCAAGCCCGGGAAGAAGCACGCAAAAGGTCACGGGTACGTTTGTCCAGTGAAGGCCCGCCCCCTGACGTCTGCGAAGTCGATATCTCAGGTTTCCCGCAAGCTATCATTGAACAGGTACATCAAATCTTGCTCCAGACGCATTCGCAATCCGAGGACGACGACGAGATTCAAGTCCTCGAAGCCCCGCCCAAACCTGTTCCTCCCTGCATTTGTATTGACCATGAAGACTCGCAAGAAAGTAGACAGAACTTGTCCACTGCCTCGTCTTCCGAACACCTTACTGCAGACAAATTATTCGTCTTGCCTCCACCCGTGGACGCAGCGGTGAATGAGGAATCTTTAGACGAATTTGGCCGGCTCGTTGCCAGCGATCAGGCCAGTGAAGTCGCACCCGATGCGAGGTCGATTGAGTCTGAAACCCGACTCAGTCCTCCACGGACTATGACACCTGCATCCATAGCTCCTAGCGAACGCTGTGCTGCACATAGTTCGCCACTACCGCAAGCTCCGGAAGATGAACGACCAGAAAGTGGCTCGCAAAGCCACGCTATGGATACAAATTCTTCACGGGAAGAGGACGTGAAATCGCCCTGCACTTCGGAACGGTTGTGTGATTCGCAGGAAGAAACGGAGCGAACTCAGCCTGATCCTGTGAAAGTTTCAGCCACGCCTGTTGCGGTTCCATCCCCGAGAATCGCATCCAACGCAGCTGCTGACAAAGAACCCACAAACGCGTTAAAAGAACCAGTGGTTCAAACCGCTCCGAGAAGCGAGCCGTCCACTTCTGCAGAAGCACATTCAAATACTTGCACACCTCCTGTAAATGTATCCATTTCTTCAGAAGTACCAACCGAACCCGTTACTTCCAAACATCAAGAAAGAATAATTTTCAGCCCCGAAGGAATGCCCCACAGCCAATCTTATCCTTCGCTTTTCTCACAGCAATCGTCGAAAGAAGCCGTTTTGCAGCAACGTTTACATCAACTGTCAGAATTGCTTTACGAGGACAAGAAAACCTTGGAAGAACTGACCTCTGTGCATAATCAGATACACGCACTCATGAACAGGAAGTACAAGTTGGTGAGGAAAATGGATTTTTTGAAGAAACGACAAGCCGAGATTCTCAATGCTACGCCAGGCATGGAATTTAATCGGTTTCAAATGTTGAGCAGCATGCCAAATATGGAAGAAGACACGGATTTCGAATCTGGGCCACATTTCAACGTGCCAAACCTGAACGTACCTGTATTTGCATCCCGACCAACGGTGGTTCCGTCGATTCGACCTAGTAGCAGCAGTTTCAGTCCTTACGCGGCCCCGGGCTTTTTGGAGCGTCCATCGTCACTGTCTAGCAAAGGAGGAATGGGGCAATTGTATTCACAGAGCTTTGCCACGCCTCCAGCTTTACTTGTAGAAAATACCTCACCGTTCTTGAGAGCCACGCCACCCGTGAAGAGATCTTCGAACTTACCGAGCACGCCGCCAATAGTGATAGAGGTTCCCGTACCGTCGAGTCCTGCAACTGTAGCACAATCGGAAGCGAACCTGAGTGGAATGGTGAAGCGATTGGTGGACTCGGGAATTCCGTTGATGAATGAAGCTGCGGATAACGGAACGCTGTCGGTTTTGCTGTCGCGACTGGATAAGCAAGTAGCGATCAACCTGGCTACAGGCCGAGGTACCGAGGAAGCAGGAGAGGTGGTAGAAAACCGAGTTGGGCCGTTAAAAAGGAAATACAGTCCGGCAGAACAGCTCACGCAGAAACAGCAGGAGAAAAAAGCACGAATTAGTGCCATACAAGCGACGTTTTCAACGCCTGGTACCGAACCTTCTGTGAAAGTTTTAGGCGAGACAGTTGCCAATGAAGTGGATGGGATGAAAGTCAAAGTGTGGGATAAACAAATTACGTACTTGCTGCCACGGCACATCGGTACGGTCCGGGAAGTTTTGGTAAGCTTTGCCCGTTACGATGTCCATAATCACGCTCTGCGGGTGTGAAAGAATAGAAATCACTAATTTCATTTTTAATTTGTCTAAGTACTGCATTCATTTGTCTAAGTACTTAGCATTCTTAGTAATATTTTTAATACTTATTTGTATTTCGTTTGATTTCATCTAAATTTAATTTTTAGTTTGATTAACAAAATTGGCTGTGCATAATTTTTATGGATTAATTCGCTATTTTTTCTTTCATTATTATTATTATTATTACAACTTTTATACAGGTTTGTGACACAGTGCTCCTGACAGCTTCGGACGATAAGTCGGTGAACATTTACGATATCGACAGTGGGCAACGTAAGCTCCGTATTGGAAATCATAACGGTCGCATTACGTGCTTGACGGTGACGCCGAACGTGGTGGATAAGCATGGAGGCGAAGAAACGGTTTCTAGTAGGAGACTTATTTTGCTGACTGGCTGCACAGATGGGTGTATACGGAGTTTCGATTTGGACGTGAGCAGTGTCATTTATCTTTCAATTCAATTGACTACTAACTTTTTTTAATTAACTACTTACTTTTTATTTGCAGACTGGAGAACTATTAAACGTTAAAGGAGGCAATCCAGCAATTACGTGCCTTACGACCAAATGGGGAATGGGTTATTTTGGTACCGAGACTGGGGACATTCTGTCGTACAACCTGAAAGTAAGTAGCAAGCAATAATACATTATGGCCACTTTACCATTTCATAATGTGCATATTTAATAAATGGGAGAAAACGGTTGCATTGTCGATTTTTCAATGATTATTGCATATTAAAAAAACTGATATAAATTGCAAATATTAATTTCTAGTTGCTTCCAAAGAGAAATACTCAATTTAGATGTTTAGCAAAAAATAATAAAAATAAATAATAATTAAAAAATCATTGAAAACAAAAACAAATTATTTCGATATTATTCTAAAAATATCTCTTGGTTGACCGTGAGACGCAAATTTTTCGCGACCAAATGGTGAATGCAAAATCGTCAAAGCAAGTTGTCTAAGGGTGATATGGAGTGGCATAGGAAGGAATATGGACGTTTAATGTAATATTTTTTATAGCGTCAAACTGTGAAATTTAACAAATGCTCAGCAGAGCAAGAGATTGTGAGCTTGAAAGCAGCCAAATTGTTTGAAGAACGAGTGCTAATAATCGCTGCCAGAAAGAACGCAGTAGCCATAAGAGAGCTGAAGACGGGTAAGTTTCCACGTAAAGAAAATAATAGAAGCATAAATAAAATTTTTGAGGTTAGGTTTTTTGGTTCGAACGCTAGAACACACGCTTGGGACGATTTATTCGCTTGCACTTTGCTCACGATACGTTTACTGCTCGGATGCGGATAGAACGCTGTCGGTGTATGACAGAAATGTAAGCTAATTGATTCGTAGGTTTTACTTGTTTGTTATAATTATGTTTGTTTAGAGCGGTGATGTATCCCAAGTCTTGAAAACTTCCTCCATAATTACATGCTTAGCTGTATCTCATCCTTTCTTGTATCTTGGGTGCAAGGACGGATCTGTTAAAGTGATAAGTGCTCAGGTATGCAACTTACATGTTTTACTTGATAAGAAGGTATCTAATCGCGGATAAAAAATTTTCAGGGTTTTGCACAATTGGCGGAGTATTCGTTAGTCGTTTCAGCGGTCACCGATATTGCAGTTCATGGAAATAAGGTACAACATTCACAACTGAATAAAAAAGCGGCATAGTTTGTATAAATCCAAATTAACCACTGTTCACTAATTTATTTTCATAGGTGTTTGTTGGAAACAAATCTGGGGATGTCGGATACTTTAACGCCCCACGCCTAATTCCTCCTAGGTCAACTTCCGAGTAATGTGACAAATTTGCTTTGGCCTTTCACTTTTGTTCGTTTTGGCCGAGTCAAGCTAATGGAGTGTTATGGAGTTTAAAATCGTTGTAATAAATTGAATTGTTTGCACACAAAGGAGCTTGTGAGTTATTTTGTATAGGTCAAGAGAAATTTTGTTTTTGTTTTTATGTATAAAGGTAAATGCGGATGTTGTTTCCCTTTAAGCTGTAATTACTAAAAAGCCTTTCTGTAGTTTGTAGTTATAAACTCCTGGATATTGACGTAAAACTTTCACTAATCGTTTCTTAGTAGTGTTGGCGTCAGTTTCTTTCACTTTACAAGCACAGGCTAATTCTCTTGAAAGTACTAGAACTTGGAGAGTTCTATAAAAAGCACAGGTTAGCAAATATTCATTAATAGTTATCCGAGAAACTTTACAGTCGAACATTCCTGGTCTAGAAGTACACATCTATTTCAAGTAATGTAAATTTATTATTTTTAGCGAGGGAATTGTTTTTTTCAAACTAATTTGATCTTTTATCCCATATAGGATGACACGTTCATTACTTTTCGTTCTCCTTGCATTATGTTGCGTCAACCGCCTTTTCGCTTCCCACATTCCGAATATTCACGTTTATTCTGTGGAATCTCGTCATGAAGACTTGAAGGCGAGGGTCATGGGCAATGATCTCGATGTGTCTGACGACAACGACGACGATGATGAAGAGCAAGTCATCAAAGTTGGCAGAGTTGCCATTCATCTACACAACCATCCGTACGGCAAACCGGAAGTCGAAGCCTCCTCTGAACCCGAAGTACTCCAGCGCAATGCTGGTCTGGCCATTGAGCAAAAGCCTCAACAATTTCCCGACGCCGAACCACGTCTTCCCAACTTCTTGCCCGTCGCTGTGACCGACGACAAAGACCAAACGGAACAAAATGGCGATGAATTGGAAGAGACTACTTTCCAGCAGCAGCAGTTTCAAGAACCTGAGAAGCCGCAGCCTACCCCGCAAGCTGTACCAATGAATCCATTGTTCAGCGTTGTCCGTTTTCTTCTAACACCACCACCCCGTCCGTTTTTTCCATCTCTGTTACCTCCAACTACGGAGAGAATTGACTTAGTCGGTCCACATCACTTGCGTGGTGAGAGTCAGCCTCATCCTTTCGCAGCACGATTTATCCCTCTCAATGAAAACCCCATTTTCTAAGATTTAAAAAACCCATTTATGTCTTTTGCTTCTTGTAACGCTGGCGTACTGATGTAGTCTTGGAAAAATAAACCCTCCACACAAATCTTCTACACATTTTACTCTACATCTTCTACACATGTAAGTGTATTGCATATTTACCTACACGTTTTGTTGTCAGCCTTTACATATCCAATATTTCCACGTCATAATTATGACATGGAATGATGGAATGGAATTCTCAAATCCCCGTTTCTTTGATGATCCCAGTTTTTTACACTAAACCGCTTACCCATTTTTTGAAGAAGTTCATCCTCATTGATACCTTTTATTCAAAAAGGTAAGCCATGTACTAATGAAAGTAGATTGAAACCGAGAATTTGATAATAATTTTCTTTATTCAAGCTCTCTTGCAGGCATATTTATAAATACATACGGCAAAACTAGTTCACCATGATATTAGATTAGTATGGGGATGGTAAGTAGTTGGGCATTGGAGGAGTCATGGGCGCAGAGTAGCTTGGTGGCAGAGGGGCTCCGTACGACGTTGGCTGGCTATAACTAGGTGGGCTATAGGGTTGCGGTGGAGAGGGGCTGGGTGGACTGTAAGGTTGTGGCGCAGCATAAGGGGACGACATGGGTAATGGTGCATCGTCCGGCATAATTAGTGGCAGATAGACATTCTGCGGAATTAGGTAAACCCGTGGAGGTAGAACTGTCCTCGTCTTTTCAGCACCAAGCGCTTTTAAAGCGCTCAATCCTGCTGAACAAGAAGCGATGAGCGCGGAAAGGAAAACCAGGGTAAAAATCTATAAAGAACAAAAAGTCGAATTAGCCTCCTAATTTAATTGAAGACAATAAAAAACCCACCTTCATGGTAATATCTGGCTAATGCGTAACGGGTTTGAGGAACTGCGGAACTTGTATCGACCATATAGCGAGTATTGACTGGCGTGGGGCAGTTAGGACGCAAAGAGCGAATGAAGTGGTACTTGGTCACATGCTTGTATTTATAGCACGGTCTCGTCAATAATCCTTCCCCCCAACTATCACTGACAAATTGCATTTGTCCCCTTCCTTTTTTATTGCCAAGTTTTCTGCTACTTCTCTTGATGGCTCTATTACCCAAGAGGTTCCAAGTAAGTTTCGCTAGCTTTTTCCGGACCTGTGCTTAAGCCGCATTTCCTGGTCAACTTCTCTAAAATTGGCCGTTTTATATCTTGCTTTTATAGGAAAGTCCCTCTTCACCTGTGATGGGGTATTATATAAAGGACCAACATTCCTTTGCTTTTTAGTCGACTACTTTTCTTCGTCGCAATTTGATAGAAATAACACTCAAACAGGACTGCAACGGTAAGAAAATCTTATAAAGTTTTTATGGACAACATTTCAAGTTAAAGGTAAATTTGATTACAGATGTCTCCTTACACAAGCCTCTTTATCGCATGTCTTATTGGAGTCGCCTGGGCTTCACCCGTTTTCTTCAGTGATGGTATGCCTATCGACACGATTACTGTTGAAATAGATGGCAAAGGTGAAGCTCGTGTTAGCAGTCCCTCAGCGATGCAGAGATCGGCAACAGGAGATACTGATGAGTTCTTTTTCGATGGTTCCCAATCCAGAGACTCTGACGACGACGGTCCTGTACAAGGCTTCCTTATGGTGAAAGAGGGAAATGCACCCATGAAAATATTCCCTTATGACGGATCCCAGGACGGACGCTCCAATGTGGCAGAAGCCCAAGCGATTCCCGAAGAATTCGCCGACGTCTTTAAAATCTTTAACGACCCCGAATCTCCTTTTCACCAAATATCGAGTTCCGTATCAGGTCGCAGTGCTAACCGTACAGAACAGGCAGAAGCTGACGATGCGGGTTCGGAAATTGGGTCATCCGATGACCCTGAGCAAGAAGCTGTGGAAGAACAATGATTAACAAATAAGATTAGACTATGAACTCTCCCTCATTTTAACAAGGAATGCTACTATGTAACTAAGTTATTATAATTTTTTTTACAAAACAAAATAAAGTCGTTAGTAAAAATTTGCCTATTGTCTTACTTTAACACAATTCGTCACCTAGAGCATCGCGCAGAATCCGTATGGAACTTTAAAGGCCTTGAGCACCAGCATGAATGGAGCCGCCCCCTTCAGTCTGCGTTTGTCCTCACGAGTGTAAACAGACTGTCTTGGTTAAAATTTGATACAACTGAGTGATTCATAGCTTTGCTGTACAACATGTCACAAATTTAACACAAAAGCACTAGTAATGCCAATAAACTTGCTGAAACATCGCAGCATTTCGTGGACTGTTTGGGTGGTTTGCCTTGCTTATGTGCAACATGTGATCTTAGGCCAACTAATCATCAATGTGAAGAACCAAGTAGATCTATGCCTTATCAGTGGCCAAAAGCTTTTTATGTATGATTTTGTCTTAGGGAGGGGACGTATTACAGGAAACATGGTCTGCCAATCCAGCTGAAGAAACCGTTTTGCTAGAATTTCAAAGACCTGATGGCGTGTTGGTTACACTATTCCTGGACTTCAAGAATGTAGGCCTACTTTGTACTCGTTTTATTTCCACACTCTCCGGCACGAAGTCTTGTACTGCACGAAGTTTAGCTTAGTCAACGCTGAAATTTTTCGCGTAAAAATTGAAAGTGATCGATCTTTTTATTTACCCATTAATCTCCCGCCTTTCATGGGTTGTTAGCTTTGCTTCAAAACAGTTCCGTCTTTTTGTCTTGGGCTGCTAACAGTTTTAGCAGATTGCGCCAGCTTTTCTCACTTCAATTTGGAAGGCTTAGAGCCAAGTTGAAGTACTCAACTCCGTCATAGCAAGTTGGCCAAAAGTGGACAGGGCAATCAACCTTTGCCTCATCCAGAGCACACCCAATTTGCTGGCCTATTGATTGTCTGACCAGCCTTCCATCTTCCAGCGTCCTGACAGTTCGGTGGTGTGCGTGTTTTAGTCCTGTGGCCCGAATGAACGAACATCAAAGCAGATACTAGCGAAATGGAGCAGAGAAAAAAAAAAAGAGAGAATTGCAGTTCTATTTATGGAACACATTCCAAACACATGCCGAAGCCATTAGCAAGAGAAAAGGGAAGCTTTTACTAAGCCCATCGTATATTACCATTTTCTTGATCTAGGATGTGTTGTAACCTATAGGCTGAGAGATCCAACAAAGTTTTACCCTGCGGCGTCACCCGTAATCGCAGCACAAGAAGAGTTTCCCCTCGACGTGTCGTTCGCTAGAAACTTTGTCACCTTGGAGTCGTAGGCAATTTTTTTCTGTGCTCGTTCGTCAATGGAAAATAGTGCTTCTTCCATTCTTATTTTTTTTTCTCCCGAAACCTCGAAGTTTCTCGATTTTTCTTCGCAGCATCTCGAGCATTAGAGGAATTTATTCTACCATTGTTCGGCAAGCAAAATGTTACCCAGAAAAGCGAAAAGTTCATGTTAAGAAGCTTTTTTTCCCGGGGTCCTGAATTATTGGAGGTAGGCTACGAGCTTTTGTTGAGGACACCCGAAGTGGTTTGGGGGTTGCCTTTGTGTATGTGACCCTTGTGAGTGTGAGCAAAAGGTCTTTGCTAGACTTTTAGCGTTCTTGGGTACGAGCCATAAGGATTCGGGTGCGCCGAGGGAAACTTTGGGAGTCGATAATCCGATAAGAGTGGCGTGTCTTGAACAGCACCCCCACCTATACAACCACTCGCATGCAAGAAAATATACACTACAATACCGTACCGTATACACGCACACACAAGAAGATGAGTCAAGCGCCGGAACTCGACAACGTCTCCTTAGCAAGCTCTGTCATATTTGATCATAACCCTTTGTTCACCCTTAAAAAGTCGTTTACGGTACGCCCTTGGTTAACTAGCGACAATTATAGGAATGGCTTTCCCCACATGGTTCTCTGCAGAAATGTCTTTCGTCTTCTGTTCAGAGCGCTTCGGCTATATTCGGATTAATTAGCAGATACGGTGCCCTCATTTTTAAGCTTCCTTTCTGAACTTTCAGGAAGGCTTGTGCTACATTATGTATCATTCTTCGCCTTCTTTTTTTTCATTTTAGTCCAGAATCCGTCCCAGTTCCTATTGTGCACTTACACTTGGCTGACTTGGTCCAACAGCTGCTGGGAGAAGATTAGATGTAGCTTTTCTTCCGAGTTCGAGAAGACCTTTTGTAAACTTTCAGTCGTCATTGCTGTTAAGACGGTGCAGTCTTTTTTTTTTATTTCAGCCCCCGGAGGAACTGTGTTTATATCTACTGACAAAACGCCCCAACCAAGGCAGCCGTGATCTGCACACGGAGCAAGTTCTAAAAAGCTCTTTGGTCCAGGGCAGCTTACCTAGACCGAATACTAATAGAATCGGTGGATGTGCTCCAGAAAAAGATGCTCTTTGCAGGAAAGATCTTCCTAGTAAACAGACTCGAAAAGAAGGGCTTTAGGGGAAGAAAAATAATATTACCAGTAAGTAAATGTGAGGACGCTGATTGAAAAATGAAAAGGAAGCGTCTCTGGAGAAAAGAGCGTTTCTGTTCAAGCAGCTGGCGGCCGTCGTTGTTTGCCGTCGCCCAAAATTTAAGATTTTCGGTCCAAAGCGACAAAGGAATACGAGTGACGTGTGTTGGACTTGGTTGCGAATTGTCTCGTTGGCTTTGGAGGCTTTGGCACAAAGCAGTTTAAAATGTGTCATTTTTCTCTTTCTTTTTTTGCGATAAAGAAAAAAAGTTCGGTGTCAAAACAGAGGAAGACTTCTTTAAAGCGAAACGAGCGAAGACTGCAGGCAATTAATCACTAGCCATGCTTTTAGGTTAAAGTTCTTATGTTTATTTCAGGACAGTTTAATGAAAACCCCGGTCGAAATTAATGCTCAAGCTTAAGCCTGCAATTTGCTTCCGTCTTTGATGTATTTGCTAGCGAGACTACAAGTCTGTGTGCCCGTCAACACTAAGGTATGCTCATAAAGCTTTGTTTTATATGGAACAGGAGCTGCAGTTGATCCGTATGCTGATCCTGGGCGAGGAAGAACAAGGCCAAAGTCAATACCAAGTTCTGTGTTATGTCTTCAGACTTCCGAGAGGTGATTTTGTTGCAGCTGATGCCATAGCCAACCTCAAGCAGGTAAATTTGTGAATGTTGACTTTTTTCTCTATTGTTCAGTCTTCGGAAGTTTGTTCTGCTGTACTAAACAAGATTAAGCATAGAAACATGGAATTGGCCATGTAAACCTGAACAATCCCACAACCAAACTTCGTTAAAACTAGTGAAAGAAGAAAGTTGTCTTGTAGATCAATGCACGCTTTGCGTGGCGTTAAATCTATAAGGGAGAGATGCTATGGAGTTTTTCTTTACCGTTCTGCTTGGCGGATTCTGTGATTTCGGTACGCAGTGAGGACATAGCGATGCAGCCGAGTTTGAATGAGAGCAAACGAATTCGTCCGTGTGTTTTTTCGGGGTCTTATGTTGACTTCTCGGATAACCTTGCATGTTGACGAGCCCTTGACGACGTTGTAACATGGTTCCCTGTTTGTTGAGCAAGCAAATTGGGAGAAAGACATCACAGGCGACTTATCGATTCACGTGGTGAACGCCGAGTCAACGCTAAAGAGACACACTTCCCACCATAGTGGTAGATCTCACGAATGTGCATGAATTAGAATATTCTTTATTTAAATCATAAATAAGCTCAGCTTTGTTTCATTTGATGCGTAAAACGAACCTTACACAAAAGCTTTATTCCGAGAAAGAACAAAACTTGGTGGTTTATTGCCAGGGATTGTGGCAATAACTGGCTTTAACACATTTCGACGCGTTGCCTCGCGTATGCTTGGTAACCGTTGGTAATAGAACAACAACATACGTTCCTTCTCTTGACAGCCGGCTGTCAAGAAAAAATCGCTGGGGCACTTTAACGAAAAGCCTCTCTCTCTCTCTCTTTATATTTCACGCCTGGGTATGCAATTCAACAGATCGATACTGTTGAGACCAACAAATATTCCGCTTTTACGTCCTTTTCTTTTGTGTCTACTTAGAAGCGTGTCAAGGACTTTGTGAGAGTATGTCCAAATTCGTTTAACGTTTTTGGCAGAATAACTCTTTGTGACTGCGACTTGCTGCTAACTTATGCTAATAGCCTATCATTCTTTTTATTGGAATATTTTATCTCCTGTAGAAAAATCCGACCACGATACGCACGCCTGAGAAGGATAGAGGAAGAGAGAATGTGACGTTCGACTTGGTGTTGGAAACGGAGCGGATGAGCGTTTTGTCCGAACATTTGCCAGAATTATGTGCCGAAGCATCCCATTCCTATGCTAGACAAGCTGACATGACATTCTGGTCTTCACTAAAAGGTAATTTCCTTGGCTGTGACGTAAATGGATGCAACACCCTTCTTAGCATGTCTTTCCTATTTCTTCCGAGTTCCTTCGTTATTTGTTAATTATTTTTTTATTTATTTGCAGAAGCAGAAACGTCTAGCCTTATGACAAGTGCCGTTCTATTGGAGTTACAGGGGACAGCTGTCAGATGCAAAGATGCTCCGACCAGCATACCTGCAAATATGTCCATTGACAGCATTCAGTCCATGCCTGTGACTGCATGTCAGTGTCACATGGATGTTTGTATTCCGTGGTATCCGTGCGGTATCAAGTTTTGCAAGGGTCAGGATTCGGCGGGGAAAACGTTTTCGTACCGGTGTGGAATTAAGACCTGTAGAAAGTGCCTCAATTTTCAGTATGGGGTGCAACACAGATTAGCATGTGTTTGGGATTCTTAACTGGCTTTGTCTTCTGTTGACTCAAGCCTTTTACGCTTCCGGAGCTCACGTCCTTCTGTGTACTTTTTCTATTCTGACTGGTAAGCCCGTGAAAGACATCCTAAAGGCTTCTTGACAACTTAATTATCCAAGTCCTGTTCAAAACTCGGAAAACTCAATTATAATCTATCCCCGTCGGTACTTTGTAAACGCAAGAAGTGTTGCGTAAAAGTTGTAGAGGCAAGAAAGAAGGACGCAAAAACCGTTTCTGTCCCCATTGCCTCGGTATTAAGTGCCTCAATTTTACTTATGTAGCACGGCTTGGTAGTCGTAGCTCATGTTGGCCGACAGGCTGGAAGGTAGGCCCAAGAAAGTCTCGTAAGTCTTCCATTTGTGAGGCAGGAAGTTTGTAAGCCTGTGTTGCATGCGTATGTAATGTAATTTAGGAGAAAGTCGGGAAATGTAGTGATACAGCTTATGAAAGTATAAAAGATACAGGCCCGCGGAGTCTCCAGTCTTTCAAAGTTCGATTGACGATTACTATCTTCGTGTTTAAAAGTGCTGTGGAGAGGATACGGATGATCCGATTTGCTTATTTATTTTATGAAAGTTGTGCCCGCTTTTTTTCCTCTTCTGTTCAATTTTTCATGGAACCGCATGTGTCGAATAGTAACGCAGTACTAAAGTTTTTCTATTTTTCTGAAAAGACTGGTGGATTTGCGAACAGCCGCGCCCTTAACGACATGCAAATAACGGTATGATTTATCGTTTGCGAGGTACTTTATTCCTGAAGGTGTATAAAAAAAGTGTAATGTTACTTTCCTATTTGAGTTTTTCGTAAATAAAATATAGAGCGCTTCGAGAAAAACAGCGTAATCACATACTTTTAAACACCTATGTGGAATCTATGATGAAAGAGTCAGGTTTATTTTGTCATTTTTTATATGGATGAACACGATATAGAGGCTTACTTGAAGTTCATAGACAGCTTAAAGAACCCGTCCATTTGTTTTCCTGCATTATTGATAGTGGAGCCTGAATATGAAATGTGGAGGTGTGAAATTTGTGGCATTTTTTCTTCATTGTGTCGATAAGGTTCTTTCTTGTACTCTCTTTCGGCAAAAAGGGATTAAGGTGGCTTTTTTTTAACCTCGTGTTTGACTGTAAGAGCTATTCGGGAGTTCGCTCTTCAAGTAGTTTTAGTGATGTCCCCTTTGCTTAATCTGGAGAAATGGCTTGAAAAATGGATATAAAATCCTGAGTCAACAGACAGCATACATGTGTTTACAATTTAATACCTTAGTAGTAGAAACAGAATTTCGACTATTAAACTTCAGGAGTCTTGTGTTTGACACGATTACGATTTCCAGAGCCGGAAATTAGCCTCGCCAGTTTTTCGCCCCTGTATACTGGTGCCCACTAGAATGCCATGAAATTCGGGGAAGTCCCTACTGTTCGTCATATTTTTTCAAAAAATTAATTCTGCATCGATTTTGAGAACGTAGGGGAAATGGTTAAATTATTAAATTTGCTAGTTCTATGGTTTTATTTTGACAGATTATGCTCCCACGGCTTATAAAACGTAATGCGAAAATATTTTTATTCTTTAGTACAACCCTCTACGCCATCTTTGGTTCATCACTGAAGACGCGGGCAAATTTATCTTGAGCGTCCACCATGATCTTCTTTCAAGCATTTATCAAATATCATTAAACAAATTCCAGACATTCCACTGAATGGGATACCCTCCTCTTAAAACAACAATTCAAACTGCTGCCATGCAAGTAAATATTAAGAACAGCAACAGGGGCGCAGCGATGCCCCCCCCCCCCGAAATTATTTTCTTGTGTGTAAGTAAGCTCAGTGGCAGCATCAAGAAAAAGTTGTTCCCTCCGAAAAAAAATCCTGGCTGCGCCCCTGGATATAATGACTTTCGCATTGAAATGGCTAAAGTCTCTAAGAACAACACAAAACCTTGTAAAAAACGAAATCCGACTGGGAGAAAACCTGGTGGATAGAACAACTGGATAAATTCATAAACTTATCTTTTGGCTAAAACACAAAAAAATAATTAATACATTAAGATTTTTAAAGCGCTTTTTATTCAAAGTGTCGCTTGCGCCATCTCTGATATATACGGTGAGATACAGCTTATACGATGGTCTAGGAATGCTACACCTGCCTTGAATGCGTGAGCATCAGAAAGACGTTCACCGGCAAAAAGAATGAATTATGCAAAAGACTCGTATAAAACAAATTCATAAAATTTTGCATCCGTAATCGAGTTCGGTATATGGGTATCCATGTCAACCTACACGGTATTCAAGTATGGGCAAAGATGTCCATCATCATCTCGTACTCCAATTAACCGAATGTTAGGAATATGCAAATTAGCTCTGAAAATTATTCCCCTCCGCGCGAGGATTCCGAATCTGTGAGAATTATTGCGCTAGCCCTTCAAATAAGCGAAAAAAATGAGCTTGAATATGAAATTAAGCCCTGAGGGCGTCTCAGGAGCCAAAAATTTTGAAATCGCAGAAGGAATTACATGGTAAAAAGTGCGATGCACGATGCCAGCATCATGCTTTCCAAAGTCTCGTTCACCCTTTCCCATCCGCTCTCCTGCGTTCCATGCTTTTTTCAGTAGTACTCTTAGCAATCCCTTTCTTATTAGGAATATCCCAAATACCATAGGAGGCATAGGATGTTGGTATTTTTTCCTCGGAAAAACCAAACAGCAAACTTGGGGAATCGCACCCCCACCTCACGATCTGAAGTCGAGGACTTAGACCGCTTGGCCATGGCACACATCTAATATATGTACTTGAATGAAAACAAATTGTACCGATAGTATGTTACCTATGCGACTTGTCAGATTACAACTATTACTATTCTTTGATTATTTATAGACTTCTTCCTGACAAGCAGTTTGTTCGAAATGAAATACTATACCTTGTGGTCTTTCGTACAGGTTTTATTTCATTTTATACAATTATAGGAAAGTAAACCATTATTATTTATTTTGATGTCGTGTACAGCTAAAATGTGCCCAAAGTCGGTTCGTCGAGCTATTGACAAAGCAACAGTGATCCAGTTTTACGCTGTTTATCCCGCATTACTTTACGACGCCGCTGAACAATTTGCCTGCCACATTCTCTATGTTTTCTTGCAGTCGGATTTCGTTTTTTACAAGTTTTTGTGCTGTTCTTGAGATCACGTGCTGGTCCATGTTCGAAGTCTTGTGAAGCGGAGCTGCAGGCGGCCACTCTGCTAGCAGTAGCTCCTTGAAACAGTAGATGGCGTTGGGTGCTTCAAAAGTCTATTTTTTGCTGCAAGTGGTACGTGTTCTCATGTATCAGCTAATAAATTGATGAGCTACATAATCATTTACCGACACACAAGAAAAATTGACTTCAATGGAACTGACGAAATTGACGTATAAATTCATGTACTGAATTATACTAAGCTATTCATGTCCTGAAATATAAACGGTCAATCGTGAGGAGTTGCACTTAGAACTACTTTGTCGAATTACGAAGAAACAAAAAAAAATCGTTAAGGAATAAAGAACAAAATGTGTAACGCGACGCAGTATTGTATCGCTGTACATCTTACAGTAAAAGGCATAATCTTTCTCCATTATTTTACATACTTACACACGAAATGACGTCAATAACTAACAATAAAACTATTGTGCTTCGCTTCTTTTGTTCTTACGAGATAAAATGTTACTTAATAAACTCTTTACGGAAACAAAATGAAGCTACTAGTATCCATTCATTCATGCACACACTCTAATGTAAGATAAATTTTTGGACTTGACAAGAAGACAAAAACTCGTTCCTTCACAAACTGATCGGTAAACTGAAGGGTTAAGTACTTCTTTTTACACAAACATATTTGGCCCTTGCTTCCTCAGATATTATCTATTTTTTTTTGGGGGGGGGGGGGGGGGAGGAACGTACTACTGCGCTCTTTTAAAACCAGACGCTTATTTACGGAAAAAAATTTAGACACAGTGACAAATTTTCTAAGAAAACGTAAACGTTTCAATGGTTTAAACTGGGTAAAAACAAAGCAAAGCCCTTTGATGAAACGTACTTATAAACCTGTACCGTACCATCCCAGTAACACGACTTGACTTCTTCAACTTCACACATCATAGCTCATTTCCATGTTAGTGGCTTTTTTATAACATCACAAGCAACCACTTTTCTTCCTGTTTCCTTATTTTTTTTTTCTGAAGTTACTTCTTGGCACCACAAAAAAAGTCACTGCCGTCAAGTAGCCAGCAAACTGTTGCACTCAAATGCCCCAAACCATCGCCATTTCCATCTTCATTTCTATGTATTTTTTCGCTCTTCCCCAATTGTCTTAAATGCGGGTTTCACGAGGTGGACGTGCCGGAACTCCTTGAGCTTCAGCCTGCGATTTGGCTTTGCGCTCGGCAGCTAAGGCCATAGAAGCTCGTTTGTAGTTGGTCGGGCCGTACGCTCGGTAGTCCACGTCCGCATACTCGAGATCAGAAAACAAGGGCTTATATGGCTGCAGAAACAAAGGAAACAGAAAATCAAGAATTAGTAACACACTCTTCTCACAAACATGGGAGCTACCATGCAAAAATTCGATTAGTCTGCAATGCCGTAAGTAAATAAATAATGTAGTACCTATTTTACACTTGCACCTCCTGCCCCACGCCAGTAAATTGCAACACAACGTATTCAGTAGGTGATATGGGATCTTGAGTCGGGACAATATTGGAAGCACGCGACAAGGCCAAGTCCGCGTACACGATGGTTTGAGCTTCCCTGCCACGGTTATGGGACTCATAGGTACCGTACACTGGAGGAGGCGTATTGTAAACTCTTTCGTAGGGTTGTGCTGCAAGTCTCTGGCGTGGGGGTTGAGGAGGCACAACCGATGGACTCATGGAAGGTACTGTTGGAGCTGAAGGCAGATGTATCAGCAATCCTGCATGGTTAGTCTGGCTATTGGAGGGCTGGGAGGACACGTCGTTCTCCGTCCACGTTGGATTTAGGTTCTGTTAGTTCACACAGTACAAAAGAAAACACACCAGGCACCGAAAACACGAGCGGATTAGTAAGGCAATTTACATGGAGATCATAATGTAAGAATCTTTATCATTCTTATTTTCCTCTTTTTTTCTCACTGCCTAACTCAAAACAAGCTTGTCGTATTTACAACGAAATGGAACTGAAACATGCCAACTGAACTATACATGTGGGTGATAGCTACATAGAAGAAATTTGTGTATGTGACGAGAAGAAAACGATGAAACTAGGCTAAGAGAACTCACGTGGTACATAAACTAGGACTGTGGCAACGTAAATGCCCGAGTCCAGCTTTTATAGGAAGGAATGGTACGCATGAAGGATACAGAAAGAAAAGATATATACACTGGATTAATGAGTCTGCATAGAAATGAAGTCTTGATGAAAATCACAAGCTTTGAAAGAAGCACTGCGGAGAACAAGGACCAGAGACGTAAAGAAAAGGATGTGTACCCTATGAAGCTATACCTGACTAGCTGTATCCACTGTCGCAGAGGTTGATTTCTGTTTATTAGGTAGAGGAATGTTTTGATAAGCATGCCGTTTCAAGGTTTGGAATCTTGGGGCGGGAACGGGGGCTTCATGTCTTTCTAAAACGCTTTCTAAAGGTAAGGCGTCAGTGTCCGTAATGGGATAGGTAGAAGGAAAAGAATGAGGCTCCTGCGATTGCTGGTTCATTTGGTTTTGTGACTGAACAGACTGAACACTAGGGAGCAAATGAGGGCCGTTATTGTTCGGTTCATCGTGAACCAGTGCCTGATGGGCCGTTTTCATTTTCCATTCCGGCACTCGGTTATGTTCGGCTGGCGTCGGGGGTCTCGCCGGTACAGGTACGACCGGCGGCTGCTGCTGTTGTTGCTCAGGGGTCGTTAACGAAGTTTCGTTACTATCCGCCTGGGCCGGCGAGTCCGAACTAGCACTAACGTTCCTGCCTGCTACGGAGCCTCTCATCGACAAGAATAACTGGGAACGATTGGCCTGGGTGATTTTATTCTCTCGGTTCTGACGAAGGGAGCCGAAGGTAGTACATCGTTGAGGTCGTTTCAAGTGAGCGGGGTCTAACATAACACCGGAATTGCTGCGAGTGGAGCCGTAACCGGAAGAATTAGCTTGGCTCATCTGGCTGGCCGGGCGGCTGCTACAGGTCTGATTCACATCTTGGACTATTGCCTAGGTTGTGAACACAAAAAAAAGCACACGGACGAAATCATGCATCATGCTCCATTCCAAATTAAACAAGTGTCATTACCAAGCTTCCAGCGAAACACAGAATTTGTGAAACGAGAAACGGCAAACATACCTTGTTTGGCGCACACTGGAGTCCATGGAAAGGAAGGTTTTCGTAAAATTTGTCGTTATCGTCTAAGTCGTTGGCTTGATTGTTGTTCCTGGTAACTGGTGGAGGACGAGCGGGCGCTGTGAGGTACACACAGAGAGAAAAAAGCTTGTGAACAATCATATAAATTACAACCAAATAATTTCTAGAAAAAAAATAACCACAACATGGTGCCAGACCGAGCTCATTTACGTGCATAAGCGTGCGTTCAAACCTCCACCGTGGTATGTGTGGGGAGTTGAGTTACCTGCACCGGGTTTTTTCCGTTTTCTCGAAATGCTCTCCTGGGTACTTATCGTCTCCAGATTCTGATCTATATGGGTGACCGACCGAATATGACAAGCTTGGTTAAGAAAACCGAACGTGACGAAGACAAGCGTGCGTCATTCAACTTACCTGCATTGTTTTGCTGCACTTCCCGGCCTTCAACTTCCGTGATTCGCAACGTTTCAGCGTTTTCTGGCATGCTTTGACTTTCGTTTTTATCGTTCTTGCTTGAGCTAGGCCGGAGGATGGTTGTGCCATCAAAGTCTCGACCGTAAAGTGCATAAATTTGCGCTTTGACTTGTGCTAACGCGGAATGTTGCGGCAAGGGAATTTGCGATATTGACCGCGTCAGGGATTTGCCATTGTTCGTTGACGTGCCTACGTTAGTGGTACGTTTGGCTCGGGTCAATTTGCGTGCCGAGTAAGATTTGTTGCGCAGAGCGATCGGTACTACCGACTTGGTGCTTTCGCTGCCGGAATCGCACGTTCCGGATTGTGCAGTCCCAAAGCTAAAGCCATTAACCGTGCTGGCATTACTGGAGAGGGTGTGAAGGCCGTTTATATGGACGTGTACTCCGGGCCGAATGGGCCATTTGTGAACAGGCTGTACTTGCACGGAATTCAGGTTGGCATGACCGTCCGGACTTTTCATACAAAATAGGGTAGCAAAAAGGACACACGGATATGAACACACAAACCAAACAGGCAACCGCGTTTAGCAGCAAAATAGTGCACACAAATATATAAATAAAAAACATGCGACACGTAATACACGGAAGTCTACGCTAGTCCAGAAATACCGCGGACAAAACTTGTTTCCCCTTTTCGGGCAGCCATACTCAACTTTCTTATTAATTTCTTCAAAAGTTGAAGGGTCGAGAAAGTATTAAAAAAAGCACATCGAGACGAGTAATACAAATTGTTAGTGGGCCTACGCTTGCCGTTTAGCGCTATTGAGCCCCGAGCGACAAACATATACGAAAAAGCGCCAATTGCTAGTTTTTGGTTAAGGAATTTTACCTATCGGCTCGGGTAGTTTGGTTAGAGGAGAGAGACCATGAAAACGCGCAGTTGTGTCAATATTAACTGGCCGGAGATGAGGAATGGAAAGCGTGTACCCGGTTAGTGTGGCATGGTGGTTAGGAAGGTTAGTAGTTGAAGTAGTCATCGTAGTCACGGTAGTAGAACAAGACGTAGCGCTCAGCAAAGGGCCGACCGGACTAATATGTAACGACGGGAGCGACAAGGGACACGTGTTAATTTTCAAAGCCAAGGCAGCAGCAGCAAGTTAGTATTCCACAAGGAAGGAGGGGAGGGCCAGGGTATCAAAAAAACATTCTTTTTCTTTTGATGGGTCAATTGCTGGGTTCCCAGGTACGGAACATGGTCAGCAATTGGTTAAGTGTTGCGGTTTCTGAATTCCGCGTTTCGGTTCACTAATAGGTAAATTTAAAGGCAATGGAGGAGCTGGTGGAATGGTTGGCTGAGAGAATTTGACTGCAATCAGCCTGCACGGTTCGGCCATGGAGGTGTTGGAACTGCAGAAATAACAAGTCCCGGGGGAGAATGAAAATGAAAGCCAAAAATGGGGAATAACCCGTCGATAGAAACGAAAAAAATGGTCTAACATTCTCAAAATCTAATGGGAGTTATGCTCAAAAATAATTTTTAAAAAACCCTAGCTTTGAGGCGAAGTGTAAATTCCACTGGCAAGTTGCTAAAAGAGATCCGTTCCCCAGCACTGAGCATTCATCCCAAGGCAAATTCTCACGATGACTACCCGACTAGCATTCCGGCTAATACGACATTCCACAAAATTTCCACCAAAAGCCCTGGTTCCTGTGCTTATACCGCAGTACCAGCAGCTTTTTGCAACATTAGTTTTAACCCCAGCCAGTGGACAAGATTATGGGGGAGAACGATTCGGGTGACAAAACCGTACACTCCAGCAAGCAAAAGTAATACAGGACGTCTACTTACAAAGGCTGGGGTCCGTATAGATTGATAACGAATCTTTGGTAAGTACTGTAAAAAGTGTGCGCTTGTTTTTAGCAACCTTCTTAGTTATCGTGTCTTTTTTTCGTGAGTGATAACGCGATAATGATGATTTGAGAATACTGGGTGAGCTTTTTCATTTTAAGATACAAAAAAGTGATTCGGAAAGCAACAGCGGCCCTTTAATATTACACGTTATGAACGTCAATGGATTATTACTCAAAGGACGCTAACGGTCGCTAATGAAAGATCAATAAAACAGTGAAGAAAAACGAAGTACTTACTTTTCTCTCTCTTCCATCTTCCCAGATGTGTGGTCTATATAGCAGGTGCGATCCGAGCAGAGTGCAAAGAAAAAAATACAGAAAAACGAACGTGTTAGTCAGACACACCCATGCAAGGTGATCATTATTCTAGGTATATACAGTACAGTTGTATTAAAAGGATGCTCACTAAGTAAATGGCACGTGACTCTTTAAGCATGTGAAACTCCCAGCAACCCGTTAAGGTCCGTGGGAGATTAATTCCAAATCATCATCGATACTTACATTTATCCTCAGTCCGCTTTCTTCGGCACAGACACACGATGACGATGCATATGATGATGATCACAACCACAGCCGCTGCAACAGCAGCAATGATGATAATAAGGCTATCATCCCCCAACTTCGCGAGCAAACCACCTCCTATATACAGATAATATCATTTTAAGGACATTGGCAACGCATTTGATAGAATTTGACGAAGGCTTAGGAATTCCTACTAACCTGTGACGTCCATTTCGCATGCTATAGACATGCCAACAGAGTTGTTGGTGTAGCAATAATACGTGCCCAAATAGGAACTCGTCCCAGTGAGCGTTAGCACGCTTTGAAGGCCTTTGTAAGCAATTCCTTCCGTAAGCGTGCTATTGTTAAACATCCACATGAAATCTACACGAGCCGGATTGGCAATTGCGTCACAGTAGAGTTGGATTCTGCCTTCGCTTTCTTTCTGCGTTATGGTGCACTCCGGTTTATCTGGTTTGAAAAGGACCAGAGACAAGGTAAAATTAATTGCTTTTCTCGTCTACCGAACTTGATTTTTTTTAAGTCTTATCCGACTTACATTGGACATCAATGACAGTTTTGGCGGTAATATTGCCGTGCCGGTTATGAGCGACGCAGCTATAATCACCGGCTTTTTCACGCATGATCGGATAATCCAAGAACAGGATTTCTCCCGTAGAAATTATCTGTTTCTCATACTGCCAATAATAAGTCGGTTGCGGGTAAGCTTGAGCGCTGCAAACAAGGCGATTGGGAATATCTCCTTCTACCACACTTAGAACGGTCTCCGAGATGGTGATGTTTTCGGGTGGATCTAAAAACCCGTGTACGAATTGGGTACAAAAACAAAGTAAAACATACGTTAAAAAAACTATTCGACAGCTTTAAGTCTCTAGAAACAGGCTTACATTCCACGCGGAAGTAGGTAGTGCTGCTTACACCACCTCCCGCGATGTTGCTGGTAGACACACACGTATAATTTGCATTGTCTTCCACGCGGTCAAACACTCCGTTGGGCCAGGCCGATAAGTTCCAGACCAGAGTGGACACGACCGATTCAAAATCATTGGTTCGCGAGTCGGCGGGAAGGACATTGGTTTTAATACTGTAGAGTGGCGAGGGTTCGAGAGCTTTTCCATTCTTGAGCCATTCGACAGAGCACAAAGGTGCACATTCCACTCGGCAAGAGATGCTTACGTCAGCAGCGTCCACTAACGCACCATGGTATGGCGGTAAACGGTCAATAAAGGCTGGGGTAGCTACAACAAAAACGGACCATGTAAAAATTAAGCTCATTTTTTTCCTCTCTTCTCGACGTAGAAAGCAAAAAAGTCAAGAAAGAAACAGTGTTAGAGAGGAAAAACGCTGACTGTTGCTAGAAAAAGCGTGGGAATGTTGCACAGTGACATGGTATTATACCTAGGACATCCAGTTCAAGTTCGGCTGGATCGCCTTCGCCGGCCTCATTGACGGCCACGCAGGTGTAATTTGCCTGCGTCTTGAGCGTCACGGGATTGATGGTCCAATTGGCTCCTACTTCGTTAAGAATCTCCCGGCCGTTCCGCATCCATTTGTACTTCTGAACAGCTGGCTGCCCTGGGTCGTCCACGTTACACGTGAGTTGGACAACCTGACCTTTGACGACGGTAGATGGTTCATAGCTAATGATGGCTTTCCCAGGAGGATCTGAAAAGTTCCATCAAGCGCGGGGCGAAAATTAGAGTGAAAAAGATTAAACTCCGGACCAAAAAAAGCAAGTAGAAATGGCTTACAGTAGATAATCAACTCTTCTTCTTCCGACAGCTCGCTCCAACCTGCTGCATTCATGCCTTCGCAGGAATAGTTGCCTTGGAAGGAGCGGCCGACGTTTTCCAGCAGCAATTTCGAGGGATCGATGTCGCAAAAGTCTTCATCATATGCGGTATAGAGCGTATTATTGGTCATGCACTCGGGCAACTCCTTCAGCAATTCACCGTCCAAATACCAGCGGACAGCCAGCAATAAACTTGGCTGGCCGCTAAGGATCTCGCATGTGAGCGTAATATTCGGTCGCTCCATTTCGTTAATAGGCGTTTCAGGCGTCATACTTAACCGCACCACGGGAGGATCTGCATATGAAGTAGGATAAAAAGAACAAGCTGTCACTACATCCTTGGACATGGCGCAATAACCATGCCACATAAAGTAAAAGCAGATACTTCTTCACAAAAGATACGATATTGTGAGACGCTATGTAACAAACTCACGTTGCACGTAAACAAAAGCGACGTTGTCGGCTTCCACCAGTCCCACGCCATTATCCAAATGACAAGTGTAAGCCCCCGTATCTGTCCTCGAGGCATTCTTCAGCAACAAGGAAGGCTGATCAACCGTGCCGCCTTCAAATTTTTCCGGGGTTAACACGAGCTCTTGACCATCTTTCAACCTGCAAAAGAGAATCCAATCCATTTTCCGTTAGCACTAGTGACTATGTGCATAATACGTTCTCCTTTTCGGGTAAGTATGAAAAGCGAGTTGAATTTGCGTGGTATGTTAGAGAATCTGGGAGCAGAATGCCAAGTACTCTGGAACGCATAGGTAAACTCATATCTTCAATTAAAGCTAAGGATATGGCAGACGGATTACAAAGCTTCCCATTCCATCCCTGCAGATCTGAGACCACAAAGAAGTCCGGGAGAGCTTTGAAGTTGGTAGATTAGGATTTCCATGATCCCGGACTTTGGCGACTTTTTTTTTTATTTATTACAATATTACGCAACATTTGACTCTCCATGTAAGTCAAGTTCTCTCGATCAATGCCTGAATTGTCTTGCATAAAGGTGACACTGCAGAGTTTGATTTCCAAGACACTTCGAAGATAGACATGGTTGTTGAGTACTTGGACTGATAGCTAATCTAAGTCGTTCAGGAGCTTCGCCTTTATGACATTCTTCCTCTTCAAGATTTGACGAAAGCGCTTACCATTTGACTCGGATCAAAGTGATGGGGTTTGCCTCGTATTTGCAAAACAAGAGCACGTCCATGGATTCGTTGACAGTAATATTTTCGGGCTCCACTGTCACTATAGGAGGATCTGTACGTAAAAAAAATAAGGAAATCACCATATTACTGTCATTTTCTTTACGCTGAACCCAGTGAAGGAAAAGGGTGGAAAATGACACAAAGAGCTAAACAACGAGAAGTAAAATAAAGAATCGCACAAAAAAGTGGTTTTGTCGATAAAAGGGTAAAAGGTAAAAACCGTCAACTTACAATGGACCTCGAGCGTGAGACTCGTGGATAATGGTGGTCGGCTTGATTCTGTGAGTACTGGATTGGAAGCTTGGCATACGACTCGACGACCGTTATCTCGGCGACTGGCCGTGAATGTCAAACGGCTTTGAGTTTCGTAGGTTCCATCCGTCTGCGATAAAAATGCAACCGAAATGTTCCGTCAATATACTTAACACGGGTACTGAAAGTTAACACCCATTCTACCCACATTCGTTCTCAACACAGGCTTACGTAAATACAGTAACACCCAAATATGAACACCCTTCATTTTCACCGAACTTCTCATAATCTGCTGCACACCAGACGTTCAATCAGTAGAATTTCTCAAACTTTTTTCCAGTATTACAAGAGCAATTTGAAGCTTGTAAGGTTTCTGGCATCGAGAGTTGCGTTACACAAACAGTGACTTGCAATGAAGTTTGGATTTCTCTCTCACGACTGTTAATTGGCACATTTTCGGTCTTCGAAAAAATGTGCCAGACAAGTAACGCTTGTCTTAAATGCTCCAATGAGGCGGGGTGTTAATATTCCGGAATCTTACTCTACCACGTACCGCATTCTAAGCGCAAATTATACGCATAATTCAATCCGAATGGATTGTCTCCTCGGTACCTACAGGGTTAGGCAATTTCAATTTCGGTTTAATTACGTATTAACAGTTTCCCATGCCTTGCGCATGCTTAGTACTGACATTATGTTGATCTTTCTTCAAGGGGGCTTCGTAATCGCCAAGGATATTGCTGTCATACTCCGCTTTTAATTAAGAGCGCCTAAAATAAATGCGGTTTCTCAAGTATTCTTGTTATCCACGCTGCTTGGCAAGCCCCCCCAAATTAACTGAGCCAATAACAATTCTTTTTTTTTTCAAGAAGGAGGAAGTTCCAAGCAAGACGAAATTTTGGAGGACGAAAGGCATGCACAGGCTTGTCACAAGCATTTCCCTCAACTTTCATCCATTTCTCACGCAAGAGATAGATTTTGGGGAAAAAATGGCTTTTCAGATATATGAATCATGCTCGTGTGTATGCGACTACGTACTTCGCTAATTTCCAGCTCGGCTGGCTGTGGGAGTAAGTCACATAAAGACGCATTATTTAGTAGGAATTCCACCATCACCAACACGAAACCATAACCGTTTTAGGAAGATTAATTGGCTTGTATTATTGACACATGTAATGTAAATGCACATTTCCTGGAAACAAAAGAGCGAAATGGCTACCTGTACGGCGAAATTGTCCTCTGACAAAGAGTTCCACGGATCCGAGCCATTGAACCACGCCAAACTGGCTGCAGGTCGAGCTCCAACTGACCTGCATAACAACGACACTGATTGGCCTTCCACGACCGGGCCGTCCACACCACTCAATTCCACAGAAATGGGGGATACTGCAGTTATACGCGCCGAAAAAAAGGGGAAAAAATATTACAGTTAGTTTACGGGAGGCTTCACGGCCATACGTAGCAGTCGTCCTCTGAAAGGATTCATAACACGGTGTGTTTTGTGATTACACTGTAATCACCAGAAGAACATCGGACACGAGCAAGAGAGAACATTTTCTTATGACAACACATTATTTCCTTCTGTACTTAAAAAAATATCCAAGAATTAGTCTCCATAATACTATGTTTCTTCCGCATGCATTAAAAAGTATGGGGTGAAAGTAGGCGGAACTGAGCTGAAATTAGGTTTGCTGATGACGGTTCGCGAAAAGCAAATAAGAGCTATGCTAATTACGAGGGTTGAACGGTAGAAAATGATTATAAGAGGAGCGAAAAAGAGAAAGAATATAGTGCTCATGTCCCATCATCTTTTGATTTACAGAACGGGTATTGGGAAAACCTGCTTGTTACCAAATAATCCCTCAAGAGGCTCATGTTTGCTTCATCAAATATGCATACACTTTACATGTCGGAGCATAAACACACCGCAAAACTTTCACGCCCTTCTTTTACAGCGATCACAGTGTCGAATCCCTCAAGAGAAAAATGCTAAGCAATCTATCACTACATTAACTTCGGTACCAATAGCAAACTTATGCGTCAAATATTAAATTTAGACCTATAGATAATAACTATATTTGTTGAATTATGTTTAGATGTATTATTCCAATGGACAAGCCTGTCAGTAAGGCAACGAGCAATGCTTACGCCATGGCTTAAAAAAATAAAGTAAAAAATACATGCTGACGACTAACATAGCAGCTCAGACAATTTAAAAATTACAGTAAAGAATAATAAAAATTATGACAATATAAACAAGAAATAAGGAGAAAAAATACCACGAAAAGTAAAGTACAAAATTATAATACGAAAAATAAAAAAACACGGAAAGCATAAGATTAAATAAATAAGGGTATATGAACGAGCTTGGTAAAGAAGAATTGTTTCAGAATCTCGAATCCAAGAAAATCAAAGATGATAAAATTTCGAACACTCGACGTCGTTCGTCTTAAAGAAACAAACTAAACTCGAATATCAAAGAAATGTCACTCGGTCGATAAAAAAATCTCCTCTTCTTCTTCTAATAATAATAATAAACAATTGATGAATTCAAATAATAAACACTTATTTTTTTAAGAATAGAAAAGCTCGTAAGAGTATAATTGGGATGATTAAACTTGTAAGAGTAATGACAGCTGAGCCAACGAAAATGGATGAGAGCGAAGGCAGGAAGACGCTTTACCATGAACGTCGATTTCTACATTGGCCACCATGGGCGTGCTCAAGGCTGGACTATTCACTTGACATTGCCAACGCGATCCCAGGTCGTGACGGGTTAATACCACTTCCAATCGATTAATTCCCGTAATAGCCCCACCTTCTTCGGGCGCTGTAATCACCTCACCTAATGAAAACGGGACGAAAAAAATAGTTTAAAAAAAGTTCAACCACCTCCTTCCCCAACTTGCTGCACGGAAAGTTTGAGGAACAGATCAACGGAATTCTCGAACGTACGAGTCTCCTGCCATGTGTTAATACCAACGTAACACGCGCGTTTTCCGAAACTTTCGGAGACTACTAGGGCCGTTCCCGCACATATCTAGGTGAAACAGCTGTAGAACTCATTTTCGCTATAACACACTAGGGAACGTAACGTAAACTGTGCAAAACAAAACCCCTCCCCTTGAAAATGACTACCTTTATCCAAAGCGTCTGTCCCGAAACGACAAAGGCTATCCCCATATCTGCCAATTTATGCACCCTTGCAGGCAAAGCCGCAATACGGTGTAACGAGCAACACAGCCCATTGCCAGAACTCCCAATCATCGTACTCATCAAAGTGTTCATACCCGCAAGATGTCATATTTTGTCTCTGGCCACTCACTATCTTCCCCGGGCAAACCGGCTTTTCTTAACAAACGTGCAGCATCTTATGAACGCTGCGACCCGTAAAGCGAATGAGAAACTTCACGAAAACTACAAGCGTACCAGCACAAACGTTCTGCTCCCAAACTACCCCTTTCCCCCAAAATTTTACATTTCCGTGCGCTTACAACGGTGCGTGAAAATTAGACCTGAGGCTGGAACGAATGTAAATCGTCCACTGTGATAAATTTTCACTCTTAAAAAGGTGGATATAAAGACAGTTTTCTTATAATTTTTTGCATGACTTCCTTCACTTTTTTCCCTTATAAACCAGAAAAAAAAATAGCTTGGAACAATATAGAGAAAGAAGAAATCCTGGAATTATTACCTCCCATGTTGTGAGTTCCATTCCACCAGATTAGTGTCGGTACCGGCCTTCCTCCTCCAGCGCGGCATACCAATGCCATGGATGTGCCTTCGTTGTAAGGTCCAACTTGAGTGACATTTCGTAGTCCCAACCGCGATTTGTTGTCCTCCAAAAGTACCTCGACGAATTTTGGCGCAGCTAGGGAGTAATACAGAAACGAGCGAGAAAGAGAAAAAAATGGGGGATCAATAACAAGTCCATAACTTTGCACCCTCACATTTAAGTCGTAAACATGGTGCACAAATGTCAACTGGATCATCAAAAAAGGCGGGGTAAACCAACGGGTTTCCTAAACGGGAGGGGTGACGTTTCTCAAATAAATACCAATTTCCTTTCCGGGCCTGATTCGAAAGAAGCGTTTTCGTGTCTGCCATTGCCAATGCTTCACTCCATTAACTACTTTTGTTCCAAGGAAATACGCGGGGCACTCGTATTCGCCTTCCTCTTCGGCGGTGAGAGAAACACTCACCGTCATAATCATGAATCGTCAACAGACAAGTCCCGAAACCACCTTACTAATCGGAAGAGTAAGAGAACGCGACTTGCCCAAGGAAAGCAAAAAGACGCTGAAAACTGAGTCTGAGCGAAAAAGACAAAAAATGGGGGCATTTTTCCGCTTCTAACTAATCACATCAGCCTAGTGCTTGTTTGCTGGTGCCTGTTAACCTAAAAAGCTTTCGATATAGTTTCTTCCATTTCTTTTCGGTGCTCAACAAGGCTAGCTCACAAGCGGCATTTTCTCAACGAATTTTTACCACTCCGTGTTTATAATGTTTGTCCTTATTTTTTCCCCTTCAAAGGTTCATACAGAGCTTCCAAAGCAATCTACGTCTCTTGAAAAAATGCCAATGTTTCCTGGAAGCTAAACCTCCACCCAAACTGCTTTTTGAATACTATAAGAGCAAAGCTCAATGCTGATATTTTCCAGGACTACTAAATCCTACAAAAGCTGCAATAGCTCTAGACTTTTCACTACATACCTTATTAACTTAAAGCTCTCATTCCGTTTCATCTCTTGCAAAACAGCAAAAAATGCCTTCCGGATTGCCTCGAGCAACATGTTGACTAAGTTGTGTACAGCTTTGTAATAATAATAGCTTTGAAAGTTTTCACTTCAAACAGGATTATTCTCCTTCAACAGTAACAAATTTCGATGTTTTTTTCTTTTAAAAGGAAGGGGAAAATGCAAGAGCCTAACTGACTCTCGGAATGGGCTCTTAATATTGTCCTTCGCCATAAGGGAGCGAAAATATGATATACAGTTGCCCAAAACCAGAAGTAAGAAATATTGATACTTTTTACTATTAATTTTTTTTTAAAGGATAAAGTTATATTTTCCCCCGGCTCAGAAGTTGGGCTCCGAGCTTTGGGTTCGAAAGCCGCAAAAAAAAATGTGGTGAAAAAAGTCGGTGATGAAGCCTTTTCTCTCTGTGTGCCACTCTTGGCAAGAGTTGTGTCGCAACCGCAGAAAAGGAGCTAAAAAAAAAAAAGATATTTGGCTCCATTTGCTTTTTCGTCCCTTTCGCTTATGATTCGGAGATATGGGTTCTTAGCGAAGTATAATGGTGACTCGCAGAAGACCGGAGTTTACGTACACAATATTGCATTGTACTCTACGTCTACGGTGCCGCAGTGGTGACAAAGATGTCGTCATGTGAAAATAACACGCAAAATTCTTAGCGACAGCCCTTCTATCATTCGTCTAGTTATATCAGTGGAAAAAGTAATGACAGATTGGCACTTTCGATCCTTCTACCGCAAAGCATTTTCTTCTCTTCGCAAGGCAAAGAAAAGTATCCTAGCAACAGACGGCGCACCCGCACAGTCCGTTGACGGTTTTCCTGTGGGACACATTTCTTACAGTTCACCCTCTCGTTTTTCTAGCTTGGAAAAAGATGTGAAACAAGTTATTTGATGAATTATCCGCTCGGCACGAGGTCTTTTACATGTGAGAGACGATATTAAGAAAACTTCAAAGCAGGCAAAAAGGAGATAAAACAAGAAATATGTTTAAAAAAGACACAAGGACATTTCTCCAAGACACTGAAATGTCAAATTTTAAGAAGCTTTTTTTTCGTTCCTGAATATTCTGCTCCTGACAAGTAAGAAATGATTCCTAGTTCTAATTTGTCTTTAAATCACGACTACGCTTTAGGCAAAATTGTATACCTCACCAGGCTTTTGCCAATTTCCTATCCAATTTCCTAGTAGCACGCTACACACTTTTCTTCATGGCTGGCTTCACAGGCACTCTCATTTGGAGCAAGGCTTGCTAATCAGACAACGGGTCAAACTATGGCAAACGCAAATTTTCTCTCCTCTCTCGAACACCATTCGTTTTTACCGTCAATGAAAAGCCTTCGCTTTTTCCCAAGCTTTGACGTTGGGAAAGTTTCAAGGGACTCTTTTCAAGCTCCATTTGTTATTCTATTGGCGTCGAGTATAAGTTTTCATATGCACAATCTGAATTCTTGCGTTTTCCTGCCGTTTCCCAGACGCCTAACCTTTCAGACATGATAATAAGGCGTTCTGTTTCGAGGACAAATCACGACCACAGAAGTAAATGACTTTTGCCTGGAATACGCTGGGGAATACAGGCTTAGGTACTACAAGGCTTACCTAATATACTGAGCTGTATTTGCTGGACGATAGAACAACCCTCATTGACTTCCAAATAAGTTATTTCACACCGGTATAGGGCTTCATCTGTCAATTGGACTTTGTCAATCTCCAAACGGGCTTCCGAAGCATTGGCCGAATAGTGAAGCTTAGCCCTAAAACCATAAAAACGGAACGATTGAGAATTTTAGAAACTACTTTAAAATGCGAATAACTCAAATAAATTAAGACATAATTAATTAAAATTAACTACAAATAAAAAGCCAAACTAAATTACAGTACTAATGAGACCCAATCCAGAGTCAATTAATTACAATGAAATTTTTTCTTTGAAATACAAATATTCAGAGCGTAATTCTAGAGCATTTATATAAATGGACGAATTAAGAATTTCAAAGTATCGATAATTCCGTACAATTTGACAGCTTAAGTTATTGTTTGACGAAATCCATGCGCCATTTTCGTTTTATAGCGAAAGAATGGAAAAAAAAGTCCCATACCGGTCAATCAATGGTCCTTCTGGTCGTTCGAGGTTGGCCAGTTCGCTGAAGACGAAAACTCTTTGGCTGTCCTTGTACCATTTGATGCTGTGAAATTCGCCGCACTGTAAGAGATCCACGTCACATGGCAAGAAAACATCGTCGCCCGCGACGCCAGACATTTCTTTCAAAGAAGTTTCAGCTCCGTCAGCTCCTGAAACACAAAAAACGCGAAAATTAAGACAACTAAACCAATAATCAAGGAACGATAAGAAATATCAGAAAAAAAGAAAAAGATAACTGCAAAATAGGCAACAAAAAATCCCAAAAAGAAAACCACACGAAAAAGAGGCACAGGCCACGAAATGGATTTAAAGTAGATTGATGTTAAAGAAATAGTTGACCGAGCGCTAGACGAAACCAGTGGCAAAATTCGTTAACGAACAAGTCATTTTTCCTAACTGTAACTGACTAAATTCTTTTTCTTTCTTTAGTATCGTCGAAAAAGTCGTTTCACGACGCTTACAACTTGGCCAACGAGAAAGTTCTAAGAAGAAAAGCGATTGCTTCAGTTTAGACAACTCGATATTCTCGGGAGGAAACTTGCATTCAAACCCGGGGACAGAAAGACGAGTTATACGAAGAGGAAAAGGAAAACGTCCATACCTCAGGAGCTCAACAATAGATGTATAAAAAAAAAAGATTTTTTACAGTCTGGTGCGGCTACCAGTGCGGCTTTAGGGAACTCGCAGGCATACTCCTAATGAAACTCACTTTCAGTCGTTATTTTTTCTGTTGTCATGGAGCAGAGCGAGAGTTCGTCTAATATACACGACCACAGTTCGCTCGAATTTCTGTTGCTCTTTTTTTGTGTGTGTGTACTCCTTTAGTTTTCCTTTATTCCTCGCGAGCTAGGCGTTACTTCTTCGCTCATACACTTCTGCGCTTCCAAAGAGTTAGATTTCCCTCTAGGGGTTTTCTCCTCCTTCCTCCTCCTCTAAGCTTAGCTACATGGCATTTCTAGCTTTGGACTTTTATCAGTTTTTGTCCCTTTTTTGTTACATTTCTACTCGCTCTGCAACCCCACGCGTTAGATAACAAAATAGTGACCTCCTTCTTCCTTTTCTTTCTGTCACCAAAGTGTTTCTTGTTGTCTCCGTAAGTTCGTGCTCCCTTTTATTCTATATTTCTTCACTGATTGTGAAAGACCTGCAGAGTTTCAGACAGTTATTCCCCTCCCCCTTACTAGCAGCAACAGCAGAACCACCTCTCGTCGAGCGAGATTCCCCGCCCTGCAGCAGTGTCTCAGATTATTGATGAACACTCAATTCCCGAGTAAAAGTTGGACAAGGCGACAAGAGGGTCGTTAAGAAATTACTACAACACATCAAACTTTGTCGATGGTTTAGGCTTGACCATTTTTGGTCCCTCTGGGAACATAAGAACTTCTTAGACCAGCTGCTGTGGTAGACAAAAAAAAACGCGTCTTTGCCTCTGGACCGGGTATTCCCCAATTTGGTCCAGCAACAAGACTTGTGCTTCGAGTTTTGCTTTCTTTCAACAAAAAACGCAAAAGCTGTTAACTTCGTAGCTGAGCAAACAAGTTTTTGGGGCCCACTTTGTTGCGGACCAGTCTGAAGAATATTACATTATCGTAGAAGTCGCGTTCATCACTACAGAAGGCGTCCTAAATGTAATGCAAGAGGACAAGCTAAAACAAGCGCACTTCAGCTACAACGATGGGCTTAACTAGACTTTCTAAGCTATACCGTTTTCTTAGGCACCGAGACTTCCACAAGATCCTCGTTACGGTAACTTAGTTGCATCTTGTAACTTGACACTTGCAACTTCATAAAGAGCACAAGCAAAGGGTAAACTTCACCCTCTTTAGACATTTCAGCGCGTCTACTTGGATCTGACACATACAACAGCGCCAAACAAGCGTTTGGGGAGAGAGATGTCAGTTACAGCGGGTCGCAAATTTTGGGCGGGCTCTGCAAAGTTGACGAGTCAAAAATTCCTCAGCGCTCTTCAGAGGATTTTACGAGTCTGGCCACATGCTGAAGAAGTCCCGGAGCTTGCAGTCTAACCTGTTGAGCCTTGTTTTAACAACTCAGGGGGCCAAAAAGCTTCCAAAAGGAGGAAGAGACAGCTGAAATGACGTATGCAGCAAATTGTGCAGGAATAGTAATGCTATAATAGGGAGAAGGCATCTGTCAGTGCCAGAGTCCCTCTTTCAAGCAAATTGTATACCATCTTCATTGCAAAAATTACTTAGCACACGCTTGGTACAGCAAAGTGGGGCAACAAACATTAGTGATGACGGATAGTCGGAATTTAGCTGCAAAGAAGCTTTTCACATTGTTTATGAAGCGACTTGCGAAAATTATTGGACCCTTAATTCCAACAGAATACACCGCCCGACCTACTCGTTCCCTAATTAAACAAAGAGCGATAATAAGGAAGTTGTAGGATTTTCGGCAAGTTGCAAGCAAAAAGCAAAGTCGAAAACAGGATTCTAGACTTCTAAGGACACAGCTGGCTGCACCACAAAAAGTACGCATTCCTGCGTGTCTCCCGTATGAAAATGCACACACGTTAGCGTTATGGCACACAAATATAAGTGACAAGATGATAAAAAAGGTAACCTGCGGCACAGAACTCCAAGCGTCGCACTACGACTGATTCTTTTGTAACAACTTCTTTAATGTTTGGATTCAGTAGGCTTCTAACTGTGACACAACGACTGTTACTTTACACGTAAATTTTTTCAATATAAAACGAGAGACGTGCAATTCTAATACGTTAACTTCCTTTTTCACCTTTGACATAAGAGAAAAGAAAAATCTTGCTTCCGCTCAAAAGGCATTAAGTTCGAGTTCCGGTAAACTTTATTACATACAGTCGTAAAGAAGCTAATGGCCAATATAGAGCACCTTGCATTAAACTTCGTACTTTAATAAACCGAAAAGCAATCACTGCGTCGCAACTAAGCTACCATGACGTTACTTTTACAGCGCAATGAAATTCAACTCGAAAGGATAAAATACAAGTTACCAAAGTTTTTCAACCTACTTTCCTTCAAACTT
The DNA here is from genome assembly GCA_022885665.1 of Triops longicaudatus. Taxonomy (NCBI): domain Eukaryota; kingdom Metazoa; phylum Arthropoda; class Branchiopoda; order Notostraca; family Triopsidae; genus Triops; species Triops longicaudatus. The sequence goes on along the minus strand of JAGQDJ010000004.1, from coordinate 315,812 downwards.
TATCAATGCTTAAACAGATTCCAAGTAAAAGAAGTCAAATCTGCTATAACCAAAAAGGAAACATAAGCAACTTTTTGGTTGGCGCACAACGACCTTTTTTAAGATTCCATACATTGTTGGCTCTTTTGTGCACAGGTTGAAGAGCTTACTTCCAAAGCAAGTTTGTGGTATTGTACCTGATATGTCCCCATGTCCATTGAACTCAACTTCTATTCTCCAACACGTGTCATTTTTGAGTCCATAAAAGATTCTTTCTGTTGTGAAAAAACGCGGCATTTAATTTACGAAGTCAGGCTGGCAAACGCGTAAAGATTTATAGATCCGTGAAAGTAAACTCTGTGGCCCTTGATGGGCTTTCGGAACGTAAGTTTACGTGTGGCCAAGGAGCGTGAAACCGTAAACCATTTCCATGTCGAGTAGCAATGCTAATTTGTAGGCTGGTCCTGTGGCCAGCTTTGGGTAAGAACGTTTGTAATCTGAGCAAAGTCTCTCATTTGGAACACAATTTTTCAAGCAGACAGCCTTTTTTATTCTGCGAACATGCAAGTTTTAATATGAAGAGGCAGTTTAGAAATAATTCAATAACTAGGAAGTTCGGCTGAGCTTTTCTCTTGCTCAAGGCAGCCAGAGTTGCACAACACGCCCCATAATTCGTCATGCATGCTCTTTTCCAGAGATGGAAGGAAAACCTTACAAAGCAGACCACACTAGCCTACCTACGTCTTAATGTATTTTCGTTCTGTTTGTGTTTTTTCTTTGTCATGTAAGGTTGCAAAAAAATAAAGGAAAAAAACACGGGAGCATAAAGGCAGACAAGAGAGAAAGGAAAGTTTCGGGACAAGGAGCATGCTAATCTATCGTCCGAGTCCTCTGTCATTATCAACGATCCCTCTTGGGAAATTTGCTGTGTATACTGCTACATTTTGCGGTCCCCTAAATATGTTCCAAGGCACGATTTGAAGCGAGCGAACTCTTGAGTGCGAATCAAAACTTAGCCACGAAATTTTGCTTGGGCTTGTTTTGCGCCGGCTGTCACGCATCCAACAAATACACTTTGTAGGTAATTCCAACTTTGTGGTACTATGCTCGTATTCGGTGGGGTTGTCCTATCTTTCTCGTCACAGATGTCACGGGCAAAAGGGAGCGTTGTCATGCATAGAAGCCGGCCAGTGCTGTATCTTAGTGACAAGTAACTTATAATTGAATCTCGCTCTACTTCGCTATGACACTCACAAAAGGCCGGCCAAACCCTTCGGGTGCAAAGCGAACATGTCCGTCACCAAATTAGACGCACGACGGGATTTGGGTTTGCGACAATGCTTCACTTTCGATTGCAATGCTCGAGTTAGCGATGGGGTTGCCGCAGAGACACTGCGGAGTAAAGGTTTCCCATATTTTCACAACCCTGGACACCACACGTGGACAACGCTTTTGCTGGTTGCATTTAAACGGGCTGACAAACACAAACAAAATGGTGCGCAAGCCTTAAAACGAGTTTACTCCCAAGATATTTTTTAAAAAAGTTGCTTATGTTTTTATAGCACATAATTCGGGTTACAAGCAGGGCAATTCCCACAAAATAAATTATTAAGGCAGCGGCAAAATGGGACCTTTTTTGTTCGTTGCCCCGCCCCTCAGCAAAAGGAAGTTTTCCTTGACGGTTTATGAGAAGAGTAGTCGATACGACACACAAAAGAAAAAGCTTTTGAAAGCTAGAAACAGGTTTAAAAGTGTGAATAATTGGCAAGACAATGTCGTTACACGACCCACGTGGGCCCATTAACGGGGCAACTAATTAGTTTTCTCACGGGGCGCTTTTTATCGTAATCTGTAATGACGAGAATTGCTTACAGTTTTATATCCATAAAAAAACTTAATATGAGTGTACGGAGTAATTTTATAACGGCCTCTCGTAGCTTTCTTTCTAAATCATAGCCACGGAGTGTGGTCGATATGGCGCTTAATTTCTTCTTTTACGACTTGAAAAGTGACATGAAACTATCCTAACCTCACTGATGGTGCTCAACGGTTGAAAATGCAGGCGAGTACGCAAGGTACTACCTACGTTGCGCTACTACGGGACGCTGTAAAACGCTGGGAGTGAAAATGGATGTTAATTGAAAGCTTTCGTGTAGATTAGACCGTAAAACTAAAATGCGGGCTGTTAGTTTAGCCACATTTGTAATACGTCAGGTGTTCAAATAAGACTGAATTGCAAACTAGAGTAACGTTTGCTTCCCGCTCCAGGTAAAATGAAAACATATGCAGTAAATCAAAGAAATTATAGAAATGAAAGTAATAAGAATTAACGAAAAATTAAGGTTAAAATAAAACATCTCAAAGACGTACGCTAAGACGCAAATAACTGATGAACAATTATACAACAGATAATATGCTACTGATAAGGATTCATGAATTATGGGATTTTTTTCAGTAGCATAAGTTCAATAAATTTTTAGATTGTTTGCGTTTTTTTATTCCTCTTATTTCCTGAGTAACTTAAAGCATGACTTCGCATTGTGATGGACAACCACAAGAGTGCAAATACCTCACACGGGATAGAGGTAAACGGAAAGTATTTAGGCAAGTGGTGCGGATTTATTTTCAAATAACTGTAAACCGATTGACGGGTGGCTTCATTCCGGCTATGCTAAGTTCGTTCAAAGGAAGATGAACGCCGTCAAGCATGCACGTTACACCCTCGCGCATCATGACGCTGTTTCACACTACAGAAAGATCCGAAAATTTTGCGTTTTCCGGGACAGAGAACTGGAAAGCTGTGACATTTTCTTGTGGAACAAACCGTGATAAATATGCACGGCTTCAACAAAAACTGCATCTTCCTATTGACACAAAGTTTGTTACAGACAATTTAACACGGGCTGATAAGCGTGTATGTATCGAGACAGGATACGGAAAGGATGTAATGCTACGTTTACACTCGCATAAAACCGTTTCCTTCACCTTCGAAAAAGGCGGTGGTAGCTTTTTCGTGTATACAAACTTCCCGAGTAAAGTGCTGTATGAATATTACACGTGAAATCTAGGTTGTGGTATGGGGTTTTAATATTCTATTGAACAAACTCCTGGCAATGGCAAAGAAATTTTACGATGATTCAAAAGTTATTGACAGTCTTTCTTACAACGGTACTGGAAATATTTTGTATAGTGAATGGAAATGCGGGAAGAAATTGCTTATCAAGCTTTTAAATTGTCTTTTCTATTTAATTCTCGTATTCATGCTTCACGTGCAAATGACATCTATAACTGCACACATAAAACTACAATTACAGTGTGGAATTCCTTTCCTCTTTCTGCTTGCTTGCATTACCTATATGGCACATACTACGCATATAAGTACTGATTTGCAAATACCAGTGGCTGCCGATGATGAAGTCTATGGGAACGCAACCGGGCGAGACATTCCTTCCCAACAAACGAAGGTTACCGATACGAGAGGACAGGTAACGTTAGTAGTTTCGTTTAGTACTCCGATACCTGATGAGTTTTCTAACGATGTTGGCAGAAGAACGCTTTTACAGCTGCGTAATGAGAACTTGGGCGTTGTGTGAGAGAATTGCCAAGGTATCGATTCTTATGGACTTTCTTGTAGTCTTTCCTATCTCAACCAGGGAAATTCAATGCTCTTCAAGCCCAGGCAGAGCAGAAAACTTGGTCATTGCCCGGGAAGCTTATATATTCCAAGTTCCTCACGGCTCCGAAGACGTCTCCCCCCAGTCATCACCCAAAACCCTTGCAATGTTACACACGCGAAAGTTCTGTGGGCACAGCGACGACGGGGTGCCAGCGACTATTTTGCCTTTTGATTCGAACGAACGGCAATTAAGAGCCGAGGAAGAAAAGGGGGCGAGTGACGATGGGATCTCATCAGGTTTTCCCTTATTGTCTCGTTTCTAGCTTGGAGACCCCCCCATTTCAAACTCCCTGCCATGTCATTCCCGGCAGCCTATACACGGGCCACGGGTAAAAACACGCTTTAAGATGCGGAAAAGTTACAGTCACGGATATAAAATCCTTCGCTAAAGGAGTTCATCCCAACGACTCCCCGGGAAGGAAGAAAGAACAAATTGTCTTACAAATAAGCCCGGGTGGACCGTTTCAAGCTTTCGCCCCTTTTTTTTTCAAGCGTCTTGCCAAGCGTTTCATTTTTTTACGAACGTTCTATTTGCATATCTGGCTTCATTCACACATACGTACTTAAACGAGATCCTTTTTTTCCCCTCCCAGCGAAATACTCCACGTTTCTTCGCATTTGCGTAGGTTTTCTGATGCCTCTATTAGGCAACGCTAATGAAGGGTCACGGCCGAAAACAAAATCAAATTGAAGGTTTTATGATCCTTCGAAGCGAACACGGTAAAAGCAACGTTCTGAAGGCTGTTCTTTGTAAAGAGCCCCAGCATCCACCCAGCAATTAGTTGCGAACGGTACGTTGTTCTATGAAAGCTCAATAAGCTTTACTAAAAAGCCTAGTAAATCCTATTATGACGTCGGGCTATTCAGGCAAGAGCCCTCCTTTCCCTGATTTTCTAGTTTACTAGAGAAGCGTTCGCCTGTCCCAAGCCCCCAACTTCGATGACTTATAGACCGTTTTTTTTTGTAGAGTTATGCGTGAGAGAAATGGGCAATCAAAGCTAGGGGCAATAGCATGATCTAGGTAGATTAACAAATTTTCCAATCTGTAACGTGAATCTTTTGCTCCCCTTGGGTCATTAATGACACGTGAAGCATTTCAAGGGAGCTAACTATATTACCCCAACCGCACAACTTACCTTCACAATGCCTTTTTATGTGTGCGTTACATTTCGAAACAAACACACTGTACTGCATTTTCAAGCTCAACGGCTTTTTATCTCAAAATAGCATCTCCACGATGAGCTCCAAGGAAGCGGACTGCGATTCGATGTCGTCTTTAAACAGATTATCCATCAATTAGCGAAATTTGTCCAACCTTGGGTAATTTAACGATTTGGATGCAACATTTCTCCCTTGAGTGCCGGATGTTGTCTTCGAGTGTACTTGGAATGGTCTAATTGCGAGAGTTTTTCATGTTCTAAACTGAATTCAGGGAGCGACTATCTATCTGTGGCTCACTGGAAGCCCAACTGGCGCAACCTTGTATGATGCTGTATAACGACTCGTGCCAAAATGACGTCAGGGCAGGGCAAAAGTCTGAGAAACGTGAATCTTCACTAAGGCTAATTTTGGCGCTGAGCTACAGAGTGAGCTGGATAGCACATGGTGGGGGGTGAAAAGAGCATGTACTGAACGTTACTAATACGACGATCATTCGACAAGAACAAATAAAACCGAAACCCCACGTTGGAGGTAGTTCACAGGAGCGGATACGTATATGGCCTTCGCACAAGACATTGTTTCCCACCGAAAATTCCACAGCCATGGCTCATGGCAAAAAGCCATTCTCCCATAGTTAAAGTAATGGGCAAGTTTCGAAAAAAGTTGCATCTTTTTCTACCCTCCTCCTTCCAAACACTGGCGTTCAAATCGTTGGAAGTAGCAAGCAAGATGGTCGTTTCTCAGCTTGATAAATGACTCAAAGCGATTCAATTCGGGGTATGGGGTGGAGATAAGGAATCAAGTTTGAGAAAAATCAGGGAAATTCGGCACAATAACGAAGGTGCTTTAACACCGAGCTTTGCTAAGTATCTTGTAAATCCCAAGTAAGGATTTTTATTTCATTGTGTTTTAGGGAGTGAAAAATACAACATATCTCAGCTTTTCTACATCTGTTCCGTTTCCTGTTGATCTCGCTGTTTCTTCCTTGGGACAAAAGAACAACGCTTCTTTTGAGTAGTTTGCGTCTGTACCAATCTGGATGAAAAATCAATAAAGTTGTTAAAAAGCCAACTACTCCGTATAAATGACGACGGATGCGCTTGTCAGCGACTGGATTCCTTATTATTCAGCCTTTTGGGAGTTATTATTATTTTTTTTTTTGAATGGGTAAGTAGTTAGCGATGCAAAACTTGATAGCACATAAGAGCAATCAATCAGAAACGTGAATTTTACGATTCCATTACATCGTTTATTCACTGACAGCTAGAATGTCGTACTGTTGGGTTCCGAATTAACAATGAAGAGTGGAATGACGACAAGTTGACATCAACTGTGAAGTTGAGGAAACAACAGATAAAAGGAGCCTCAAAACATATCCTCTCCCTCCTTTAATTTGATTTGACAGTCAGAGAAGTTGTTAAGGGAGGGCTGGTAGCGACAGGTAAACTTCTGTCATTCATTTATAGTTTGTAAATCTTGAAATTCCTGATAAGAACTTGATCAGTTCTTTGTGCCGGCACCGGGAAAGTATATTAGAAGTTGCGTTCGTTCTCACAACTAATTCTGTCTTTCACAGGTGCTTTCTCAATTTGTCAAACAAGTTCCCTAGTCAACTTTTCAGCAGGAACGAACCCGACCCAACTTTCCTTGCGTTCTAAAGCCCTTGTCCTATTTTATTCCACTATCTTTTATGCCAGAGCAACTTATTGCTTTTCCCTGCCGTCCGCAAATCTCGTTCCGACATCCAAGAGCTAAACGTACTTTTTTGTGTGTGTGTAAGCCCACAGACAGGACAGTAATCTAAGTCGCTTTCGCTTTTTGTCCTTTCCTACAACCCGAGTTTTATGTACAGTACGAACAGGAACCGACAACGGGATATTCAAGAACGTTCTAAAAGCTCCTGCCATCAGGTTCACCTGCCATTCGTGAACCAAGTTTCACCTCATCTTTCATATCGTTTCAGAGCTTATGTCATGATTCGGCGTCATTTCTATTAAGTACGCACGCAATGAGCCGGCCTGTTCATGATCCAGCTTACTCAAGACCCTACGCTTATATTGTCGAGACTGTTCCAACTTCCAAGTTAAGCAAATAAAACCGAGGCTAATAAGCCTCACCCAAACGACTAACAATGTCCCATAACATGACACGTTTCGATCAATAAAGGAAAATAATAAGTATAATCTGTAAATTTAAATTAAAACAATCAAATTTTAAGCATGAAATACAAAATATGCAAATAGAAGTACAGTAATAAATTGTAAATAAAGTAAATGTATAAAACGAAAGTATAAAAAGTATAAAACGAAAATAAATATATTTGATAAATACACAAAAGAATCTATGTCAATAATAACCCAAATGATTTCATTCCACATGCCATAAAAAGAGCATAAAATACCAATAGAATAATATTTTAAAAAATAAATAAATAAAAACCGATATTTGACAAGTCATGAGACGAGGCGCGCTTGACTTGCATTGAAGAGCTCTCTTAAGAATCTCCAATACTTGAATAGCTAAAACGGAGTGGGAAAGGCATTCTTGTAACTATCGTTGACGAACTCTTCCAGAAATTTGGCAGGGTTAACTCGAACTTCATTACGAGGGTCGTGTCAAGAAATCCGGGAACGAAGTAGGTGATAAAAAGAGTGAGTCTGCTCCCCTTTCCGAAAAACCTCATCCCACTCATCCTATCGTACTGTGGAATTCTTGGCGCAATTTGGTAATAAAGTATCCAGGCAACTGACCATGTGACATTAGATTTGAGCCGCCTCCCCCAGGCCAAAGCTGCTGCAAATGCACTTTGATGCACTAGTACTAGAGCACTTTGGTAGATCACCGACCGAAGAAGCAATCCGCCAGTTATAGACTTTACTGCCATTCACTTTATTTGCTAGCTATCTTCTCTACATAAAATACCTACGACAAATACAAAAATACGGGTTATTAAATTCCTTTAAAAAATGCGCTACCTCACAGACTTGGCCATAAAAAGAGATTGCCAATTAAGGCCCCGGTATATACAAACCTCTTATGGGAGACTAACATGCTGGAAAAAAAGGTTAAAAATCAAAGAAACTTTGATAGTACGTTGTTGTAGATATCTAGTGGAGAATTTCTTCAAGACGTTTTCACTAAATTTGTAAATTGGGGTTGAATTTTGCTACTTTTTTATTATACGGAAAATGAAAGTCAGGCAAATTAGGTCTGATTTTTTTTTTTAATTTTAAGGTATAAATAGAAACGGAATCGATCAGGTACTTTTTGTAATCTCGAGTATGAAAATGTATTTTTTTAACGAATATTGGGATGAACTCTGTCCAGAGTTTCTATTTGACGTCGTTCAACCTCTGCTGTTAGTTATAATAAGAGACCTACCCTCCGCGAAGGAAAGGATGTTTCTATCTCTTATTTTAAAAAAATTGTGAAATTTGTGTATACCGGGGCATTAAGACTTTGATTTTTTGCCGATTCATTAAAACTTTCTTTATTGTTAAGCCCAAGCGAGTTTTTTTTTACTCCTATCAAGTTTCCAGTCAAGGAATGTAAATTGATCTTGTCACTAGGGAAAATCCGGAAACCACATGATTTTCCGCAATTACTAAAATTCCGAGGTTTACTACACATTTTTTCTGTATAAATTTTGTTACATGTATTTACTCCATGAATCGAATCGCAAAGCACGAAAGGGAAAGATATGAGCAATAATTATGCGTACTGCACTTTTCACACATCTGTCCCATTTGTGTCCAATTTACTACGTTAGCTCCGAGTGAAAGCACGAGAAAGAGGTCTTCACAATACCGTCTACCCTTTTTATTTATCTATCCTCAGAAAACTAACACGACTGCCAAAGAGCAAAAAAATGTTCCAAGGACGTTCCCTGGGAAAAGAATAAGCGCTAAGCAGTGATGAGAACTAGCGTGGTCTATTGTTTCCCTAGTGAACAAATATTTTCTAAGAAACTGGACTGATTGCCATGCATTTTTTTTATCTGGGAACAAGTTATTTTTCTTTCGCTTCTATAGCTTTGCAAAAGTAGATCAATCTTAAGACAACAATACAAAGACGACATGTAGTAATAACTCAACTGTAATTTCGACACATGCTTCTTAAGGGCCGAATGCCTAGCACTGTAACTTTCATTAACGGGATTTTTTTTGTCTCGACTGATGAACAAAGACACGAATGCCTAGTTCATTTCGATGAGCCTTAAAATTCTACCAAGCACAGGGGTATTGTCTACTTTTCTTTTATTACTTAACGATTAGTACAGCTTGAACACCATACAATATTCAACTGGAGCTGTAGATTGTGTGTTGGGGTGTTGATAACGAAAGACTAAAGTTGCCAGCGGGAGTTGTTCTCTCGTGATCACCATTTTATTTGCTATGGTTACATTAGGATTCCTGGTGCAACAATTCTTCCTTGCCTTTCTCAATGATAGTGTCAAGTTTAGTCCCTCCAAGTTTGCCAACCTTTTTTTTTTACTCTATGGCTTCAAGTGCTTGGCAAATGGTTCACGTAAGCCCTTTTTCCTCATGTGGCAAACCTCAGAGGAATAAAACTTTGTTAATTGCCTGCTTCTATCAAAACTTGCCTTCAAAACATTTCTCAATACTTTTGACACATCAGTAAACACGACTAAGCACTAAGAGAAAGAGCTTCAGAAAAAAATCACAGCACGATCTGAGGGGAAAAAAGTTCACGCCAAATCGGGAAAAATTCGGAACCAAATTGGAACGTCTTGTTTTCCCTCCTTCTAATTATTACTCAACGGTTATGGATATGAGACGTGCAACAGAAAAAGTCTACATGTGTACAAAGTTAACTCATGAGCTAACAAATTGAGTATCTTCACTGTTCGTTTGCAAGAGACATTGTTCCTTTGCCCTTTTAACTGCGACAATTTCAAGCAATGCAGTATTTTTTGCTGACAGTCATTAAAATGAAGAAAATGGATAGAATGTCTTCTATATTCTGTAGAAAGAACACGTTCGTAGGAAGGCATCACACATGTAACGAGAAATGAAACCTATTTTTTGCTTCAGGAATTCTCCATTACTGAAGATTCAGTTTCCTTCATACCAGACTCCTGGAGAAATTTCTGGATCAATAAATCATTAACGGAGTAGCTTCATTTAAAACTAATAATGAGTCTAACTCGGCAGCTCTTATCGAACTCGATATTTTTGTGCATACGTAAAAGCATTTTCCCTCACGATAAACACATTTATAACAAGCGAACTTTGCCACGGAGACAGTTTTTGAGACATCACGCTCGACACAAATATAATCATTTGTTACGTTGCAGACTATAAAAATAACATGCCTCCTAGAATAGCGCGTTGCTAAACTGCCCATGACGATTCTGCAGCCCTTGGAATACTGCAAAACTTGCTTGGTAAACATCGCGATTCGCAGCAAGTGTTACGAGCCCCAATTATTCCTTTACAACTAGCGGGAAACGGCTCAAGTGCTTTCAAAAGTTCGCGCTCCAGTCCCTCATTCACTGGGTCATGCGGTTCGCCACTGAACTAATTGCCCTACACATTTCTTTTGACACGTTATATCACTTCGTGTTCGTTAAGTCCTATTCTCTTAGCTCTCCTGGCCATTGTCCAAACTTTTAACTGGCAAAAAATACCAGTAGCCTTTGTTGAGTCACACCATAAAAAATAAATAAATAAAAAAGTAGCAATACACCTAAACTAAAGCAAATGCTGACTTGGATCCGAAACAATGCTAAAAGAGACTCCCCAAAGGATCCGGTGGGACGATTTTCGAAATTTAGAACCTTCCATATCTTTTAGCTGGGCGGGCAGGGGAAGCCCATTTTATTTGTTATAGGGATTGCTGCTTCTTTATCGTGTTTCGTGCAACTCCCGCTTCTTAGAACAAGGCACCCATGTCCAGTCAAGCTTAATTATTGCTGTCGTTTGACTGTTAGGGGAAGGTTGGTAGGTTTGTGTCCTCGTGTGCGGCGTCAGCACTATTCAAGCCTTGACTAGTAAACTCTTTCGCTTTTATCTGTGACTGCTGGCATCTGGGGCAAGAATGTAAACCGTTGCACCTATAAAGGCCCGACGTCAAGGATCTGTAAACCGAAGTCTAACAGCTCCCCACCCCAAAAAAAAAAAAAAAAAAAAAAAAAAAAAACTTTTATTTCGAATGTCAATTTACCGCCCTAATGAAGTTCCAACCAACCTTTCGAATCATTCAGAAGCTTAAAAGTGCACTGAAAAAGATTGCTCAACGATAAACGCTCGTAAAGGAGAAAAAAAAGAGGAAAAATACTCAAACTGCGACCACCCAAATACAATGGGTTGTTCAAAGAGGCTCTTCAAACGTATCATTTGCGTGTTTGTGGGAATATGTTCGACGGAGGTCCCCCATGTTTCCCCAGCCTAAATGAGGTAAGAATGGACCAAAGGTCATTCTCAGTGTGTCATATAATTAAGAAACGGCAACCAGCACCTACTCTAATGAGAGTTTTTATTAAAGGGGGGATGAACAACCCCGGGGCAAAATAGGGGCGAATCCGTAGATACCTGTCGTAGCCTTTTTTGCCGTGGGAACTTTTGGGAGCTGGGGTGGGCGGGTAAAAAGCTCGGTACACACAACAGCAGCTTCCGGACACACAAGGACGTTGGTCTCTTACTTTATTTCATTTGGGTTGTTTTATTTTGATTCACCTTTTATTTTTATTTTTGTATCTTGCTTTTATTGTCTGTGGAAAGAAAGAGAAGCTGGACTAAGCCAAAAGCACGGAAAAGGTAAGAGAAAGGAAGCTTTTTACTTCTGCTTTTTGGTTCTTAAGTCTTCCGTTGTAAAAGGCTTTTTTCGTCCGTAAACGAAGAGGACGGGAGCCAGGTGTACTACTCGGATTAGCATGAACATGATAATGGACTACTGAGAAGGAACTATTATCCGGCTAGTGACGAGAACAACCTGAGCTTGTAGCAGATTTTGCTCCCCCTAACTCACCACCAACCGCCATTTCCTTTCTCGCCAAGCTATTATATTTCATCAAGTTTTCCTTGCAGTTTTTCGATCCTTCGCTTCACTACGCGAGTCTATTATTAAACTTTTTTTTCCAACAAGAGCCTATACGCTACCGATACCAGAAGCTAACTATGCATCAAGCGAGCTTAGTTTGCCCAAAGTAAAAATTATGTGAAAAAATGAGGTGATGGACTTGGCAACGAAAGGGGGCTAAGATATGAGGGGAGATTTGAATCTCGTTGGTTCGTAATAGCTTTCTTATGAGAATACTCATCAAAGTTCTTCGGGAGAGATCGGGGAATGGTCATTAATCCCGATAATGGAACCAAGCATGCCCTGTAGGTTCTTTTTTTTTCGTACGCTGAGCCTGCGTGTGTAGTTAAGTCAAAAGGAAACACGAAACAACCAAGTACTAGGCAAGAGGATACGGACGTCAGTAAACACGGGAGAACTAAGACAAGGACAAGAATAGGAAAGATATTGCGTGACTGTGTGAAATTAATACGCCATATCTCTGGTTGCGGCTCATCAAACTAGATTTAAGCAACATCCGGATTTCGACGCACAACTTCCCGACTATCTGAGGAGCCACACTCTTATTAGTTCCATCTCCCCTCCTGGAAAGAAAAACTGCGCCGAAAAAATCGGAAACAAACCTAAGGATGTGTCAGCTTTATTTCAAGATTTTTGTTCCTTGGGTTGAAATTTCCTACGCCTTTTATCCATACATTGACTGAGTAACCTTTCTTTTTTTACTAAATTGAAAATATTTTGACGGTGACTGTTCTTTTACTAAAAAAACTAGATCTTTTTCCAAGAAAATCCGTATCATCGCCTAAAAGCTCTTTGGGATCTGCATCCCGTATTCAATTTGAGTAAGTTACATTCCGATCCTTACGTCACCCTAGTCTGAAAGCCGAAAAAGATCACAGCATCCGAGCTTTCATCTCTATTCTTTCTTCTCGCATAGCTTAGGTTATTCCAGTCATAGGTTATGCGAGTCACTGAAAACCCCTTTTTTCCCCCTTTCGCACTCACACTCTTCTATCTCCCTAACAATGGATATCTATATACAACAACTTTTTACACCTTTCTCAAAGAGAGTTAGGTCGACCGTATTAAGTTTCCCACCCAAACTTGTGGGATTTTCCACATATCTTGCGGCTACCCCAACGCTTTCATTACTTCCTCCATATACTAATAAGTCAACCTTTTTTTGGGTAGAAATTGTTTACCGGATGGACGCGAAAAACTGGGTAGATGAATATTCGCCCGCTATGTCGTATACGTTACTCTTTTTTTTTTTAGAAAGGTAACGGAGAATCAATACCTCGAGAGCACCAACCCCCCGCCATCTTCGAAGATGTTATGAAAACCAAGGGTACTTTCCACCATCTCGAGCCATGTACTATGCACCTCATTTTTTCGGTCCTCCATCCCACTGTTCTTTATATAATACGCTTTTCCTTTTCTGTGCGTATACTCTAATGTTTACCTGATACATTCACAGCGTGATTCAAGCCCCACGCCTTTGAGGATACTAAGCGTTTCTTTAATAATATGATCTCTACACGAGGCTTTCCGGACCAAGAAAGTCAGGAATTCAGCATCACAAAAGCAAACTTGCAGACAGACCAGCGTCTCAAGAGCTTTTTTTTTATCCAGCTTTTTTTTCTCTCTCCCTGGCGGGCAACTTCCTATTTCCGTGCTTGTCCCACAGCTTTTGTTTGATGGTACGTCAAAGCACAAAAGGGTCTCCAATAATATACCGAGAAAAAGGCAATAGTCAAGTGTAGCCCTTGTGTACTGTACATTAGACGTGTGTATGTGTGTGTGTGTCCGTGTGTAGTGTTGGGTGACCAAATCTTTTCTTCAGCTCCCAGAAAGTTCGTTGGTCTTAAACCTAAAAAACACGAGCTGATGGAGCGGGTGCAAAGGCCAGAAATAATGCTGCTCCCGCTGACACAGCCCGAGCTTTACTTTTCAGCATTTTTTCTTTAGCTTCCAACAGAAGGTCATATAAAGCTTCCTCACACTGGCTTGCTTTGCCGTCTATAAAACAAATAAAACATTTTTCTTCCCCTTTTCCATGCACGAACCTCAATCATGCAAACATATAACATTGTCGGAGCCATATAAATGAACCAAGCGCAAAAAGTGATAGCATTATGGATGACCAATTAAGTGGACACTGCCCCCATAATTTCTCTTCCCGGGGACTCTTGAGGTGGCAAGTTATTCAGAGCAGGGCGAGGGGAAACTTTTCCGCTGCCAACTTTTGACTGGTGCGAAATGTATGTACTTAAGCAGGCGCACCGTTGCTGCGCCCCCCGAAAGACTAGCTCGACGTTTCTGACAAATTGGCGACGTTAAATCTAACGTCTCACTAGCATATTGGACTAAAAGAAATGGATGGGACTTTTCAAACTGCATTCATCTCTTTTCCGGGAGCAAAGGGCTTTTGCGACTGCCTAGCGAACCTTTCGTGTGCAGCTTTCTGCAGCTGTGAGATCCACCAAAGAACTTCGAGAAGACACGAAGCTAAGGGGAAAACGAAACACAAAAAATGGACCAGGCGAAAAAAAAGGGCTGCAGTTGAAGACGAAATGGGGCAAAAAGGCTATAAAACGGAATCTTCATCTTCTCGTCCAGTAGCTGCTCAATCCTATAGGGTACCGGCGTCTTATTCGGCTTGTGATGAACACGTACCTTTTCTACGTAGCAAAAATGCATTTCTCATACCATTTTCCCCCCAATTTCTGCTGTACTCAGCAAGGACCCAGCCTGCATAGGACACTTGAATGAATTAAAAAAAGAAACGAGAGCCTACACTTGCTCTTGCCGACCACATCGCTTTAGCCCTGATTACATATTGGTTTGTTTTTTTATAACCTTTCTTTGTGGCTTTTTTTCCACCCAGGGCGGAACTATGGCAGCCCATTCGTCTATCTGATACAATGAAGAAACTTGTGCACTACAGAGGGGGAAAAAATCGCTATTCAACAGTAAACCATTCGCTTCTCCTCCCTGAAAGGCTTCGTATTTGCTCCAAATATACTTCGGGCTGACCCAAGGTTTCTTTAACCCTTTATACCCCGGAAAGCCAAGACATCAGTTACATTCTCCAGCTTCTTGGTCCACCACGTGACCCAATCAGACAGTTGGGCATCTGTGAGAGTTATCACAAGCCGATAACCACCCAACGATGGCTACTATTTCCTCACTTCTTGAACTACTAAAACATTTCTTATGGCGGTAAAAACTAAAGAGCTTTTGGTGCACTAAGTCCCAGCGTGTGGTTTCTTACGACTAATACTTTACCACGAAAATGCACATGCCTTTTGTCGTACTTTGCGTACAATGCTATCCTGGCGTCCTCGTGTAAAACATAATCGCATTACTCGAGTAAGCTGAAAAAAATGGGGGAGAATTAGGAAGTTCCTTCTTGACACCACTCAACAACCCTTTTTGTTCTTCCCTAGGAAGCGTTATGAAGTATGGTGCAGCATTATTAAGCAAAGGGAAAAGGGTGAGTTCCCATTTCCAGACAAAATTGACTGTTAGTGGAATGTATGACGCAAGTTTCTTTCATTTTTTTAATAATAAAATTCTGCGCATTGCTTTTAATTGCCTTTTATACGTCGTACAGCGCGTAATACGCATAATAATGGATGATAGGACTTTGAACCATGACTTAAAATTTGAGAATTTCTTGAAAAAATGGACGATACCACGGAGATAAAACTTTACATTAATAAGAAGAAGATTATTAATAAAACGAGTTATTTTATTTTTCATGAAAATTGAAGTGAAAGTGTAAATTTATGAGCATCATCGCAAGAAAATAATAAGAGTAAAATACACAAGAGTGAATTCGACAAGGGTGGTGCGAAACATAGATGTGGCAATTCTACACAATTTGCTCTTGGAAGTGTTGATTGTCAAAGGGAATTGTCTCAATTGAGGAGCAAGTTGTCGGTAGGGATCTCTCAAGTCAAGGATAGTGCGCCCAGCTAAGCCGGAGCCCCGGAGAAGATTGTCTTGTTCGGAGCCAACTAGAGCGCGTCGTTTGTAACAATATTTCGTTTCTTACTTGAAAGCACAGAAAGATGAAATCACTCCAAATCCGGGTCCTAACTGATTGGTCATGAGTTTTTCGAGCAGTGCTCTGTAACGTTCTTCACTCTCTACAATTGAAAAACTCTTTTCTAACCCACGATGACGGTGCTGCTAAGTCTTAAAAAGGAAGGGAGATGAGCTTGGCTAAACACTCTTCTAACTCATACTATTTCCTTTGCATCAAGTGTTCCTAGCTCGGGTGCTTGACGTTAGAGCTTCAATGTAAAATAGTCCTCATCACCAAGGTGATTTTAAGCACCCAGTGCAGCAACAACATGATCAAGACATCACTGCAATAGTACATTTTACGCAAGACAGCTCTTGATCAAAAGCGGGAGACGCCACTGCAACGTGCAGGCAAGCATGCCATGAAAACGGTCTTTCCCCCTTTTTTGATCAACACGTTCTATGGACATACTCCGGCGACAAACGCCGAGGCGGAGAAGCAATTATTACAACAATGGCTAAACTGCATTTAAGAATATGAAAGCTCATGAAAAATAATTATCATCTACTTCACCCCGGAACGCATTTTTAACTCTATGCAAGGCCCAAATCTCGTCAGACGAGCTATGGCATGCTAATTATCATCCACTCGGAAATACCAAACTTTCACCATCTCCCTTTCATAATTTTACCCCTTTTGTTACCCAGTTTCAATCTATCCGTACCTGTGTCGGTACCCTGTTCGTAGGATGTATGTAAATTGGAAGTGAAGCGGCAAGACAAATCTCATTTTGGTTCGTCTGCTGTGATAAGACCAGTGGCTTGCCTTCCCCGGATCCCTTTCCTGTACAATTTGCTCGTAAGACGAAACTCGGTTATCGAACGCCAATCTAAAGACAGCGTGTCCAAGACGCGACTTATGCCATTCAATACATTCTGCCTTACATAAGTCTTCCTTTACACAAGTCGTTTTAACTGTTCCGAGTCAATCTGTCACCACGCAAAAAAAATAAAAAAAATGGGAGAGAGAATGTTTAAAAACATTTCAGAGTTCGATAAAGTTTATCGGGCAGATCCATATGGTAATCCTCTCCCAAGTCATTTATTCCTGTTTCCACAACGTAATGTCTTCTTCCTCCTCTTGGCAACTTGTTATTTGTAATCCTCGGCACGTCTATACCGTAAGTTACAAAAAACAGGCCAAGGGAGGGGCTCTCTATACCATTGCAATAAAGTTGAGAGTGTGAGAACTCTCTCATGACTCTCTCATGACAAACACAAAGTTCTGTAAAGTTAATTGCGTCACACCTGAACACGTGTGAGTATAGGGAGCGCCCGCGGAGTTTTAGAGCACAGGTTGGAACATGTTCGTTGTTCTTTGTCACTTTTCTCGATTTTCAACTGTCTTGCAACTTTCAGCTTGAAACGACTACAAAGCAAAACCTTTTTAGGCGTTCTATGCGAGACAGAACCGAAACGTTTGAAAAGCATTGCCAAGTCTCCAAACACGGTCACAAATACGGGTCAAAGTTGACTGCAAACATAGAGATGCAAAACCCATGCCGGGATTCTTGTGGTCGTAAGCCTGGTTGGAACAATAATAAAAAAAAAAAACAACTCCATCGTCCCTGAATGTTCCCTTGTCACATAACTCAGCCTCCCATCGTAGCCATCGTCCCTGCACGAGACTTCAGACACCTTCCCGTGTCACAGCGATAGCGAATTGCAGCGTGTGTACCAAAAAAAGCTTACATGGGCCAAGAACTCTTTCTCTCGAGTTAAACTACAGGCTAGTAAATTTCAGTTATCGCCAGCACTATGTAAGGGACGCTGCACCTTTCGAATGAAAAGAGGGTAGAAAAGTGCTCAGTGATTCACGCACTCCAGTGTAGTAGTGCATTTCAATATTCTGTGTCGTACGGAACCTGTTTGTGAGCTTTGCTCCTATTTCCCACGCGTTCAGCTGTAAGGCAAAAGTGAAACTCCCATTCAAGTCAATGCCATTTGTCCGTGCAGCGAGCCAAGAGCACAGAAACTATGGGACGACTCGCTTTTTTGCTTTTCTTTCCTTTTTACTTTCCCTCCGGCATTCTTAAAGTTTTAGCAAGCAAGTCAGCAACGCGCTCTAAGTAAACAACTTAATTTGCATTCGGCTCCGAGCCTCATTACCTTTACTCACGTAAAGATCCAGCCTCTTCTTCCGAATAATCCTAGCGCCCTTCCTTGGCGGCTTTTAAAGCAAGACAATTAAACGAAAAAAAGACTTTCTTAGCACGCTCTTTTTTGCGTCATACGTCCTTAATACGTTCGTAAATTCTCTTTAAGTCTCTTTCTTGAGGATTTCGACGAGGATTACGAAGTAAAAGGCCGAGTGAGTAAACCGTAGCTAACCAAGCAGTAAACCGAGTCTGTGAACCATATAAAACGCTCGCAAATGGCATAATCGATCATAACGAGGTTTCCAAACGATCAGGAGGCAAGAACTCCATAACTGTCACTTTTAAGGGCTACCTAAATTTTTCCCCTTATATACTTTCAATATAATATTACGTAAATACAATACACAGCTTATACTGGGTTGTATTTTCAAGTCATGAGCTATTTTCTGGAACTGGTTGGTAAAATCATTTTCGACTGATATAGTTTAGTAATGGAGATTAATACGCATGTCCATCAAAACGGACACTGACAGAACACAAAAAAGTGAACGTCCCACTTCCCATCAACAAGTTCTCAATCTGAAGAAAAACTTGCCCTGTCATCGCTTTAAATATCGGCTCAATTGCTCTATTAATGAGAAAATAAAATCTTTGAAAGACGTGAAATGGACAACTAGTTCGTCCGTTTTTGCCCAGTTCTCTTTCAGCGCAGAAGATAAAGCGAGCACGAAAATCTGTGGCTCATGATGGCAAAGTCAACATGTTAACACCTTAAGAGAAAAAAAAGTAAGAAGAGACAAATTCCGGGCGCTCCGAACATAGGAAAATGGTGTTTGCCAAACCATCAGCCTCCAACTCTGCGCACGGATAATGTGGTTACTTACTAATTAAATTACGTGAGCTTGTGCTAATAGACACACGGATGGACGTCTAACAAGCAACGTCACCACTAGAAAAGCACGTTCGTTACACACGAGTGCTATCATATCGGGATTCCTAAACAACGTCCTCGTCATTCTCAGGTAGCTGCGGTACAGCGCGATCTCCCTACAGCAGCTCTTGGCATTAATTAGCCCTCCCTGGCTAATCAAAAATCATCTCGTCATTTTTTTCTTTTTCCTCAACTTGGTACATAACGCGAACGAGATACTTGGGGGGCAAAAGCAACACTTGTCCGTTATTAATTATTAAAGATCACCTTATTAAACTGCAGACTCGATGCCCTGGAGTCATTTCCAGGTTGAGCTGACTGTAACTAATGCGGCAACGTGAACAAGTGAGTAATAAATGAATCCGGTGGAAGAACCGGGTGGTTAGCATCGCTCACTTGGATGGAGATGCGCCAATAATGTTGTGAATGAAAACCCGGGCGCTGTATGGTGAATGTAGAAAACGGGATCGAGGAAAATAAAATAATCTAGTCCGTTCTCTGACCGAGCCGCTGATAAAAGACACACGCGGGGTGAACCTGTTCAATAACTTTAAAAAATGTGCAAAACAGTAGAATGCAGATCTTATCCAAAATATCGCCATGAGCTGAGCTCTTGCTTTGCCAGCATCACAGCACCGCTCACGTCAAAAGAAGAGAAAAAAAATATTCTCTGCCCCTATTGATTCGCCATATTATTCCTGCTACGGAGCTGAGAAAGGCACGCATATTCATAATCTTGTTTTTCCTAAAGTTCCCCACATTTTTATATTTAAAAATTATTTAAAAACCTTTTCTGTGCCGTCATAGCCCAAACTTTTCAGTTACGCGTCGTAATAACTACAAATGGGTACTTTTTCTCTCGTCTACTACAGCCAACGCAGAATCTTTCTTACGAGGCATAGTTTAAATCCTGGCGGCGAATTAGATAAAAAAGTACTGGAAACGTTGTTAAACGTATTTATTATTCATGAGGTAACGCTAGCGGTGTTCAACTGCCAACACTTATCAACACTTCTGAATAAGAATATTTTGAAGTCCATAAAAAAAGAGTTTATAAAGCTGGCTATGGGGACCAAACTACGGAACAAAAAGAAAAACAAACTATGCTTCTTGAGTTTGTTGCGGCCATGGTTCGGCCGTCTGACATCTACTTGGTCGGGATTATAAATAATGTTCGGGGATCGGTAAGCAATAAAAATCTGTCACGGCACCCCCCCCCCCCCATTGTGCAAGAAAAGATATGATGCATGCTGTGGGCCAACAGATATAGGGCACAAAAACCGATCAACTAAATGGGAAACATGTCGTTCTCACTCAAGTTTACACTGTTTTCCGGGCTTGCGTGGCGCAAGCTACTTAGACTATGCCCAAAACTGTGCTACAAATATGAAAAATAAAAAAAGTGAAAAATTCACCAAAAAATGGAAAAGTCACTCTTATTGCGGGTTCTTCGCCGTTACGATTCCGAGCAAGCAGTAAAAATATTTTTCTTCAGTGGAATACGGGATAAGTGCTAGGTACTATTTTTCTCCCTGTCTCGACAAGCACCTAAGGCCTTTTTTAAGTCCTATTTGTGATGCTTAGCATGTATAGCACATATCGGTTTGGCAATAAACCGGTTGGCATAAATCGCCGTGGCTGCAAGTTGACATCCGCATATGCGCAGGAAGCAATTTATTGTCGTCGATAAACGAAACTAGTGAAATGACAGTCAAAACTTGTATATTGAGCACATTAACAGCATTTGGTTGGCAAAACTCGAAGAAAACAGAGCAGTCAAGAAGACTGAGAAGCACTACACCCGTACGAAGTTCTTTTACGACCGTAAAACCGACGCCATCAAAAGCAGGATCTCATAGCCTTTTCTTATTGGTAATGTCGTAATCGACTTTTAATGGAGCTTGTTTTCTTCTCCGCTCCGAAAGAAACAGACCGGGCGTTTCTTTAAGGAGTTGCGCATAACTCGTTAAAAAAACAACTATAGAAACCCGTGTATTACGCTGAAACAATAACAGTCCGTGCTATACAGTTTCCAGAACTCGCCAGTGGAGATTAGCCTTTCACGGTTCACTTTTGGGAGATCTTTGCGTAAGAATTATAACGACAGAATACCATAGGCCAAGCTCCGACTGGTGAAGAGCAGCTTCCTGTCCTTTCTATACGGTTGAACGATGCCCCGCGTTACAAGGCCTCGTTTGTGTTTAGATTACTGGCTAGAATACATTTGACGCTCTCATGGAGTCATTAAAATTTAATTTTCCTTTATACTATGTCAACATGTGCTGTCTGACATAAAACGCCCATCAGCATCTCCGGCTCTGAAGTATGAATCCTCAAGACGCGCTTCACCGAAGATGTTCGCCTATCTCCACTGGCTCCTCTTTCCACGTCCACTTGAACTGCAGCCTTGTTTATACAAATCAATCTCAATACCCCAGCCACAAGACGCCAGCAAAAAACTACAGTGTAGCAATCACTCCTTTGCGGTCTGTATATAAATGGGTAAGTAAAACAAACGATCAAACCCTCTTATAAATGGTCCGTGCGCTTTGCGGGGTGATGCTCTCATCGTTTCGTGTCCCGGCTTGTTACAAGAGCGGCTAGACCGGGCTGAAAAACAGTCGCCAAAACGACGTCATGGGTCCCAAAAGTTGGACGGATATTTTCACTCTTTCCCTTTTCACTCATCGCTATAGATACGTTCTCTTCCTCGAACGCATGTGTTGAGCATGAGACGTGTCCTGGAGTCTGAGAAAGGCCATTTTGGGAGGCTGATAATCAGCTTGGGCGCTTGTGGGGATGGCAAGGTTGTGCCTCGTATTTTTGTCTGTTTGCTTTTCAAACAAAAACTTCATTTGGGATGGGGTGGTAAGACTGCGTAGCGAACAAGGTATACCATAGTCGCCTATGGTTCGGGTACATGACAACACGTTGGGAGTTCATGCAGACGCACGCCGCCAGAAATCGCTCCCTACACGGGTTCGGAAGTGAGCGATGCAGTCAAAGCAAGGCAACACAACATACCTACAAGCTTAGATTCTATTCTTGTAGACTCGTTTCTTTGCCAATTTCCTCCTTGACTCTTTTCACCAGCCAAGTTTTCCAACTTCCCCAGCCCGGTATAAATTCTGCTTTTCAGTTTGTCCGTCCTGACTCTACAAGCAAGCGTGGGTAAACCTTGTACAGATAGCGTTTCGAGGGAGAAATATGAAAAAGCAGCGGTGACGACATCCGGAAGATAGCTACTGCGGGTATTACCGTTCTGTTTTGATTTTTTAACGGGTTCTCTGAACCCGGGCCCTCTTAGGATTTAAGAGCTATAACGAACAAAAATATGAACATTTTTAATAACTCAAGTATACCAAAATTAACCTACTAAAACATACTTAAGCTCAACAAAAAATAAAAGCGCAATAAAACTACAAGTTATAAAGATTAACTACCAAACTCTTGGGAAATCAAAGTCTGAAAATGAGACGTTACAGAATAAAATAAATAATAAAATCTATTTCACTTGTCCGCGAGAGGTATAGGGAGCGGTATGCTGCGTACTTCGTAATATACGTACTGTGCATGGGGATGGATAATGAGGATAATTACCGTCAACCTACCGTGACAGCTTCTATGCTCCTTTTTCCCCGTTCCATCCGTTGGTAGTGTGAAGCGTATGTAAGAGGATTTAACCGCTGTTGTTCTATGGTTAAACGTACAAGACCCCGTTTTTAAGACGTGGGAAGCACCGAGCTCACCCATATTCCCACCGTCAGTGGCATAGCTATAACAGCTTGGCTTGGTAACAAAGGCGGTTTTCAGGCCTAAACCGGCTCCAATCGTGACACAAAGCCAAAGCAACACTTTAAGGTGTCAAAGCCGCCTCGAACAGAAACGGCTATACATCATAAGCGCGTCCGTTGTCATTCTTAATGAAGACACCCCTAGGCCTCTTGAATTTACATGAAGCCTATCTTTTATCCCAGTTTAAGGGATTCTTTTCAAAATTGAAGAAGTTTTAAGACGAATTTGTTAAGTAGGCCACAGTACATGGAAAGATGCGGGGGATTACACGCCCAAACTGGGGTTGTTGCTATCAAAGCCGTGAAAGAAAAGATTCATGATCAACTTTGCCAAGTAAGCCCACCCGTTACTTATGTCTTGGTTCGAACACAGCCAGCTCGCATATACCGAGCAACTTGTCCCAAGCCGAAAACAAGAAGCTTTATAGAAGGCAGTATTCATGAGCAAAAGAAAATCGAGCAGGCAAAATGCCCTAATAAACTATCTTCCGGCTTTTAAACTGTACAGTACGTTCACATAAACTTGCCTCTGTGTACACATTAGAATCGTTGCGAAATTACATCACTTTTTTTTCGAAAGGGAATCCTTCCATAAAGTAGTCTAGTTTAACCCAGTCTTACCCTTGCGCAGTATCCAAGCCGTCTAAAAAATTACGGTATGGAGAATTATGCTGAAAAATAACCCAAACCCGACCAACCGGACTTCTCGCATTATGATATAAACACATCTACCTGGGCTCTGAGCTGGTTATAGAACACAGCAAGATAAAAGCAGGATGCCGATTTGGACTCTTGCATGTGAACCTTGTTGACCGGAAGTCCCGTCTCCGTTCCCATGTCCCATGTGACGCTTAGCCAGAAGGCAAATTCAGCATGATCACCTTTGAACCTTTTTTCCCTGAACTTTTTCTCTTGCTTGTTCTTCTTCATTTCGAAATCCGTAGCAAAGTCGTGTCGCATGTTTATAGGCCTGGGATTCTGCTATGTTGACTGAATTGCTCCTCTAAGCAATCTTATTTCTCCATCTCTTTTTCCTCTCAAATATTTTGTATGATTTTTTTTTCTCTTCCGAGCGTCCTCTCTTTAGATAAGACATGCTCAGCAGATGGGTCCACGAACTCCTAAGACGCTTCTATAACAGCATTGTTCTTTCGCTACACTATTTCCCTGCTAGTCAATATATCTGCATGGCCTTTGTCTAAAAGGTGCAATAACGCCTCTTAAAATGCTGCTTCAAGAATCGCATTTCCCTATTCATGACGCGATACAAGTTACCAGTAACCTAAAACCTTCGGCGTTCGTTAGGCTTCTTTGGAACTTGCATATTGTTATTCCGCATTGGTACATGGAGCCTTTCTAGCCCAGAAAATTGCTGCAACTTATGAATATGGCTTCGTGGCCAGGTGAAGTTTCGGGCCAAAGAAAGCGAGAGCTTGAGAATACTCACAATGTAACCAGCGGTAAGTACACCTTAAGCAAATGACTAGTTTTAGGCTTGACCCACTTGCATTTTCAGCTCGGTGCAGTTGAAGAGGGAGGGTTTCGCTTGGGTGCCTCTAAAGCCGAAATCCCCTTTTTTGCCGAAACAGGAAGGAGAACAGGTGCTAGCTTGACTTAACACAGCATATATACAATTTCCTCTCAAAGGTCTCCCCCCCTTTCCTCCCCTACTTCTTCCAAGTTCTACTACAATACCAGGTGAGTTCCATTTCCGTTTTTTCCTCAGGTCATACGAAAAATCAAAATACGACAGTACAAAGAGACTCGAGATTCAAGGGGTGGAGGGAGACCGTTCTCTGGTGGAGTGACTCGACAAAGCCTTAATAATAGGCGTCCGCTGAACAGTTAGGAACTTGAGGAAGTTGTGACGTTTCGCTTATCAACTCCTCAAGCATTGGCCAAAAATAGTGACACAATCAATGGAAGAGCACATTTCCGCTTTTCGGGAGTTACTGGAAACAGTTAACGCTGGCCCCGAAAATAGCTTGAAGGTGGGCTTGTATCCTTAATCGACACCTCATATACGTAAGGCAAGGGTGTCTAGCATGGTGAAAATAAAGTCAGTTCGCCCCGTAAATAGAACTTCCCCAATGAGGCAGTGCTAAGGCCAAAAGGAGAGGGGAGGAGAAGAAAAAGGAAAGGGTTCGTACAGATGAGATGATCTTGAGGGCTTGGAACCCGAGTCAACAAGGGAATCTGCCAGGATCTGATGACCACCTGACCCGAGGTCATCTGAACTGCCGGACTCAATTAAGGCAATCCTGGGTTTCCAGTGGTCAATCGTCTTGGCAAAGTGTTTCAGGTCCCGAAGCGTAGTAAATAGTCGTCGTCGTCGCCGTACTCCTTCTTTACGACCCTGGGGTATCTAATCAACCTTAACGGTCTTAATTACGTCTGCTAAGCATTTTTGCGTATTGCAATGAGTGGAGCAGCTACCATATGCTCAACACATAGCTTTCAACACAACAATTTTACCCCCTCCAGGTAAGGTTCATTTCACCCTCATGTAGATTTTTCGGCGCAAATAAAGTCGACAAGTACTCTTGTAAAGGAACCTTCTTTTCCGCAGAAGATGAATTCTTTGCTCATGGACTAGTCATAACACTAACGCTACCGGTGCATATGACCGCGTGGGAAGCGCCTTAGCTTACTTGCCAACCAAACTTGGATTAATGATCTTGCTTTTCTCCCCCACTCCCCCCTTTCTTTTAATCTTCGGCTTCCTTAGCTCCTTCTGGCTTGCTTAATCATGCCACCGAGACAGATTTCAACTTGGTCACTTTCTTTACACGGAAAGAATACGATGCCTCGTGACAGCTGACGAAATTAAGTTTGAAAATCACATTACCGTTCTGCCATGAGAAGTTAACGGGTTCCTAGTCAGGACGTGTGCAAAAATACAATGCTTATTGAATCCCGACAAGCTTCGCCTGTTCAGGCGTCAATAACGTCTGTAGGGATTTTACATTCCGTTCCCGAAACTGAAGCAAAAAATTTTGACAACAGGTAAAGCGCATATTAGAAAGCAGAACACATTCTCTCCCATATCGTTTCACATGCCCAACGCTTAGGTCAGGACCAGGGAGGGGAAACAGTTTACTAGCTTTCGTTCCGAACCAAATCTTCGATTTCCGAAAACGGAACTTATAGAGTTTTTTGGCCTTTATTGCCTTGAGCAGATAAATGCCAGGGAAAAAGAAGCGATCGGGCTGTATGCATCAAACGTCAAATACATCTAAACGATTAGATTTGCATGTCAAAAAAGCGTCTCACTCGTTTTTTCCCTCGCCCCGCAGAATTGGCAGGGTATTCGAACAATACCCGAGGCTCCAGGGATACTGGGATGCAATACAGCGAAACGAGACGAGGAGGATGTTTTCATATTTTCTTTTTTTATTTCTTCTTTTAGAGATTTAAACCTTTACAGAGCTCTCTTTGTTGAACCAGAGCGTCATTAAGGTACTTTAGCCCGAGTTGCCTCCGCGTGGAGCAGAAGTACTGAGACTTTTTCTCCCCCGGCTTCCATATAAAACGGTGAGATTTAGATGCTGTTTCGAGAAACGTGGCCCTTGTACGCAAAAAGACCGACTTTTTGATTCGTTATCTTTTCTCCTAGTTGTTTTCTTTCAAGAACGATGGCTCTATGGCGCGGTAAAAGGAGACTTTGTTCCACAGAAGGCAGAATACTTCTTTCTTTCGGGCTGCTTGAGATTTTTGAACGATACAGAAAAACATAGTGTTTGAGGATTATTTTACCCTGTTAGGGCAAAAAAATGCTTTTCTTTCCTCGCGCACTCCGTATCACCTAGCTGCCGAAGGGCTTACAAAGTCCATGGACATTTTCGTCGAGTTAAAAAGGCATAAAAAAAAAGTAGAAAGTATACATCTTAGCCAAGATCGATCCTTGATTACGACAAATAGCATTTTCCCGTAACAAGAAACACGCAAAGGCTTCTGTTCTCTCTGACCATGTCAGTGAAAAATAGATCACACATTTTAGAATACATTCAGTGAAAAGAGACCTTTCACCGCCATGTCTCCATTTTAATTTTGTTTTGCATGACTTTACGCTGTTACTTTCATAGAGATCGACTTTTATTTAAAGCGATATTCCGTACTAAATTATTTATTATTTATTTCAATGCATTTGCAAGCTAAGATCAAATGCATACACATAGAAGGATTAAAAAGCTTTGAAACGTCACTTTCTAAAGTTGGAAACATTTGTAACGGTGATTGCCTAGTTTAGTACTTTATACATTTAAAAAAATGTGAAAGGGAATCTGTAGAAAACGGGAAAGCTGATTCATGCAGGATCTTCGTTATCTAGCTTACTACGGACACATAACTAATAAACATTACAGTTTAGCTGTCGCATCAGTTTCCTATCCGTGATTCGATCTCAGATTACGTACGCTTTAAGTAAACAGCCCTCTGGGCCCGGAATAGTTGACCCTTTTCGGAAGACCGTTTCTTGAAAGCTAAGCAGAACTTCCCTTGGCATGGTATGTGTTAATAAGTCGGGTACTGTATGCAAGGTTCAAGGGTGGGTTGCCTTTTCTCCGAGGTACTTCAGGTATGCAACGCCACCGTGTAGAAAATACATTGTCCGGGCAGTAGTAAGGAACATTGAGGTGTTTTCTCCATTTTAGGGAATCGAACCCTCTCGACAATGAAACATGGACCTCCTGCAGAAGTTAGTTCTTCTCACAACAAACTATTCGTTTTCAGGGATCAGTCGATTTGTGCGGCGGTGTGTGCATATGTCTTGTAGTATTGTGCTTTATAAGGGCAGGTTGCAGGAGATGCTATGGAATTCTCATCAATCTTATTTCCTGTTAAGTTCCCCTTCAAATAACACAAACGTCCGGTAAGCCACTTTAGCAGCTTATCAACGAGACGCTCCGACAGCGAACACGGACCTGGTGCGGGAGACTCCAATAATGTCGTGTCCTATTATCTGATTTGCTCACTATTCGGTTGAGGATGATTAAGCAAGTAGCTCGTTACGTCAAATTCCAGACAGACAAAATTCACACGCTATTTTTAATTCTTGGCAGGATTACAATGTACAGGTACTATACATTGTATGGAAAAATGGTTGTAATCAGGCTAGAGAATCAGCAGGGCAATCTTCCCATCGCAACCTACGCCGTGACGATGAGGTAGCTCCTCTTTATAGCCCGAACTTACCACCAAGATCTAAGCAAACACATGCTTCATACCAACCACCTGTGAAACATCGCTTGAGAAAAGTTATCGTCCCTATCCCAGCATGCCAATGAGGCTACGGCCGAGTCGTGTCACGGTTTCCACTGCAGGGAACAACCCAAGTGATGGTTTCATATATCTCAAGAAGTGAGCCAGATCTCCGCCAAAGCCTCGAAACCTCCGCTATAGTTATTATAATTAAGGAAAAGTGAGAAGCTGGGGCGTGTCACGGAACCCCAACGGCCCTCTTCCTGAGCTTGCCTATTATATGTTTAATCAGTGAAACTACCTCTGTTCGGTCTTGATTCCGGGCCTCCTCGCCCGAACACGGGGATACCTTCCCAGTTGGCTATAATGAGATTCAGCGATCCTATCCCGAATTGGTGGTACTAAAAATTGGTTCTTGACCTTTCCAGAGCAAAAAACGATCAAAATCAACACTATAACAGCATAACCTTGAATTTCAGCTCGTAGGTAACTCGACTATATCAGTCCAGCTTAGTGCTTGTTCAGTCGCGACAAAAAGCTTTCTTTCACGAAGTTCACGGAAAACAACACAAAAGCGGGGTCTGAAGCCGCAAGATTACGGAAGCATCCTTTCTGGGAGGGAGAGTCCCGAAGAAAACGAAAGAAGAGTATTGAACGCGGGACCAATTAAACTACAAGTGTACTCCGCCCCATAACACGTGCATCCGCTGGTTCTGCTCTGGAGCCGTACGACAAGCGTGCTGTACTGCATAACTATCTTAGTACCACAGAGAAAAGAAGGCTACAGTCCTCACTCTTTACGACCCCTTCCATCCCGTGCATTGGAATACTATAGCGCTGGTCAAACTCATTTGGAATCGGGACCGTATATCGCCATCGTAACTTGAGTCGCGGTATTAAGCATGAACTCTTTATGTGATCTATTCGCTAGGAAGCCTGAGTGAAGGGAAAAGGTCGCAGGTCATTTTGAAGTTTTTGACTAGGGTGGGCGCTGGGCGTGGTGTTCAGCCAACGTAAGAAAATGTGGCTACATAAAATTAAACGGCACGGAGTAAAATGTTTTAAGCGGGATAAAACGTGTGTCAATGCTTAAGCCAATATCTCACGGGTTAAAAAAAAGTTACGAGCCCACGTATAAAAAGAAAAGTGCTTGGGCCTGGCAACTACTTGACGGTCGTGTGTGAGTGGATTGTGCACGGATTCTGCCGAAGAACCACCCCATGGACGGGGTACGAGCGATGGAGGGGAAAAATTCAACAAGCATGCGAAATTGAAGAGCAAGTTAAATTTTCCTTACCATTAGTTACTGGGATTGCTCTGGCGATGAGAATGAGGAAGATGGCCGTGAGCCACGGCCGAACGTAGATATCTTTGGATGTCAAGAAAGGCGAGGAAGCAGCCATTTTCCACGGTTAAATCTCGGAGATTCGTCGAAGGAAAAACACACAATCTTTAAACTTTAATCGAGAGGCTGGCACAACAAGGGTTTAAATAGGAAAGTTGGTCTAAATTTATCACACCGAACTTTCAAGAGGGAGCACTGATTTTGATGGACGTATCAATCGGAAGAAACACTTTTTTTTCCAGGAAAGGAAATTTGCGACAGATATTCGTGAGATCACGAGTATCCCGTTAATGTTACAGGATGAAAAAAATGACCAGGGGATTAATAATGAGTGGTTCAGATAACTGCACTGTTGTGTAAGAGAAACGATGGAGAAAAAAAGAACAACTTATTTTCTCATCGTGGAATCGACGACAACGGGCTGCAGCGCTTCTAAAAGAGCGAACCAGTTCGCACAACTCAAAACAACGCTGTCCGACTAGACTGGTCGTTATCCATTACACGCTCTTGATACAAGCCGAGGTTTCCCAACGGGTCTCAGCGAGGTACATCACTTGAGTAGCCAGTGTGTCTACCCTCTGAGAGACGCTAAACGACTGACTGAAGGAGAAGCAAGTGGTAGCCTAGTCGCAGTCGACTGGTTCTGGAGCAGGTAGACATCACACGATGCTCCTCACCCGCTTTCTACCTCTTCCCTCGCCGGGTCGCCCGTCTTTCAAGTGCCCGCGTTGCGTCGTAGGAGTTCGGCAGAGGCCGGGCTTTTCCCTATGTGCATCTCACGATGCTCTTCGGGTGCCTCTTTCTTTTTTCTCTTTTCTATAGCATCAAACGAGGTCGACTAGCCCGTCACGCCTGTAATTTATAATTTCCCACATTTTATACTTAGTTCACCCGAAAATTGATGGACCGTTTTGAATGCACCAAGAAGTAAACACGCAAGAATAACCCTTTGCCTTATGAAAAAGAGGCGTGTGACTTTGCAACATTCTGGGTACTATCTTTTTCTAATGCTTACAAATACACGCATTCCAAACAGCGCTTTTCATCAAAGTACCTAATATGAAGGTATGAATGGCAATCATCTTTTTTGAGTTCTGGCTCCATTCAAAACATAGTTACAACATTTGTTAAAGGTTTCACTGGGTCACGACAGTACATAGGTAATTTTGTGCCATGATTCTCCTTTAATTACGAGCAAGAAATAAATGAAAGTGTAGGCATGGTGGTTTATACAGCCAAGGTATGTGGCAAGTGTGACAGCTCTCGCATAACGCGACGCAGTTGTTAATGCCGGGGAAAACCTCGCGCTAAACGAATCTTCGGTGCGAAATGCAAAACTTACGGGAAATAGACAGGAATAGATTTTAGAAGATACATGTATCTTATACATGTGTATCTTAGATTGAAAACCCTACTTTTTTGCTATCCAAATGTAGGAAACAACTTAAGCTATGTGACTAATACCAGCGCAAGGCAGCTGGAGGCTCGTAAAACGAGCACTATTTTGAGCTTAGACGTAAGAAAATTGATTTTCAAATTCCGTTTTTCCTGCTTTTCAAATTCTTATTTCACAAATATTTTACCTATAGAAACCTAAGAAAAACTTAAGCGTGAACAGTTTTATTTTTATCTCCGCACTACAGGCCAACAACTGCCAATCTAGATCGTGCGAACGACGCGACCAGTGAGAACCACAGCAATCGAATGCCACTCGCAACCAAGGGCGACGGATCGCCTACGAGATGGGCGTTTTCTTTGCAAATATATTTAAATGGTGAAGCTCAAGCTTTTAAATCGAGTTCAACTGAACAGAGCGTCACTAGCACCGAAAACTGGTTTTACCTCCGTGTTCAAGCTTGAGCAAAGTGGCAAAGATACAATAAATAAAAACTACTTAATATTTTCTACTGTGACCAAAACTATATTCATATCTGCTATTATCTACTATGCACTAATGTAGTATCTCTTGTTTCAACAAATGTAGATCCTGAATTGTTTCATTAAAAACCTATCAGTTAAACAAGTGAGAATGACTTGGGTGTATATTTATTAAAACGCACAAAGTATCACAGATGGGTTCTAAGTTTTCATAGAAAACATACAAACAGACGTAATTTGTTGCCGACTTACAAATTTTACTTATTCTGAGAAAAGCTTGCATGGCTTCACTGGGTCTTCTCCAGAACTCTGAATCTATTTTGGGCACCAGCGGGAGTTCACACGCTTCCGCAATTGCTAATGAAACCGCACTGCAATTTTCGGGGGTGACTCAATAGCCATTAATCAGGTAGTTGTTAGCATAATTAATGTGCATAAATAGTTTAGTGCACAAATGGTTTAATCGCCTCGGACTGTTCGATTGCAACCTCGTATTATTTTTTTCGGTTTACTGCTGGTGAAATAATACGTTCATTCATTCGTATTATTTTATATATATTTTTTTATTTTACTTTTTGTATTTTATTATGTAATCGTTAGCGAAACATGAAAATAGGAAGTAAAACTGTTACAGGCATCAACGACTTTCATTCTATTTTTCGCGGTTCTCTTGGCTAAAGTCTAAATTCCAAGTATTAATAAGTAGCTTCTGCTATCTAGCCGTCAAATATATAAACATAAGCAAGAAGTAGGGTAACTAAGCAAACCGCCATCTGTTGTTCTTTGGTCAAACGTAACTTCAATTCAGGAAATAAAAAAAATCGAATTCGAATTGAAAAAAATTAGACATCTTGTCGAAATTTCCTGTCATAATTTCAGACGCTAGAATTTATTTTTTTCGGCCTTTTCAACTATTTGACTTGTAAATCATCCTTGATTTACAATTAAAAGTTCTTATTATGCTGTACATTTACGTGTTCGGCTATAGGAATGCCAATGCGAGGCTTAAATACATACTGATTTATCTTATCTACAAAATTACAAAATAATCCAGTGGGATAGTTTTTGTAGTGAAGAAATGAAGTCACAAAAGAGCCATGTAGTACTTTTCCAAAGCATGAAGTGAACGGACGCTTCATTTATAACAATCTACTTAATATTGCTCTTCACAAATAGGAAACTTTTAGACCAGCCTAGAAATTGTATCAGAATTATCGAAAACTTAATTAAGTATGATGCAGATGCTGATGTGTGATTATGCAAACAATAAACTCGAAATTCAGCAAAAAGACAGCCTAGTGCACATGGGTGGACAAACTGTTGGGTATCGGGCTTACAAGATGTCGCTGCATATGGGTGTCGTCGCTGTAACCTGCTGCTGTGTTTGTCATGCCATTTCGAATTCCATCCGTATTTTACAGTTCGTATAAGTATTTTTTTTACAGTGGATATTACAATTCTGAATATTTTGGAAGTCAAAATACAAATTCTTTTAACTAATGGTGCTGTACGAATAAATCAGAGTCAATATTCCAGTTTTGCAGCTAAGGTGTCAAAATTTCATGGGGCGTGTAGAAAAAAACATATAAAGGTATTGGACGCTTTCATATCATTTATCACGGAGTTTGTGATGCACAGGAATATTAAGAGAAGAATGCAGAGGTAATTCTGTGTTGGCAGCTGAAAAATATTGATCTAATGTGGGGCATTTATTGCGAAGCCTAAGGTCGCACACTACGAAGCTTAAAAGTTTGTCTGCAATATCGCATTATGCATGCGGCTGTGCGTGCCAGTATCATTAAGTGATAAACATCCAGATTTTTTCCCCCAAGAAAATAAGAAATTTAACGATACTTTCTTCTCGTCTCCGGAAAAAAAGCCAAGAAATATACTTTTTGGCCGGTATCATTTTACACCGAATTCTTCTGAAAAGCTTTTTTTTTCGCTACAAGAACTTAATATCAGCTTAGCATGGGATTATCAGCAAAATTTACACAACCGTAAGCTCACTTGTCAGGCTTCGCTGCAAAGGTCGACTTCCATTGACTAATTCGAAAGCCCAAAGAGTGATGCCACATTTGCTTCTGAGTTGTTTGTGTCTGCTTGCCGTTCTAAAAATCCGCTGTTATTCTGAAGCGTCATTAGTTTGTTTGGCACTTCTTCAACATACAGAAATAGTGACTGACAACAAGATCCGGCCTGACTTTCTCCGACTGGGCACTTCACCAAAAACTTGCGAAAACTTGTTACGGGTACACGAATGTGCGCTTCTCACTTTAAGCGTCATGGACATGTTTGGTTGCAATTTTGTCGACAGTTCAACTTTTAAGCCTGAGCCCAATATTCTTCAACTGCCGTTGGCTTCATTCTTCAGTTGGCTTTGTGGACCACTTTTTTAAGGCTACAATACGACTTCTGTATTCTTGGCTTATGCTCCGTATAAAAGCGAATCGCACGTATTTCCTTTCGTTTTCCCTTCAACATGGCCAAACTCATAACAACAAATCTTTCTCATAGATAACAGTTTTCCCTGGATGACCTCTGACAAACTCATTTTATCTGTTCGGACTATAAGAAAAAAAGAAGTCAACGCGAGCGTGGGTCATTCACACACAAAAAAGGCTTTCAGTAACTTGCTGCCTTGGCTGACCATCGTTGCGGAAGGGGAAGAAGAATGGCTGAACTGTAGGATGCCAGCACCAGCGCGCGGCGTGATGTGAACGTTACTTAAGGCAGAGCAGATCATCTACTACTCCGTATGGGCACAGTGCCAACGTAATATTAAGAATCCCGAGGACCATGTCTATTTTAGAACATTAAAAGCTCGTCATTTTTCACATTTCCCTTCTAGTACAGCTCTCTTTACTGCATTTCAGGTTCATCATAATAAGCGACAATTTCATGTGAATTGACTACGGTCTATACGCACCGTTTTTCCCCTTTTTTTCTTTCCAGAAGAATTTAAAGCTCTTACTCGTTATTACGGCCTTCTTTTTTCCCCGTTTTGGTTCTTACCTAATTTAACATTCCCCCCAATCACCACCGTAAATGTGGACGCGCGGGGGGGGGGGGGACGCAAGGATTAAATACGAAATCGAAACTTGGCAGGGTCAATTCGCACATGCGTTCTTAGCCGATGATGCATTAGGTTTAGGTCTTGGTACGGCTCATAGAGCAGAGCAGGACCGAAGGAAAAGAGGAAGTGCTAGCAGCATTTCCTTATCCGTCCTTCATATAGCGTGAGTGCTAGGGCCGGCTCTCCCTTTTGTGCTCCTATAGCCTACAATAAGGGATCCATTACGACCAAGGGCTTAGCTGCGCTTGCCGCGACAGTAGAGTGTACCTTCCTCCAGTCTCGCTCGACACAACGCGCCACGTTCATTACCTTGGGACGCCCGACTCCGTTTCGTGCCAGAGCCGGTTCGGCAGCCGGGATCGTAGGTTCTTGGAGTTCTATATGAACGTGTCGTTTCCACGTTACCAGCAACGGTGTGTTCGTGTAGTGAATCTGATCTTCTAAAGCCTACTTCCGCTTTTGTTTTCTAGTTCAAATACGGCAGTGAAAACCACGACAAAACCGAATTTGCCCATTTTTATTTTTTGGGCCAAAAAGTACTACCAAAGTGTTTAAACACTCGTGATTTTCCCCCTCTACGGAATGCGTGCAAACGATCTTAAAAGTCCACGTTCCTTAGCACGTGCGAATAATTATTGCCTAAAACTACGGTTATAGTTAAAGAAGGCAAACTGTACGAGCGTAAGTGAAATTCCGCACGCATTCTCGAATTCTGCACCCGCGCTTCGTTCCGTTGCCATTCGAACTTGACCCTCATTAACTCTTGTGCTCCGCTTGTCAATCAGTAACACTGCTCAGTGACGTGGGTTAGTGGCGTGGAACCCAATCGAGTTCGGGACACGATTTCTTTTGGAATTAGTTTCGGAGATAATTAAAAAGCACACCATGCAGCAATACAACTGGATGCCGGCCATTTGGCTACTAGTCTTGCTAGTAGGCCGAGGTAAGTCATTACGAACCTGCTTTTATTTCATTGCGTGCTATTTTATACGGCAGAGCGAACGACACCAAGCGTGTAAAAAGGCCCTAGGAAACATTTCGAGTACTTAAACACGGAGCGCTTTTACTTCCTTCCTGATACAACTTACAAGGATATCTGTTCTCAGAGCTCTTTCCCCTTGATGTGGTACAGTTTAGTGAAAAAGCTTGGGTAAATAACAGCAAAATTTTAAGGCCAGGTGAAGTAAAAAGGGGCGACCCCTAATTGAGCCCCGCGCTCTATTTCTTCTCCCGGGACAACTCCGCTAAAATGTTGTTCAGAGACTTGGTGGAAAACCTCTCCACTTTTTCGGCTCCGACACATTGGCACATTTACCTCGAGACACTTTATTAGTAGCCGAGTGGTAATGACTGGTAGGGGGGATGAGCAGAGGAGAGAGAAAAAAGCGGAGAGTAGTAGCAGCCATGTTTATGGTGACAATATGGCCCAGCTTCTGGTTTTCTTCAAGTGCAAGTGCTGGTTCCTCGCATTCTGACACTGTTCGTTTCCTGCTTGCTCGCTCGTCACATCGACCACACGAGTCGCACACGGAAACCCTGTCGTCCGATAAATAAAGGCTATGACAAGAAAACTAAGCTCCATGTCAGATAACAAGCCGGCACGTCTTCAACACGTTATTATTCTCACTGCTAGTAACTTCTGGGTCCATTCTTTTCTTTTTCAAGTTTACGTCTCCAAGTCCTTTTGTCTTACACAAGTCTGCGTCTCTGTCTTTCATAAAGCGAGCAAAGGGGATTTTATCTTGCGTCTAACTGGCTCACAAATGCCGCCCACAAGTGTCTGGTATGCAAAACGACCCGCGATCGCTCTGTGTCTAGTTTAAGCTGACGCGTCCCAGAATTTTAAACTCGTACCAAAAAGCTCTATCTGTCCGTCACTGTTTCTGAAAAAGACAAAGGCCCAGGGTACTTCCCTTGCTTTCCATTAGGACTTTACATTCGAATGCTCCGTTCCTAAGAGCCTGCCAAGGCAAAGACGTTGGGGGGCCCGAGTTTTTGTTATTCTGATCATTACCCAGCACGTGACATAATCATACAGTAAAAGTCTTGCACCCGGCCCTAACTCATTCGGAAAACTTTGCCTGTCGCTTTTCTCCTTCCCCTACGTAAAGAAAGAAAAAAGTCTAAAATGACGTTAGGGTGGGAGTAGCCGAGTTCCTTCTAACAGTAACTCTCAGCAGCCATTCAGTGCTAATTGGGCTAATCATCTCAAGGCAGACGCCCGTTTTTCAAAGTTAACCGACTTCACACACAACGGCTGATCCACTTTTTCATGCCTACGCCCATGCACTCCTGTAGAAACGAGGAACTCCGTAACTATCCTTCTACCGAACTTCTTTCGTATTAAGTTATACCGTGATATCTTGCGTCACCGATCAACTTTATGCAATAGGCCCGATTTTAATTAACTCCCAACGAATATCGAAAGTGGTTTGCCACTTTTTTACCCATTCGCCTTTGATTTTAAGGATTTACTAAACTCAGTAGCAAAGTGAGGCAAAATCGCTTAAATATCACGAAGCCTTTGATTTAAAAGCCTGACACACAGGTTACTGTTTCTTATATATTTAAATGAAATCTTTTTAATTTCGTTTTTTTTAAACAGTAGAATCTCGTTATAACGAACCTCCCGGGATCAGAAAGCACTGTTCTGTTTACCCGAAGTTCGTTACACACATTTTCCTTACATTTGTACAACTTGTGACCCTAAGATGTTCACTAAAGCTGGCAATTGTTACAAACATTTTCATAAAGCTTAAAACTTGCAAATCTTTATTTTGCACATGATTCGTTTTTGTATTAATTTTTCTCTGCCCGCGTACTCCCTTGCGGGAGGCCGTTACACTGTTACAGTTGTCCATGCAAAGGAGGTACTTCTTATTGAGAAGTGTGATGTATGTGCTTTATGCTCGGAAGTCACGATTGAAAATCAATGGTGTAGTGGCCATAGAAAATTCCCTCTCTGAAAAGTGATGTTGGCCTAGGGACTTTCCACAGTTCCTCGTCGTAGTGTCGAAAGTTTGGAGTTACGCTGTGGATTTGAATGTCAATAAGAAAGCCATGCATGGAAGTTAGGGTAGTATCCACTCCATGTTTGTACACACGGAGTGATACTAGTGGAACTTTCAAAAAGATATGTCGACGTCGCAAGATTTCTTGCAGCCGTAATCAGAACTGAATTCATCTCTCGTCCACGTCCAAAGAATGCCTAAAGAGGAGAGTGGGGTTGTCCAAGAGAAAAAATGACCTCGTTATTAAGTTGGTTCTTTGGTATGTTCAACTCAGCAGGATCAAAAACGGAGGAGCTTTTCACGCGTAACCACAACCCCAACCGCTTCGATCATCCCACACAGCCAAGTAATTTTGACGACGCTAGCATTTGAGGCCATTAAATCCATGCAAATCGAGTTCCCCGCTTTGCTGGGTAGCGATGAACGAGCACGAAGTCAAGCCGAAGTATTTTTCTTTCAGGATCAGTCTCAAAAGGTTTTGCTCGGCTGTCATATAATAACGAGCGAGTTCACGAACCAATTCAGACTTGCTGCGACATTTCCTGTATGCGATGCGAGACCGGCGTCCGTAGACGTCCAGCATGCCATTGCAAAGGCCGGAACCTCTTTTCTTCCCATGACCCCCTTGTAGTGTACGCTCCAACACGAAAAGTCTTGTTTTTTTCGCTCTTTTTTTGTCATTCTTCCCCACCCTTGTACTTGCCTTCGTTTGACACACTAGAATAACTTCGCCTATTGTGCAGCAAGAGAGTTCGATTCCTCACTAACTTTTCAATTCCGATACATCCGAGAAGCCTAGTCCAATCTAAACGAAGTTGGTATCAGATCGACAGAATGAACGTTCTTCACTATATCGGAGAACCCCTACAAATATGGAAAATCCCATGTCAAGCTGCGGCTCAATGCCGTACTCTTCCCTGTCGACGCACGTCTTGTCATCTTTTTGACGTCTATACTTGTAAAAGAGCCATAACAGAGCCCGCCGAAAAAGGTGAAGGGCTTTCATGCAAGAGAATATACAAGCTCTCCTCTGAAATTTGGTTGTGCCAACGAAGCTAAGTCTTTTTCGCTTTTGTAATGCACCGTTTAGTGCCAAAAAGCAGGGGCGCTCGCTATTTTGAGCCAGGAGCAGCGCAAAACGGGGGACTTTTAGGACTTCATAGATAGTCCGGACCCTTTCTTCATGCTCCTTGTGTGGAGCTCGCTTCCCAAAGTTTTCTGACTCACTCCGTTGACGCAAACTTCGCACTTCAACTCCTGAAGATGGAAGTATATGTGTCAATAGCGTGAAGGTGAAAGATATGAAAATTAAACAAACAGTCTAAGAAGAAGCTTTCGGTGGGGTATTAGAATCTATAAGCTCGCGAGCCGTTATTATTACACTCGCGTTCTCGTGCGTTAAGCGAAGTTTGATATTGGATGCCGTTTTGCAGGAGATCAGGACAAAGATACATTCCGCGCTCCTCTTTGTGCTCGTGATTAGCAGTTAGCAAGGTTTGCGCGCGAATCTCATTACCCCTTGACTATAATTTGTATCACGCAGAAACGAGCTCGTTAACAGAGAGTGATAAACGCTTGGCTTCCTATCATCAGATGTACTTGTAATAGGCAAACAAGAGTACTGCGATGTACTTAAAAAACGAAAAAAAACGCAGGGTGTTTGCGTGAATCACAAATATTCCGTGATCTACAGCAAGGTTTTTGTAAACAGGAGTTTCATTATTGTGCAATGATTGCCGTTGGCATGTACGGACGTTTGACGGTCTTGTTTTCTCGAAGTACTGAATTTAGGTACATTACTGAACGATTTTACTGGTTTGTGCGGGCGGACAGCTCCTTGTTGTCCGCGTTTACACACATTACATTTTACGATCGACCGTCGGACCTGATGACGGTTGCATAATTTAAGTTGAGAGACTTTTCGCCAAGTATACCATGCGAGTTTTAACTTAAATGAGCCCAACCCACTTTGCATGTCAAACGCTTGCCTCCTTTAAGCTGCTGGGGAATAATCTACTGCACACCTCCTGTGCAAGTATATCAATAATTACTCTTCCTTCCCCCGAGCTTGGCCGTTTAAACCTGGAGACATGGTCCTCTTTTATTACTATGAACGCCCTTTTAACTTGTAAAGCAACCGACATTTATCTGTCGTATTCCCTTGGCACAAGGGATATGTGTGTAACAAAGTTTGACAATAACCCTGTCAGGGTCCGAGCAAAGCGAAAGAGTAAATCACACTCCAGGAACGAGTTTTTCGCCAAGGAGCATTCACATTGTGAGAGAGAATTATTTTCCCTCTACAACATCAGAGGCCAAAACCAGCAAAGAGGAGCTTTACGATTTTCTTACGCTGTGAACGTCCATCTTGGGCTGGCATGGAATGCGAATTTGAAGAAGTTTGGTGGGTGGGGGGTTAAGAAGAACGCGGCAAAAAGAGAAAAAATGGAGGTCGCTTTAGTAAGATATGGAACGCCATAATTCGCCCGAAAAGGGACACTAATATTCCACTCGAGAGCATACCGTATCTTACCAGGCTATCACACACGGACCACAAGACATATTTCTGTCTTTTCACTACAGCCACTGTGTTTAAGCAAACAAGACGCTATGCCCAGGGCAATCATACTGCACACTATCCCCACACTGAAGCGATCTCTTGCACTCGCGCGCTCGTGCTCCCTTTCTCCAAGGCATACAAGTGCAGCGTCGAGCTGTTTGCTTTTAACTCATGGCAAAATTAAGTTCTTCTCTGTTACAAGAGGCAAACACCATCCTCCACAAACATGCAGTAGATCCATCCACACATTGCCTACATGTTGAAAGCCCTTCGTTTCGCTAAAAAAAAAATAGGAGGCATGTATGCTGATGCAAGAAGCGGGCAAAACAAGCTTATAGCACGCAATGCCAAAGGTTTCCCCCACAAGTTTCAATAACACTTCGTAGAAAAGCAAACCCGGGCTTATCTATTCACGCCGTGCGTCCAATGCAAACGCACAGAACGGTGCGTTTATATCGGTATATTGAATAGTGTGTATTCGTTGTATCGCATTGTTTGTTAGATCGGTCGATGTAAAGCGTAAGTGAAATACCGGGGGAAAGTGACTTAAGTGTTTCAGAGCTCACTTACTTCGTTGAATGTACGTTTAACTATTTTTTTAAGAATTTGTAAGCGACAGTAAGAGAAGCCCCACATTTGACGTCAAGAGTGAAATATGAATCCGCGTTAACGCTTTTATCATAAGCCCCAAACTCAATTTCTCGCCATTAAGGTTGCTAAGCAATCAGTTGACGGGCGCTACAACACCCTTTACCAACAGTTTGTCGGGCCGAGTGATGGAAGCTGTGTTAGCCATGGAAACGTTTAAAGGGCTGGGTAATAATAATAACTGCTATGCTTGCGCGGCAGTGGCCCAGGCTTAACGTGTCACAGTACTCTTAAACGGCTAGTTTTATCAGGAGAAAGAACCGACTTTTCTGTTACGGACAACTGTGTTCGTGCTCACGGGCAGCAAAAAAAGGATCATAACGGGATCGAAAAGGTCGGGCCACAATACGAGTAACAAAATGCAAAATCTGAGCTCAGCGAGTATATCTTTTGGCTCTCCGAGGTCTTGATTTCCCCATGGTATCGTTCCTTTTTTTTCTTCTTCCCGACCAGCAGTTGGCGTCTTTTTTTCACCTTTTTTTTTCACCGGGCCAAAAAGCCTCCTCTATCCTATCATGCCTTTCGATTCCCCGTCAGTTCCAATTGCACGAGCGAGTTCTTACTCTCCCAACCGAGCTAAGAAAATGGCGCCATAACCCGGTTTTAAGCCAGGTAGTCCTTTCATTCAAGGACTAATAATTGCCCAGCCTGAGCTAGCAAAAATGTTTGGCCAAGATCAACAATACTTGCCCTGACCCCCTGATCGTATAAGAAAGATGGCTGGCTGTCAGAGTAAGCATAATACTGCATAATGCACTCTCGACATCTCAACCTCTGCATGACTAGGCATGCCTTTACGAGAGATGAATGGCATGCAGTAACGGCACAGTGGACAGCGAGTCCGGAAAAGCAACACTAACATCACACTTGGAGATTTCAGTAATGTTTGATATCCCCAATTCTATTGCTTCGAGCAACAGACAAGTTTCGGATCCTCCGGAGCTGGCTTTACAAATAACTCCGAGGCACTTCAGAAACGACCCTTAAACCTACCTATTACAGCAAACTCAATAATTCCATAAATGACATGAATGACCCTGGCTTTTATCAGTCATCCGAGAGCTTGAATAAACAAGAAGGCCCTTTGATGAGGAAAGAAGGCACAGCTTGTCAGGAAAATTCCCTCAGTATATAAGAAATTCGTCAGACTCAGAGAGCTTAACAGAAATAAGTTGAGGAGAAAAATAGAACCACAGTGAATTTCTTTTCTTTTTTTTATTCGATATCTTACTCATTTATTCGCTATTTTACTTATTCTTACTTACTTTTTAATTTCTTTATTTTTCCCAGTTAATATTAAATAGTGTTTTATGTTCATATCCCACTTTTTGTTTATTTTAATTTCTTTTTATCCCATTTATTTCTTTTTTCTCTCTCTCTCCTTTTTTTTCTTTTTTGCTGCACAGAGAAACACAGGCTTGACTAAGGTCGAATGATTATAAATGCGATATTTGATTCGGCAAACTAGCGATAACGAACTCTTATAGACAGTTGCTCTTCGACCTTGGGTGGCCGGTAATAGCTTCTTCAACCCGATATTCAACAAGCCAGATTTAAAGCCAGTCAAGCGTTCTGGTTGAGCGCCTTGGCTTTTAGCTGCAAGCTCTGGTTTTTCGGGTTTGGGTGGGATGCCGAGGCAATTTGCAAAATTTTGGATCCCGAATGGTTTAGACAGCGAACGTAAGCAAACGCGTCACGCCAAGGGATCGCGTTTCTGGGGGGCGTCTTGAAGAAGCAGAAATAAAAAAAGAGTCTCGATCCACATAAAACACACGCCTGCAATAGAACAGTTGACCTTTTGCCATTTTAACCATGCGTTCTGCTGAGTTGAGAGCGCAAACGTCATGGCCACTATCATAGGGCGGATATATTTGCATCTTAATTCGTATGCCTTGTGCTGCTCACGGCTCTTTCTATACCTCCCTGCGGAATGGTGCTATCTTGCTGGCAGACCCCAAAAAAGAAACCCATCGGTTTTTGGTTGTTTACGATGGCGGAAATGAGGCAGGCAAAGCTCCATCGACGGATGCCAAAGTGTCGACTTGGAAGCTCCAGTAACTTTTTCTCGCAAGCTTGTGCGATTGCAACGTGTCACGGACGAGTTGTTGCTCTATTCTATGCAAAAGAGGTCCGGTCTACCAATATGACGTGATCTCCGAGCAGGACGTGGACCCAATATGTTTGGCTCATGCCGAGGACGCCGAGACACGCACTTACAAGGGAATAAAAATAAAAAAAGGAACAAAACCCCTGTTGCCCCCTGATCTTGTAAATCTTTTAGATCTAAGAAGTTTTACCACAGAGCAGAAAAAGCTATCTGCAAGATCGTTTTGGAAAATTCCTTGTAACTTAAAACACGGATACGGATGCAATTCACGAGATGGAAAAGAAAGTCAAAAAAGAGAAAAAAAAAATCTTGACATTCTTTGTCTCCTGCCCAGATTATGGAATAGTCCTAAACCTTAAGTCAAAACAAAGATGGGAAATTTAACAATAAAGTTTTCTGCATCGTATTAGCTGACCGGATGTATGTCCATGGCTTATTACGTCTATTGTGGGAAACTTGAGACCCCTTAACTTTGACGCAATCATAGGTTTACTATGTGTACTGTTGTATGCCAAAGCGTACCCCAACAATAGCCATCGCTACACAAACACGAGATCGTGTTGCCAAAGCTTCGAATAATAGAAAGCATAGAAGCTTATAGGGGGAGACCTAACAAGTTAGGGGACCGATCATAGGATTAGTCTCACTTTGTAACCAAAATGAAATTCAGAGAAAAATAAATATATTGTCCCTCTACACTGACAAGGGAAAAAGCCAAGTCGCACATATACACGACCATCATCGCGTGCCTCGC
Organism: Triops longicaudatus; assembly: GCA_022885665.1. Classification (NCBI taxonomy): domain Eukaryota; kingdom Metazoa; phylum Arthropoda; class Branchiopoda; order Notostraca; family Triopsidae; genus Triops; species Triops longicaudatus. The sequence continues at coordinate 272,461 of JAGQDJ010000004.1, read as the reverse complement.
GAGCTTTCTCCCTATTAGGTAAAATCGCCTTTCGGGCCGATAGAGTTAAGGAGCACGACCGAACCTTACTCGTGATTCTTGAGGCAAAATCTTGAAGCCTCATTACCTCACTTGTTACACTCTCACTCAGAGGTGCAATGAAGTGTGAATTGTGGGCACCGAGACTTGCCGTTAATTAGGTTTAAACTAGAGCGCGTCCAGCGTTGGAAAAAGCTACAGGGCCTTTAATCAAGCGATAAGCGAGGAAAAGAAGAACCGGAGCGTTTAACGAATGAGACAAGGGGGCAAGAAACCGTCAAAACACTTCGCTCCTGTTCGGAACATTCACTATTTGATAAATTTCCTAAATTTTCCGCAGCCCGTGTAACAGTTCAGTAACCAGCAGCATGTTACCTAAGCTGACGTCAATACAGTTACAAAAGGGATAAAAAAAGACGACGCAAGAAGGCTGCTACTAATAGCGAGTTTGATCAAGAAACACAAGATTAATTTTGTTTTTTTTTCCCTTGTCAACCTATCTCTAAGAGCATTAAAAGCTCTAAGATTGTCTAACGAACATCACGACATTCTAATTTCACGGACGACAAGCACGGATAAGTTAAATGAAGATGTCATTAGACCCGGACAAATAAGGAACTTATTATATCAAACTGCTATCCACTGCCGAACAGTCATAGTTTTCAATAATTCTTGATAAATATTGACTGTCACAAAATCAACAATATAATAGCATAGGAAATAATCGCGAGAACTTGCAGTATACATCGTAAATGAAGCGCTTCCATTATGAATGAACGTGAGGCTTTTAGAAGCGTTTCGCGACTCTGTTTGAACGTAGATTAAATTGCATATGCACGATTCATATAATCATGATCATGAAAGTGGTTTTGTCGCGTCTGTTAAATAAGATCGCGTAATTATTAGGATGTTACTAATGATTTTCCACAGGGACATTCAACGAATTAATTAGCTTGTTTCAGGTGTCCTAATCTTCAAATTTGTAGCTCAAGCTTGCAAACTACTTCAGTTATCTTTTATTTATTTATCTTTATTAGTCATAGCGCATATGATTAGGACTTCTTACCCACAAATTGCATGTGCCTCATTTCAAAAGAGCACTAAAGAAAAGCTGGGTGCTTCTTGATGCTGTCTCCCAATAAGTGCCTACCTAATTTCCCGAGCACTCCCTAAACTAGTCGCCTCATAAACCAAGGTATGCTTGTGTGAGGGGTGTGTTTTTTCACCCACTCCCACGTCCCCTTTTTCCCGCGTAAAACTCCCCAAGAATTTTTGGCTCGCTCCAAGCTTTCATCCGGGGACAGTAGCATGGCAATGTTGAAGCCGATCGATGGTTCCTTAACTTCGCCTCGGCCTGGGATAGAATTCCCTAAGCAGAGCGTCGCAGGCTTCTTCTTGGTATGTCTCATATCCGACCATTCGCTTTGGCAAGCAAGACTTCCCATCGCTTTTTCCAACCGCCCGAGTCTCCGTCATCATCGTATCAGCTCGAAAAGCTTGGATGAAGGCGCGGGAGGCTCAACCTTATTTTCATCACAGGGTTTCTTGTACGTCATCTGTTATCCACGACAAGTTAAGGATAGCGCTGCAAGGTATCAGAAAAAGGGGAAAAAAGAAGAAAAATCTGAGCCATTTTTCGGGCGGGTCAAGTTTCACTTATCGGATGAGCTCGTTTTCAACAGAAGCGAGCTTATGAAATGCCTAATGGGTGTTGCTGAGTGTCGTGAAGGGGTGTTTTTCCCTTTTTATCCAGGAAGGTAAAGAATAGGACCCGTGTGTTGCTTAAGTGAATGAAGCCAGGGGGAAGGCGTCCCTACCAACGGGTGAAAAAGCCCTGGAAAGAGTACACACATACTCATGATTTCCTTCTAGTGCTGTCATACATTCCATCCCCAGTTACTAATCTCTCGAACTTCCGCTTTTGCGGTCGATTTCACTCTAGCGAACTTCTGACATTCGACACATTGTTATACGTTATATGGACGTAGTTATGTACGCTTGGCTATTATGCATATTCTACAAAAGTAACCGCGCAACTACTTGAGTCCTGAACTCCAGTAGCGACTCTGGAGGAAATTACCTTATTATATAACACGTGATCGTTCTCTTGCCAAACACTCTAGTTACCACATTCTCTCCACACGCCGCAAAAAGTTTCTCCTTGTCGTGGATTGCCTCGTATTCCGGGACCAGGGAACTACAAATTGCTTTACAGTTTGACATACTCGTGAGGCTGAAAGGAACCGCAGCAAAGCCGGAGAAGGGTAAATAGAATCCCGCGGCCCCGCAAAGTAAGGCCAAAGACACTAACCAGCTAAGCGCCAATAAGCTGCAATCAAGTTATTGATTTTCCGTGCAGGGAAAAGGGCATTATAGGCCCCCCTTTTCGGGACTACGGGCCCATCCTAACAACAATATCCTCTTCTTTGCTTTTCTCCGCACAGAATCCCAGTTACTTATTCCCTTACGCTTCAATGAACTCCTTGTACGGGCTTACGTTGGCGAGAAACTGGCAATCTGCTCCCACAATATACGACGAGGGGGTTTTCGGCCGAAGAAGGAAAAAAATGAGGTTTGTCGGGAGGCTTATAGGGTTCACGATAATGAAGTCCAGCAAACTCAATCTAACAACTTCAACTTTTCGTCCTACCGGCGTCGCTTTTTTGTCTTCACCTTTCCTCAGCGTGCGTCTTGGTCATTACCTCAACTACCTTCCCGATAAAGGATGGAATTGTGCACTAGTACTAGCTTTTGGCTGCGTGCTCCACAAATCTATGACGGGAAACAGTGGCTTTTTTCTTCCGTCTTGGTTCACTCGGTTCGATTATGCGCCCAAACTTGCCAAAAGTTTTCCAACAAAATAAGGGGGGAGGCTGCTTGGCTTTGCCTTGACCGTGCGGGAGCTCGTATCCGAGTACTTTGGCTTGCAGCAAGAGGAAAGCGTACCTTTCACATCCTTTCTCAAATTAAAAAAAAAAGAAAAGAAAAAAGAAAGAAATACGAAAGAAAACCAAAAATTAAATTAAGAAAAATGGGAAGTGTCATGTGTTATCGTTTTTATATATCTAAAAATAGGAGTTTCCGAAAATGGTAACGAGAAAACATAAAACGTGCTGTAAGCGAAGGTCCATCAACGTAGGTCTAAAAATCCAGGATGTTCAATCATCACTGATATCAGCGCACGTCAAGTTGTAAGCGAGTTTGCCCGAGTTTGTTTCTCGAGTCTTTCATTTACAAATGATGTTAGATTTGCAGCTAGGAGCCATATCTCAGGACTTTATTAACGATCTATACGGCACGTCAGAAACTCATTTCAACGTAACAAATGAAATTCTCAACTACTTTCCTTTCAGACATATGAGAAAGAAAGAGAATAGACACCTCCGGCTTCTTAAATACACAATTTCTCTATTGAGGAAAAAGTATCTGTCCAATAAAATATGCAGCTGGCTTTACTACAATGACGCTCGCTTTTCTTTGGAAATTTTTCGTTCAAAATTTGTTTGTTCGTTCCAGGTTAGTTAAAAAACTTTTATGAAAGCTCCTTTTGCTTTTCGGGTCCAAAAGGAAACGTTCTTTTATCGGTAGGCTACTATGGATTCTGCACTGAGTACCTATTGTTCGCAAAGCCTACCTACTTTGCTTCTAGATCAGGCAGAGCACACCTGCTCTCACTAACGACGCTCACCTCCTTCATTATCCGACTCGGTGCTCTCCCTGCACCACAAACCCGAACCATTTCCTTGCCTGGCCTACCTTGTGTGTGTTTACGATGCGTCCCGTTGCCGTACTCTTATTACCGGACACGCTTTGTGACTTTGGCAATGCAGGTAGGCGGTGGGCGCGTATGTGGTATACGACCATAGGGAAAAAGACAAAGACGCAATTCTTAAGAATAAAAAAACGAAACCTTCGCGTTATCACCGCTTCGTCGCCCATGTGAAACAGCGTTAGATTATTTTTCTCCCGAAATTTCCTTTTTTGTCGCCTTTTTTTTCTTTAAAACAAACGTCTAAGACTTCAAACAAGTCAACGAATGGTCGATGAGCTCATTAATATACAACAGCCATAACAATTTAACTCTCTTTTCCACTCTTTCGCCCTTTTCGAAAAATAGAAAACAATAACTTTTTGTGCGCATTTCATCAACTATAACGACTAACACTCAATAACGGTTTACGAATGAGAGGAACACAATGCTTCTGTAACGAAAACGGAAGTTCCGCTTCCGAAAAACATCGGAAGTTGGTCCAGTTTTGCCAGACAACACATCTGACATACGTACAAAATCAAACGAAGGGGTCTGAAACACCTGGCGGCTGACATGGCACCTAACAGCATATGGTCAATTATAGATGGTAACAGGCGGGAAATCGGGTGTGGAGAGAGCATCGTTTGGGATCCTGATGTTACCATAAGCGGAAATTCGGGCCATTCCTGTACTCACAAGGGTGAGGACCTGCTCACTCAAACTTACCTACACGGTAGAAGAGGGAGAGGCAATGGAGAGAAAAAAAATACTCAAGGGATGATATTTTTTCCCTTTTAAAAACAGCTGCTGGTATTGGGAAGGCTAAAAGGGCGTTTTACTGTCAGGGCTGGACGACATTTCCTGTCCAAGTTACGGACTTGTGTATCCTTCCGCTCTTATTCACCTGCTACAGTGAGCGCATCCTTCCTCTTCACATCCTTTAGCAAAGTACGCACGGTAACTAGCGGCTGAGGACCCCACGGCCGCTGCAATGTTGTTATGAACGTTGGCCTCAAAATCTCAGGTCAGTCCGAGCAACGATGGCGTGATGAGTAAATGCCCAAGAGACCGGACATCACTTCCAAAGCGGTCGTGGGAAGAATGTTCTACCAAGGCCGGATTTACTGTTCGGGTACAAAAGCACATAATCGCAAGTCGCATCGGAAAGGAAGAACCCCGAGCCTTTTAATGCACGCATATCCGAGCGGCATATTTTTCATTTTTTTATAGTATGCAGAAAAGCCTCCCAAAAAGCAACAATATCGCTATCGGAAATTGCGATCCCCTACCGGACAAAGACAAGACGGATATAGGCGAACTCCACCTTTCAATAAAGCCAGATTTAAGGGCGAAACTCAAAAGATTCGTTTTAATGAACAAAAACGAGTTTTGCGGCGAAGTTCGTCAGTTTATTTATTATACTATTTTCAACAAGTTTGAATTTAGATAAAACGCAAAAAGAAGCAGCTGCAAGCCACGTTACGTTCTTTGGAAACGAGACGGAATGATACAATCTACAGGGTATCGGATCACCCAGCGAAGTATTTGCATAAACAAGGTAGAAAACGTTCTGTTTTAAGTACCGCATTTTATGACTCCCCCAGCGTTATAAAAGTTACAAATACAAATCCAAGGCGCACTATAAAATTCTTGGTCGATTCCACGCCTAGTATTGGAGTCAGACGCACTTCGCTTTAATCGTCTTTTTCCTTCTGGAACATAACAACTTGTTTCCACCACGCACTCTTTTTCCTGCGTGGAAATTCTTCCGACTCTAGCGAACTCAGTAAACCTCCTTGGAAATTAGTCCTCCCACAGCTAGCCAGTAAGCAACCATAATAAAATTTCGCCTCAAATAGGAAAATAAGCATGGGAAAATGTGTCCAACTTTCCCAGGTACTAAGATCGAAAATGTAGACTTGAACTCTATGCGGGTATCCGCAAAAGGGAACACACGTTACATATCCCCGTGCGTTCCTTCCTTTTTGAATAATCACGACGCTTGCTCCCTCCGAAAAAGCCCGTGTCCACGAAACGGGAAAAACGGTAAGGTTTTATGTGTCTTGAAGGCCTCGTGGCTATTAAAGTTTCACAATGTAATGTCCCTTTTAGAAAGTTCCATATCGTTCCCGAAAGTTTCAAAGGTCCATTCATGAGAATTCAAAAGCGGATGTGTCTGCTCTTGTGCCCAACTTAACCCCCCCGTCACTCACGTACATGTACCGACAGTATCCTATACGCAAAATTTTGGCTCTTTGGGAGGGGGGGGGGGGGCAAGTTTGTCTTGGCCGTACCAAAGTTTCGGCCAACGTCCAGCTGTCTGGGGCGAATGAAGTTTTCGAGAGCCCATGTCTCTGTCGGGGCTGGGGGGTGAGGGTGGGCATAACATCAGGCGACGCTAACATGTTAACAGCGTGTCTCTTTTGCGTTTCGTGGCCCCCACGGCTAATCAAGGTGGATGTGCTTGCTCGTCTTGCTTGTTAAGGGCGGTTTTTCACCAGAACCAACTCGATGCCTTTTGCACTGCGGCACGTGCCTTTAGCTCCGTCTTCCTTGTTGGGTACTCATACCGTGCCATAATGCAAAGTCGGGATGTCAGGGCGGAAGCAGTTAAGTTACGGTAATCTATATACATGCTGCCTGCCTGTTCTACCCTGGCACACACAGCGCAGCACCTTGCCTCTGGTTCTTTTTACATGTGACTAGCGAAGTGGGAATTCAAACACGAACGATGAGTCTTGCCGCGGCAGGGAAAAACAAAAAGGCAAAGCTTGGCTAAACTTAGCCTTGTACCTTATGCTGTCATGACGCGAGCATGCAAACCACACGATCCAAAGCTTCCGTGAATGTGCACCGGTTACAAAGTGTCCGGATTTCAGCAAAACAGTAGTTTAGCCTAGCCCACGGTCAAAAACCAATATAGGCCTCGTAAATAAAATGTTTCGACAGATCCGGCTTTCAACCCTGTTTCTTATTTATCCCTCTACTTTCGGTTACTTCGAAACCACTAAAAAAAACTAAAGTGAAATATATTTTATTTAGTCCACATTATTTCGCCTTCTAAACCCAAACAATTTTCGACATGTACCAGTGCATTAGCGCATTATGTTCCAAAGCTAGAAAACGACTAAAAGATTCCACTGTATTTCTACTAGTTCTGTTAAATGTGCTACAAGGCTACTTCATTACTGAAAATAAGGTTCAGCCTTTTTTATTTAAATCAGCGTAGTAGCTTGCTGCCTTAAAATTTATTTTACCTTAAATATATTAGCTTTCTTTTTACTAAGCTTGGAGATTTGTCCAGTGCTGCCACCGAGGATCCAAAAAGCGTGAAGATAACTGAGCAAAATTCCCCTTAAATCGCGGGCGTAGACCGCGTAAGAGGAGGCTCGCCCTAACTGCTTACATGTAATCTGCACCGCGTAAAGCGAGGGCACAAATAAAGTCCTACAGCGTAATAAACCCAGCTAATTTGTAATTCTAAGTGGAAAAAACGAGAAAAAAGGACAGAAACATAGAAATGTAAAATTAGAATCCCTACCGGTAGGGAACTTTTTCCAGGGATTTTAATAAAACATAGCACATCTGTTGGAGAAAAATATCAATAAAGTAAGGTATTCGGGGTGCCGTTGAGTGGAAGAAGTGAAAATATCGAGTAGCCTATGGAGTCTTGGGTAACTTATGCTAACACGACGTGAGTTATGCTGAGTTTTCAACCACAGAGTTCTCAAGTAAAAAAAGGGTGATGAAGAGGGGTGGTCCCAGCAGGTGTGACAGCTCGAATGGTATCTGTGACACTCTTGAAAACATAGCATAGTCCCTCTTTTTCCCAGTTTCCAAGGTCCCAAGTAGACAAGCCCCCAAACCAAGATAACGCAAGTCTTCGTGCAAGGCAGGGTGGGAGACAAGGACTACGTGGCGTCGTAACTATATTTCCCCATTTTATATGCCTTTTTTAGTATTGGCCTTTGCCCAAAACACCCATCATTTAAACAATAGCCACGAAACGACCTCTTTTCGTTACCCCTTATCAGGATGGTGGCGAAACGTAAGGAACGGGTCTTTCGGAAAAAATCGCCCCATAAATTAACCCACTGCTAAAATCTCCCAACGTCTGTCTCTTTTCTGCCTCATCTCTTTACCGTCTTAAAGGCACCCGGCTGTAAGTCGTGAAGGCTACGGAGTGTTATTTCTATCAAACCCCGGTGTGGCTGTTTTAGTGTCGAAGCTTAATCATTTAAGAAAGGTTATAATTTTTCCACGTCCATTCTGACAAGCAAAAACAGCAGATGGACCTGTGCAGCCCGGCTAGGTATAAAATACGGCCAGTCTGGCCAACGTACTTTTAAGACATTTTCAGTTTCGCAAATCGGGTCGTGTCATATGCAGGTTTCCAAAGAACAGTATAACACAGACGACAACCAAACAAGTCCCTTGTCAGACTTCAGTCGATTCTTGGTTCATTTCCTCAATCCCCATCAGCTGTTCACAGGCTCAGATGATGGGCTCTGACAGCTCCAATGAAGGATTTTCTAAAGGATTTGATACATACCATGCTAAATAGTCCAGGTGTAGGTTTAACAAGGTTTTTGCTTTTGCGACACACGAAAAGATCTGAGCGCCAAACTTTCCCCCCCTTGTGACCTATCCTTAATACAGGGCAGCGGAGCATTTGATCCTCATTACAACGAATAATGGACAGCAGTCACGATTCAGCATCGACTTTTCGTGCGAGCGGGCTGTAAGCAAAGGGCTTCAGTCGACGCTAACAAAACCCTCTAAGTAATATTATTTATACTATGTATTGTTAAGCTGTAGCATTTCGGGCCCTCGCTCGTCACAGAAACACGTGATAGATGTCGAAAGAAGACAAAACCCGGGGAAAATCGGCCTTCCAAGCTACAAGCTTGCTCATGCTTACCAAAGTCCAGTCTTGAGTCGTGTCCGAAAATTGAATGCGCTGGACTGCAGAACGTTAGCTCCAAGCCCCGGGATTTCATTACTGGCGTAATTGCACGTTCCTTTCACTCCCAGAGTGTTTGGCAAGGTATTCAAGTCCGGATGCTTAGAGGTGCTTTCAATAGTGTATGGCGTTAGTTCAAATAATTGTAAACTGCACGTAACACGACAGACACTTTCGCTAAAATATGGATTGGAAACCTAACCGCCATAACTCATCCAACAGAACCTTTATTCCATTCTCGGCTTTATTATGTTTCGCTTACTCCTAGAATAATATAACATTAAATACTTTCACATTATAAAAATCTCCCTTAGCCAGCATCAATATGACCCTATGCTAGAAAAGCGAAAAACCGTTTAATGCTTTCAATAAATCGAGAGAATAAAGAATATAGTATTTACATGTGCCGCAAAGAAGTATTTACTAAACATTTATGTACTCAAGTTAAACAAACGAAAGATTTCCAGAGAAGCTATTACGCTTACAATATTGCGCACGTAACTTTTCCTAGAATAGGTAACAGAAAACCGAACAACTAAGGAAGTCTGCCGAAATTATGGTTAATTAATGCGAGGTTGGATAAGAGGGTTGCATAGTGTGCGTAAATACTCTCAGGAAGCTCAAACTAAAACGTTAAATTCAATGACTGTGTAATCTTTGGTATTAAGAATACGGTTTTGAAACTTTGGTCAAAACGTTAGCTCCCCCACTTTCAGTTTTCCAAAGCTCAATTACTTTTCAGTGGCAACTCACCTCAAAATTCCCCTGATGGGGGTTTTCCCTTTTCAAACTGTCCGAATGTATATACCACAGTGATGGGATCCAATTTACCGTAAAGGATCTTCATTGAAACGGGCGCTCAGCAGTTGTAACACGCTTTTAAACTTCAGCTACCCTTTTCCCGAGGAATTAACTAGTGTTTCGGAAACTTTTGAAGGATTCGATGAATTTTATCTCAACCACGATACGCTTTGATATGATCTCCTGGGGTTCCCAAACCGTTTGTACCCGCTTCAGGGTGACTATCGTAAAGGATAACGCACTCGAACCCTCCGAGTCGAGAAAACAAACACGCTCATCATTTCACGCTCGTTGTCCCTTGATATGCAGCTATTTAACCTCGCTGCCTTCAATCTCTCTTGAAGCGAATGAAACGTAGCTAACGAACGTTACACAGCGCCGCACAATGGTACACTCGAAACTTTCAAGCCCAAGATGCTCTCCCTACAAAAGCGTTCGAAAACGTCCCCAGCCATGACTTGACAGAAAATGGCTACCGCTATCGGTGGCAGCCCTATTCATTCAATAATTCTCGCTCCCATGCCTGTCCTCCTCGTTCACGGTCCGCCGTAGAAAATAACCGAGTAGCATACACATTAACATCATCACATGAGAATGACAACACAGCACGAGAAACAAGGGGGATTCTAGGGGTTCGCATCCTTCGAACTCGCGTCTTTTCCCCCACAAGGCCTGAAAATTTCAAGCTGTGTGCATCATTAAAGCAAGGAAGAGTCTAGCACTATTTTTCATTCCCAGCCCCATGATTTCATGTCGCCTCTCTTAATGATGTAAACCGACTCCTTTATCATTCTAGAAACTATTTCGGACGCTGGGTTTGCTTAGCAAATCAATGGTAAACTAGTGATAGGGGAGGAGTCTATTGGCAACGAGTGAAGGATGAGCGCATTAAAAGGGTTGGCCCCAAGAAGTAGAGCCGCTTTTAGGGTTGCATCATCTTCCAGCTTGGAAGATGGGCCAAAAATACGCTAATGTCGGAGCCAAGGAAGACACGCTCGAAAAAATTCACAGCTCTGCAACGGACGTGGGACAAAAGCGCCTTTGGTAACACCATCGCCCCAGGGTGATCAGGGTGTGCCCCCAGGGCTCAGCAGCAGCTTGTAGCCACGCCCTTGCTCAAGTTTCTCGCCTTGATTTTGAGCTTCACCGGATTGTCATGTGAGAAAAGAGCAGCATAGAAATCCGAATACCGTTCTTATCTTTTTTTTTCTGCTTGACAATGGCGCGGGAAGACTTTGCTGCATGCAGAACGCGTGAAATGGCTCTTCACGACATTAGTCCCGCGCCAGACATTGTCAGCTGGAACGAATTATCGAAGAGACCATTGTGATTTCTTTCAAGAAATGAGGAAAGGGGAGAGGATCTGCAATCTGTTGTGTCGCATCTCTCAAATAGCCGATTACAAACAAATCTCTCCCGGCTGCTAGGGATTTTACAGGTTCTAGAAAAGCTTTAGTGAGGTGCGAAGTGCGTTGCACGTTTTCCTCTCGGATGGCTTAATGCTATTAAAACTAAAGGAGCTTTGACGTTCTTTATTCCACACCTGAAGTGGAATAAACACTAAGAAATCCTTTGCGGGAGGTAGCAAAAGAATGCTGCCGTACCTTTTTGATTCTTGTATGCTAAAGTGTTGCCAGCTTTGTTATGCTGCCAAAGTTGTCACACTGATCTTCAACAACAACTCGTTCATAATGGATTGTCAAGGCGCGAATAACAGCATCACACAAAATAAAAATACGAAAACGCGACATTCAGTTCCCTCGCAACCAGAAGTGGTTCAACCGCGGTGTTGTGTTATGAATACGGAAAATATTTATTCATAACCACCTCAACACCGAGCAAAACATCCCCGAAATCCTCTTCTCACTATCTTTCTCTTTTACTTACTTTAATAATCGTTTTGCATTTATATAAGAAAACAACGAAAAGCCCTGGTGTTCTTTTCACGCCGCTGAACATAAAGATACCTGACCAATCGGTCTCCCGTGTAATTTTAGCTAGCGTTAGTCTGGTTTTTTTTTTTTTTTTTTCTTTTTGTGGACCCTCTTGTTTGTTTTCTACCCTGTTGCGGAGTGTCTGGGTGGACGTCGAGTTTGTTTGCTGCTTCGGGGAGTCTTTTGGCACGATGCACGAGTCAAACTTTCGATGCCCCAGCAGCGTTTTCTGTATATCCGGCTCGACGCCGGGGCTAAAAGCAGTGGAAGCTTTATCCCTATGGATACGCTGTATACATACACAAACTATAAATTCTTTTTATTTTCAAAACTATATACGCCGTTTAACAGACATCTCCATTTCCGGGAAAAGCATCAAAAAGTCTTCCGCTTAGCTCGAGAAGCAAGCTCCAGCTTTTTTGGGGTCTGCCAGCGAAGATTTCTTGTCGAGCAAGGCACTTACCACACGCTGAGTTGTGAAGGCATGTAACCAGTCCTTTATTTACGTTGTTCAAAGCTCGAATGTAGTTTCCGCAACTTTAAATTGAAGACAAACTTTGCTAGGACACGCTTTAGCATAGAAACAACACCGAACGGTAAAGCCAAGGGGATCCTGATTTACATTTGCCAACTTCAAACTAGTCTTTTCCCCCAAACTATAAGCTAATGCAGATTCCTGCTATAGGGAATAGGGAGCCAAGGTGTAATTTCATTTGCGAGCGCTAGCCATAAGAACAAGGTTCCTTTAATGACTTAAGCCACACCTTAGACGCAACTGAGTATCAAGGAACTTCCGTTAGCAACGAAGAATAGCCAACAAATAAGATAAGAATAATTACATAAATAAATAACCAAATAACCGTAGTAATGATACAACACTATTTTTGTATTATTTTTTTATTAATGTTAATCTAATAATAACAAACTTTTATCTTATAATTCAACCATCTTCCTACAGCGCGGCTTCACTCTGATCTGCTTCTAGTGCCTCAAATAATCTAAGAAAGTTGCAGCATTCACTAATGATATCGAGTGGCCTTATATGCATTATTTGACGCCCAGCGTGCGTTCACAACGATGTTGACGCCAGAACACACAGGTGTATATAAAAAAAAAATTTTCCAGCGGAATACACAAAAATATCCCAGAATGTCGGCACGAGGCCTTTTTCCAGATTGTTCCGATACGATGCTGCGCTGCGTGTTGCTAAGGCGCTAACTAGTCCGACTCTTTTTTTTTTTTTGCTCAATGCCGCTTTTCCCATTCACACACACGAAGTTTTAAAATAAGCTGTCATACGGCCTAACACGTGTGACACTCGTCCCTTAAGTTGCGTCTCTTGCCGATATGTGAAACGTACTCAGCATGTAAATACGGTCAGCTTGCTTGAAACAATTGCAGACTTCCCTACGACACGTTTCTGCGAAGTTGCGGAGACCTTCAACAATGCTATTCTTTTTCAAAGCGTAGCACAGATTTTGTTGATTTTTTCAAACTAAAGTTTCGACGAGTTCAGCACGTGCACTTGGATCAACAATACACTCGGGGAGTAAACAATTCTCCGTCTATTACTGAGCGATCCCATGCAGTAGGAAACCTCTTAGCATCCATTCGATTACCATGATAGCAAACCATTAAACGACCTCACATTTTCGGGGCCTAAAGAAATGCCCAGTGAATGGGGAAGTGGCTGATCCTTGTCCCTGGTGCTCTACAGTCGTTGTTTCTTGGAAAATGTCCTGGCCCATGCTCCTCATGATAGCTATTATTGCCCGTAACACACAGTAAAACGGCAAAGAATTGGGTCTGGCTAAAAAGGAGTGCACTAGTGTCGAGTCGACATACACTCCCATAAGAAAAACACAAGTTCGGAGATAAACCTGGAAAACGTAACATAAAAGAGAAAAGGCTGCCCGGAGATGAAAGATAAACATATATGTAAAAACACCCAGTATTAAACGTGTGACGTCACCGTGCTTGATGGGCATGGGCCAGGAAAAGAGCAAGGCCGGATACGCTTCACCCTCCTGAAAAAGGAACCCACCATTTTTCTCTCCTCCCACTTTTCATCAACTTCTTCCTATCTTCAGGGATAAGTCGTCTGTCGTCTTAAATCCCAATGATTCAAGTTGGTTTCTTCAGCTTAGTAATTATGATATTATCTGGAGCAATCTTTCGCCGAAACCCAACTTCGCAGCCTTAAAGCTTGGTGCAATAGAAGAAAATCTCCTGGTATTTTCAGCTTGATTAGCTTTGCTTTCTTAACTCCTGAGTCTTGGGCAGCGACAGAAAAAAAAAAGACCGTGGAATATGTTTCGGGCATTTTTTTTCTACACCCGAGGGCAACTTCCTTCCGATCAATAGCGGATAAACGATCGCCGAAGTCGAAAAGGGATCTACGGCCCGTACAGAAAGACTTCGCGTCAAGCCGTTTACAAGCAGCAGCATCATCCCTTTCCTTCGATCTGGGTCACTGAGTTGGACAAGATTAAAGGGAGTGAAATTTCCTGCAATTTCCATCTTGTATACGATCTTCGCCTAAGCCGCCAGGGGAAAAAATGTTTCAAAGTTTTCCCCATAAACTTCATTGCCTTTTTTTGCGAAACGCTTGTTACTCCTAAATTTTGCTTCGCAACGCTTTTTTCTGCAACGAAAGTATTACTTTCTGAAATTAGCCTTAATTAATTAACTCCGAAAACACCGCAACTTTATATGGTCGTTCCCTGCCGTCACCCAAGACTATCGACCAACGATAACCGCGCTCCGCTTTGTAGGAGATCTAACTCCTTCCTTGTTATATGTTCCTTTACGAAGCTTTGTTCATGAGCCAAATTAGTCAGCTCAGCGCCAGAACGGACACATCGTCCCGCTTTTCCTGTTGCGACACGAGCAGCTATCACCCATTGAACTGCTCAAGTCTAATCACTTGCCTTTTCCTTTCCTTCGAAAGCACCAGCAAGCAGCTGTGACACACGCAGTCAGCAGTTATAGCTTTGACGTGCATATAATTATGATTCCACCCAAGTGATTTCTAGAATAGTACGGGTTTTAACCGTACAAGTTTGCCTGGCACCAACCGTAGCAGGCCAAAACTTGAGTCCATACACGCAGCTGAAAGCTGCGTTGTAGGCGCTTTTAAGGTTACGTTACCTGAATTAAGTCAATAATTCACGAAGAAAGCTCCCTAACACCACTAACACGGGATTTACATAACAGCACTGCCTCGCCCTCCAAATTTTAAGCAGTTCAAGGACTATCATCATTCCGCATCGGGAGCAGTTGAGGATACCTGACGCCTTTTTTCTCTATTTGGGGAGTTTGAAGCATATGAGCTGATCTAAGAAAACAGCCCACTGATCTAGCCTCAGCCACACTTTCCATATTGTCTGAGAAGCGTCTATAAGCTAATTTCAATAACAAAAGTTGTTTTATCTGCATAAGGCCGTCCCAGTATTCAACTTTACATAAGTAAACACACGGCGAACTGCCACTTATGAGTGTGGGATCAGGAACAGCTCCTGCAGTTACTTTGTCCTGCCCGAACCTGTTGATTCTGTTCATCTTAATTACAGGGGAGTCATACGCCAAACTCGTCCTGCTATGCATTTCGTAATTGAACCTTCCAGCAGGAGTTCCAGCCCCTTGCGGCACTTTTTTAAGACATACCCAACTCCTTCTAAAGTTTCTGAAAGTTTTTGCTCTAACAATCCAGGCGTTCGTTCATAGCGAAATTACATGTCTCAAGTATCGCAAGTCAGCAAGAAGTAAAATAACTACAATAAACAAGCTAAATACGAAAATAAATAAAAGAATCAAATTAAGCGACAAGAGAAAAATTACTAATATACAAAAGTTAGACGCAAGACAACATCGAAAATTAAGACATAAAAATTCTTTAGAAGGTATATAAATTACAGCACTTGAAGCCGCTTACATCGGGAATGAAAAAGCGAAATAAATAACTTATATTATAAATAATAAAATTACCACTTTTAATAAAAGAAATTATGAATAAAATAAAGAATTTTATAAAGAATAAAATTAAGTAGATAGAATAACTGAAAATAAAAAATATTCAAATGCATAAAATGGTTGAAACTTGCAAGGAATGTATTGTTGCCCAAGCAAACCTCGCGTTGCTCAGAGTGTTCGACGGTCACGTGATGTCTACTACCGTACATTCTTAATCAAGCCAGTTTTGAATTGAATAACTGAACGTAATGGCCGGAGGAATAGAATACCAAGCAGAATGTAACTGTGCTCCGCTGTGCCAGCCTCGAATACTTCAATAAGTAACGTCGGACCACAGTTTTCATTAAGAGATAATATCAAATTTGGATGGCCACTGCAGAATTCGCTCTCCTTGGAGACAGCAAATTGGGCAGGACAGAAACAGGTGTCGTACAGTACTGCAATGTATTCTAGTATGGTATACCGAAACTCTTGCTTTTGCAACTGAACTTCTCTTGTATTCCAACACTGTCCAAAACTTGAGTCAAAAGGTAGTTTAACAATACCACTTACCCTTGCGTGTTTCATGAAGCCAATAAGAAAAGTTCCAAGGAAACTTTGCGTGGCTAGCACAAACGTAGGTCTCGTAGTACAATACTTCGCAAAAACTTGAGTCCGTGCATTAGAGCGACTTCCCCTATGCAATTTACGAAAATTCTGCCTTTTTTTCTTCACCGGGCCTGCTTCAATAAAAGCTTAATAGAGACAAACGACCCTCACTGGGGCTATTTATGGTTTTACGACCTTAGTCACCTTCGCCTTATTCATCTGTCCATCGTACGCCTGTTAAACATGCGACTATTGTTGAAAAATAAACGGCTACAACGAACACTTGCCAAAACAATATTTTCTACCGAAACTCCTAAACTTTGCAAAACGACCCCAGTCATTGACTAGCTGACGCTGAACTACAATTCATTCACTGTTCAAAAGAGAATTTTCTGGAAAGGCTATTATCCAATTTATTTACTTGCCTTTGCCTCGAGCGATTTACTTTCGATCTAGATTCAATTGCCCTGTATTCAAAATTGCTGTGCTACAAGGCTTTCAGACAATTTAAATATTACACGGGCTTCAGGCGGATTATTGGAAAGGAAGTCACGAGTTTATCTGTGTCCTAGGGTCCATACCTCGAATCCTTATTAAGTAGGCACTAAATCGTCATGGCTTCTTATTACCTCTACCTTCCCCGTAGAACCGAAACTGCGGCTGCCAGCCAGCAATGAAGACGGATCGTTCCACCTGTCGACCCATGTTAGGTTTACCTTGCTTTCCGGTGACGGAGATTTCCTCATCCACCGTTTTACAACGCTCGTTTGAATCTTTGCGGCACATTACACCGCAGCAGCCCTCTTTATTGCAAAGACATGTAAATACTATCCTCAGGTGCTCGCTGCGAGCGCGTAAAACGCACATTTTGTTTCTAACGTACCTGTTTTTCCCCCCCAAGTACTTCTACTGTGAAAATCAGCAAATAGGACTTTTATAACCACGTAAAGCCGTAACAGTTACGGTGATTTCTTCCACGGAAGTAAAACTGGAAATTTTCAAACAAACGAGAAACTTGAAAACGTGGGGGTCTTGGGAGCTTTTTACGGGCCTTTGTTCGCCAGAAAATTTTCAATTTGCAGTGCGTTTGCTTATCTCTCCAAGCACAAAGTATGGTACACAGGATTAAAAGCGGGTCTTCCCTTTCATTACTTTTGTCGACAAATATTAAACTTGCTCCTCAATTGTTTTTTGAGAACTGGAATATTGTATCGATCGCTGTGAAATCGTGTTACATAAAATACAAGAATGAGTAACGTAATAACGTCAAAATGGATCTAATAACATTCTGTACGTTGTGTCCTAGCTCGAAAAAATACAATAATATACGAGCCTTTTATTATCTGTCTAAAAGCTCTGGGCTTAGTAGTAGACAAGCTTGGACAATTATAATATTGTATTACCAAAGCACCCATGAGAGTGCGTTCCATTTGTCCTAGCCTCGATACTGCTCTTGCCTACCAAAGATATGAAGCGAAATACAAGGAAATAAGCAAACAAGAAAAGTGATTTTCTTGATTGCTGTCATCCTATGATGCAAAAGCCTTTCCGAACGAAAACTAAGCTTGTTTTGCTCATCTGGTTGTCATGTTTGCTCCTGGGCACTATAGGCCTATTCTAGCGTTGGACACAAAAAGGAGGAAATGTATCCATTTCGGAAACGAGATTCTACACTGGCAAAAAGTCGACTTGCACTTCCTTCGCTCGGCGATTGCACTGAACCCAAAGCGAAGTGAGGACTGGCCACAAAAAAGGAAATAAAATGAAGCATTCGACTGCCCCAGTAACCCAGTGTGGTGGTTCGTCTGATCTCCGAATAAACAGTCGCTCAGCGAACAGCGACAAATTTCTCGAATGAGGTCTCCCATTCGTCTTGCTGGCAACGCAACCATCCGAAATTGGCACTGTATAATACTTAAATTAATGTATTGTTAAGGGGGTGCAGAAGATCGATACCTCTCAGAAGTCCAAGCAGTTCCATTTAGTAATGAACGTTCAATTCCCACATGCAGTGGCCCACTCCAGGACCTTTGTTTACATTCTAAACTCACACGGAGGGTTTCCAACTCCAACCAATTCCCATCCAGCTAAAATGGACTCAATGATAGCCATCATGATCACGAGTAGCTTGTGGCAAGGCACATAAAACAGTCAATTCTTACTCTACGAAATTATGAATTACACTGAAAGCCCAATTTCAACCTGTTTTTACTGACAAATTGCATAACTCGGAAACACCTTTATTTTTTCTGTGTACTAGCTTTTTTATATAGCAGAGTAAAAAATCATTGGCGCGACTTCCTACAAGACGACATGCTTTATTTCTCGTCGTTGCAGCTTTCTTGGAGGTCTATTCAAACACTGCATTGAAAAGATGTTCCATCACTTCTGCTTCAAACGACTCCCGTTTTATATGCTGACTAGACTTCGTCAGTCTTTACATAGCTTTAAATCAGACACCAAATTGGCCTAAAAACATTTTGTTTTACCCCACGAGAAAAAAAAGTTTGAGTAAAAAAATTTGCACAGCTCTTATAAAGCTAGTAACTCGGGTGTGAGGAAAAGTTTGATGCAACGCGCTCAGTTCGTTATCCGAACAACCTATGAACAGAAGGTACTGGGGAAAAAGCGCTAAGAACAAGCGCGCCATTTTTTTTAAGGCTGGTTACATTCTCATCAAAGCCCGTCACTCTCCTTCGACGTGTGCAGCTTACCCAAGTTGTTGATTGAGCATCCCATCTACCAAAACATTCTAAGGTTTTATTGCCGCATGTATGCTGAATTAAACTTGGTGATTGCCAGAAAAAGCTCAACTCCTGCTTTTAAGGCCTGCGCTGCAAAGAACCCGTACAAAAAATAGAGAGAAAAACTCAGCCAGCGTATAAAACTGCACTAAAGACAGGTAGCTTCCTTGTCGACCAACATTTAAGAACTTTTACCCGACACGAATACCAGCTATCACCATCATATCAAGACAGTGTGTTGACAATGTACGACACGGACGTACGACAGTTTTCGCTTGCAAGAAGAACTCCTTTCCTGGAACGGAAGCAGACACATCTGTTTGCGGTTAGGTCGTACGAGTCGCAAAGTTTCCATTACAGACATGTAAGGAGTAACGAACAGTACGCAGCCCACGCAAGTATGATACAACATCAACAGGGATTCGCCACGGCTTTTGACAGTTTTCAGCTCCAGGGAAACAAAAGCCGGTCCGAGACCTCAGCGAATGGACCAAGTAATTAATCCTATAAGATGCGATACAATATAACTAGTGGAAGGAGGTTCATCCCACTCCTTTTTTGTTATCTTTTCTTCGCTATGCTCACAGAAAAGGGTGTTACAACTCACCATGTGATGAAAAGGTTCTTCTTATCTTGTCCTCTTGTTCAGTTTGCCGCTTCTTATCTCCTCCCCGGTGTATGCTCTGGCCGACTTCATTAGTTTCCAAGCAAGATTATGTTTCATAAAGTGTATTCACACTGTATGTAGCCACGTGTATGGTTCGTGATCCCAGTAAGCTTCTAGTTAAGGTTAACTAGCGCTAAACTGACAAGTTAGCACTTCCCGATACAAGCAGTTATGGAAACCCACTCCGAAATGTTCGATCTCACTAAACGAATCACTCAGTTAACTTCTAATATAAAACCATTGAGTATTACTTGGTAAAATTTTACTGTATACCATAGTCCAGAACTTACGGAAAATGAACGCAAAATTCACAAATAACGGCCGTTAATTTGCGTCGTTAACATAAACCGCCATATTAACTTATGATAGCGATTGCTGCGAATCCAATGACGCTGCTGTTTTCCAAAGCCCGCGTTTTTTTAGTTGTATGGCTCCGCATGGTTATGTTACGAAACGGGCGTCTTGGCTTAAAACGACATTCATTCCGTTGTCTTGCCAACATTTGTCCGGTCTCTTCCATTCCTGTGGCAACGGACAAAAATGGGCAGTGAATGCCGTTCGCGGCAAAACTGCCTGTTCCGAAATCCCACCGCGTGGGCGGATCAAAACACCTAATAGTCGCGAAAGGAAAAATAAGGAGTTACGCGTTTGGAAATCAAATAAATCTTGAAAAGGTAAGGTCCCTGACAGAAAGTGGTTTAAGAAGCCCTTATATAGAGCGAAAGTAAGCACATTATGCTTCTGCTTAGCAATTAACAGTTTACATCACTGGTCTAATTTATTTCTTTGCAATGGACTGAGTAATGGTAACGCCTCAATCACCCTTTCTTGTGGAAAATTTGCGTGACAATTTTACCTTTACGTTCCATATTTTTGCAATATTTGATTTAGTAAATTTTTGCCTTAAGCTTTCTCAAACCAATAATGTATATATTTTAAAAAATAGCAGGAACGTTTATAATTGTTTAAGGGATTTGTAATTCCAGATTTTTTTAAAAAAATTCTCTTCAGTAGTCGCTAGGTATAGCATTAAAAATTATTTGACTTAAAGATATTTGAAAGAATTTGCAATAGCAATCCGGAAATCGTCAACGGATTTTTATGTTATTCAGTCAATTTTTTTCTGTTATTCAATAAGTGAAAGGGTATAAAGAGGCCCTAACGCATTTCTATTACTGTCTTTCGTTGAAAGATGTGGAATCGCTTGGATGGTAATCGTTATAGGATCTTGCACAGCGTAAGAACAAACGATAAGAAACCGGGAGTAGTTCGCTCAACTTTTTCTTACCCAATTCTACCGTAGTCCTTTCTATACAGAGGAAAACATATCTGTAAATGGTCCATCAATTCTTGCTCTCCGTTGGGAAATATCAGGAGCGCTTTTCTATGCTAGTAGCATTCAACAACAACGGACTTCGGACCATACAACCCATACATATCAATTTTTATACCAAGAGAGAAAGTGCGAGATACAACAAAAAATGGGCAGAAAACGAATGTAAGCTGCAGCACCTTCGTGATGCAAGGCCTTCGTCAATTTCTGTTGTAGACTTAACGAACTTTATTATTCTGGCCAGCCTTGATCTTGCGATAGACGCGTTCTCGTTTCCAATGCAACCAAAAAACCGGGAAGGCTACAAATAGACAAGGCCAAAAGGGTTCTTGGCGTTCTTTTCTCTCTTGATCAGTAAAAACCACAATCAAGGCTAAAATCTGCCCACTTGCTTACAATCAAGCCCACTTTTCATCAACTTTCAACCCTTGCCTTTCAGAAAGACTTGGTCGCTCTCTTTTAATCACAAGCCATAGTCCCGAAGGGGACTTTTTTGGGGGCATATATGAGTAAATTGTAGTTGTGGCTGTTGGGAAAGTGCTGCTGTCCGCCCACTCAGCACCAACAGCTTTCTATCACGATTCACGATCACTGCTGGTGGAAATGATAGGACCGGAATGCTAAACCAACTATACATAACTGGGAAGAAACTAAGGTGTTAGGCAACGCGTATTACCTGGCCAAAGAAAGCACGAGATCTAACCCGTTTTATAGTCGTGTAAGGGTATACCTGGATAGGGAACATGGTACATTTCCATTAGTAAGCCTTTCGGAGCTCGAAAGAATAAAAGGATGATAAAATCAAGCCTTCGTTGCCCTGATAGTCTTTTGTTTCGTATTCCTATACTGTAAGATATCCCTGGTGGTGCAACAGTCTTTGTTATCGACAAGTTTCGATCAAACATTCTTTCGGCCGGAAAAGCCCCCTCGTGACTTCGGGATGTCCAAAATTACAAGATGTATAGCCTGTAGTAACCTTGTTCAGCTCGATACCTAATCACTTGCAAAAGACGTTTTCACGTTTATAACGTATTAGATATGAAAAATGAAGTAAAGAACATACTCGTATTCATATGAGGTGAATTTGTGAGCAAACGAGGAACGAGTTGAAACTATGTTATACTGATGTGCACTGTTTTGTATTCTTGTTTACAGTCTCGCAAGCCGTTGAGATCAGCTCCATCAAAGTGCCTCCTGCCGTTGAAAACGCTACCGGGCCTGTTGTTTTAGATTGTGACTACAGTGTTTCTCCCACGGAACGTTCTGGTTTAGTGGTGCAGTGGTTCTTCGGGGATCACACCTCACCCGTATACCAGTGGATCCCTGGCAAGAAACCCCAAGACTTGGGGATCTTACGAGGTCGCCTCAATGTAGACTATCGCGCCTCAGATGATCCCTATAAACGGCATAGGGCCCTTGAGATCATCCGACCTACAACGGAACTCAGTGGCGAGTACCGGTGTAAAGTAGCCACATTTGAAGACGAGGATGTTGCAACCAGCAAGATGGTCGTTTATGGTAAACATATATTTGCGTTTCTTTTCAAGTTTAACCTCGATTTCTTACGCCGAGACAATTCTCTTGCACAGCCAATCCAATTTCCCCTCTGCCTCAGAAAATTTTATTTTGTCTTTTCTCTTTTTCTACCTACAGTCCCCGCTACCAACTTGGCTATATCCCATCACAAACCGTCTTCCGAGGTCGTCAATGTCACCTGCAAAGCTGAAGGCGTATTTCCGGAACCTAAAATTGAGTTGACACAAGAAAGCGGACCTGAGCGCCAGAGGTACTTTCTTTGATTCATCTCCTCAGTGTTGTGAGTCAATAGCGTCACAAAGCTTGAGGAAGTATAAAACATCAGTCAATTTTACAAAGAGCTTATCATGCGTGTTCA
This sequence comes from Triops longicaudatus, assembly GCA_022885665.1. Lineage (NCBI taxonomy): Eukaryota > Metazoa > Arthropoda > Branchiopoda > Notostraca > Triopsidae > Triops > Triops longicaudatus. The sequence continues at coordinate 249,796 of JAGQDJ010000004.1, read as the reverse complement.
CCCCTTTAAGTGAAGTTACGCTAAGTCAAATGCTATTCACGTGATTCAAATACTCGCGGTGGCTGCAGTAATAAATGCAGCCATATTAAAATTTTCAGTACGTTTCTTCGAAATCGAAGCACGTGATAACCCATCGCAGTCTCTCAAATTCATAAATACGGTTTTAAAATATTTTTTTTAGAAGATTCAAAGATTTTTTTATTATACATAAAAGTGCTAAGCGTAAAAAGAAATTGCTTGGGACTATTTTGACTGTGATCCCTTTGCTGAAAGTTCTGGTACGTAACTGCTGCAAAAGCCGGAATCGAGTCTGTAATTGCGGAATACTTCGTGGAAGAAGCGCATTGCTGGGATACCTCGTTTAATTTTTGTGTGTTTTTTTTCCTATCTTAGAGTGGCTCTGGCGGGCACTGACTTGCAGAAAGCTTGGCGAGACGGTCGGTACGATGTTATGCTAACGAAAACGTTGAACGACAAGTCGCTGGAGGGGCAGGTCGTCTTTGAATGCACCCTCTCAATCCCAGGAACTCAATACCAAATCAGCAGGAAAACGCTCTATTATCCTGGTAAGTTTCCCTTTACACAATCAAGTTGAGCGCTTGCACCGTGCACGACATATCGAGTGAGATGCCCAATTCCTGGCCTTTTCCTCTTGTGCAGTATTCCAGTCTGTTTACTGATACAGGTCGCCTTGATAATATTATGACTAAATAGTTCGGGACAAAAGTTAAGGCCATTTCCGTGTGCAAAAAAGAGAATTATGTTTTTGTTCCTCGTAGCCTTATGTGGAATTTATTCAGGCACTTTCTTCCTAACGCTTCCTGCTGCAGCCATGTGGGGTCATAACCGGAACTATTTTTATTACCTGGCTTTGGCTCATATATAGGCAAAAACGCAAACGGCTGTCTGTGTAAAGCGTTTGAAGAAAACCTACATTAAAGGTTTCATGAAACTCGAATTGTATGTTCTGTTCTTAAACCAACAGCTGTAACCGATATTGCAGTCTATCCAAAAGGCTAGTAATAAAAACGGCACAGCTTTTAATACCCTTCAGTAATAACCTTTGTAGTGTACAGAAGATTCAGACCCTAACTATAAAAGGGTATAACCATAATTTTATTGGAATGCCGTAATAAAATCAATGGTGGTCGTCAGTATCAGATAATTGATCCTTCAAAACATTCTGAAAAAAACCGACATTGTTAGCGTGCGAACAAATGTCATCCAATAAATGTGTACATCAGCGAAATTTTTATGCATAGGGCTCTTAAAAGTAAAATATCGCTATAATGTACAAGAAGGGAGGACGGAAAATTTGTCCGTTATAGCCTTTTGTACGTAACAGCCAGTATTGGAATAAATGCTTTAATGTACACAGTAGCCGATTGTCCGTTGTAATTGGCGTACGTTATAGTAAAATTGGACTGTATTTTAAATTACTTTTGACTATTAAAGCGCCCTACATATCCTGCAGACAGACTAACTGCCACGCTTCTTTTATACGCAATAGGCTAATTGGCCTAAAGATGGCGATATCGTCCATAACCGCGTCCCTTGGCGAAAAACTTTCTATGTGTAACGGAAAGCCGAGTTTAAGTTACTAAAAAGGAACGTCTAGAAGGGATCATAGAAAGCAAGATATCTTTTGTGAGACCGGACATTTGAGTCGTCATTCATGAAAAAATGCGGTAGCGAACTTATATGGTGGGTCGAAAAAAGCCGGTGTGTCCGTTCGAATTCAGGCACACAAGAAAGGAAAACGATTCTCAGCGTGAAATCTCCCCGGGATGTAACTCAGTCTATAACCACAATGAAATTTGGATTGGAAAGTATTAATTAAAGTAAATCTGTTTTGGCTTGTAAAGCAAAAAAAAAAAAAAAGTAAAACGAGATCAGCCGGCGAACGCCGCATGCGTCTGCACCATTGCAGCAGATCTGCATATCATCAAGGGCTTTTTCTTGTGTTCTTCTGGTTCCCGGGAAAGAGTGGATACACAAGCAGGGGCTAAACAAGATTCGCTACTGAAAAAAGGACCATCACTAACAGAATAGGATTTTTCGATCGCCGGTGTCCAAAGCAAATTGAAACTGTCTCCCAAGGACAACCCGTGCTCTTCTTCATTCCAAAAGGTTCTTTTCTTTTTTTATCCCGAGAGCTCCGGATTTCTTTTAGCTTCTGTTAGATCACTCTTGAGCATTTGTCCGGAAGTTTTTGTCATATACCGAATTCTTGTTTTCATGCTTGGGTGATAGGGAAAAAAAGGAAGGAAAAACAATACTCAATCCCGGGCCAGCGAGCACGCTGCAGCGAAATAAAGCCCACAGCAAAGGAAAATTAAACAGCGAGCTTTTGTGCACGTGAACGCGTGACTCATTAGTTAGTGTCTCAATTCTAAAAGAAACAAGGCTCAACCTAGCTGGAAAAAAAGGAGAAAGAAAATAGCTTCCTCCTACTCCTCTAAAGCTCGTTACTTTATCGACCATTTTTCTTATTGTTTAACTTAACCCTCATGCGCCCGCCAAAACATTGTGAGACTAAGAAAAAGCTCGGAGCAGTATTCCTAGAGTGCTTCCGACAGTTATGCGACTTTTATTAGGCTATTAGCGAACAGAAAATTGGTTCCCGCTTAACTTACTGCCGTACGGAAAGATCGAAGAATAAACCTGCTATTTATTCAGGAAACTGCATTACGCCATGTTTGATTGTACCTTACAGCTGAAAACTGAGAAAATGAGTAAAAAAAATTCCTTCTGTAGCATACCACTCCCTTCACTTACTTGTGTTCTAGACTGTGTTTAGACTTAAAATGTTCCCATTTTTTTATGGAAACACTGGGAAAAGCTTTGGGGGCAGATATTGCCAAGCATGACATGAAATCTGTGATAGCTCGTCGTTGGATTGCATGTTGCCTGTTTAATAGTTTTCTGCAGAAATTCCGTCAAGCAAGACGCTTTACGAAGAAATTCTATATTATTTTTTGCCTAGCAACCGCATATTTGAGAATGAATTCTTTGTGTATGTCACCGTCACGATGTCAAGGACTGTTCCGTATTTCTCTTTTATAACCGACGTGTCCGCAGACGTAACGAATCACTTTCATTGTCCAGGACTGCAGTAGGAAGCCGAACATATGAGACAGCATTTCTTACCAGCACTGCTGGACACAATGCAAACGTTTGTATTGTACACAAGAGAAAAGAAGCGCGTCAAATGTTTTCTAGCTTGTTCATACTAACTATTTGCATAAATCCGATCCTTGGAAATCATGCCCAAGAAAGAACATTTTGAGTGTTTCCCAAAGTGTAAGCTGATGAGTTGCAATGGAGGCATAAATTCATTCCTGAAAAAATCGTGACAAACCTTTTCGTCTGGTTGAGCATTTTTCTTGAGTGAAGAAAATTTAGCATTTGTTTCCTAACTTATGTCTAACCCTGGCATAAATGGGGTAACCCGGGACAGTTTGTCCCTTGTATAGTGAGAAAGATTTTACATTGACATGAAGTTCTTAAATCGTTTGTTTAAACTGTTAAACCAAAGTACAATGTAAGGTAACCTAAGACAGTAACAAGCTTAGCTCACGCTGTTAAATTAAAAAAAATAAAGTTTTCTACAAAATGAACTTCACAAGCATATCTATCAATTCCTCAAAATTTACAAGTTTTTGTGTAATGTCAAGGTGTAGATATAAATTTGAATTATCACCAAAGTTATACCAGATCAGTCGCGTAATGTGAATAAAACATATCAGCTTATTCCAGGTTAGGTCTCGTGTACTTAACCCGAAGTGTATTACGTCAATTGCATGAATGAAAAACGGCAAGAATAGAAATCTTTATCGATTCTCATTAGAAAGAAATTAACCGTTTCTTCGGAGACAAGCTTGGTGCGAACTTGGTGACTACTTATTAGCGTAGGGCCAGGCGAGGCGTAAATCTAGTTATCCGCGCTGTCACGCTTCTTGTTGCCATACACGCGTGAGAGATGGTTACTCGTTGCTCTGTTAACCTGCAACCCTCCTTGGTAAACTTGATAGCACGAGTCAATTATAGCGTGCAAAAGAGAAAAAAACGGTAATTAAACACTAAAGCTTAACCTCTCGTCCTTAATTTTTTCCGTTTTTATTTCTTGCGGCTTGTCTTTTCCGTATGCAAGGCCCCTTCCTGCAATTGAGCTACGAAGGCATTAACGTTACAGCGCTGCATATCAAGCGCTTATTTACAACGGCACAGTAATACTTCGTGTCGTTACCTCGCCTGTCTTCTATCAAACTTGACGGCTTTACAACGTCCGGTCGGTAGCAATAACCTAGTTCAGCACACCTGTAGCATGTCGCCACAAGTAATTGGTATGTCGCTAGACAACCTAAGACTCGATTATCACTATGCGGCATTCTTGGAATGATTTCCGTTAATATAACGCAGTTTATCATTCCTTGTTCCCTAACAAGGGATGATTCGGCTGTTTATGTAGGTGACTAAGGTCAACAGGTTAACAACAGCTTTACTCACATTACTGCATATCCCCTTACAAGCCTTTTATGCCTATGGAATTCACCCTGTACCCATTGCGGCAAATGAACAGCACGTTCCCTTTATTGGACCTGAACCCGGTCCTTATTAGTACAGAAACACGCACATCTATAAAGTTGTGATTTGGAAGTTTGTAGCATTCCTTTGTATTCGTTTGCGAAGAGGGGAGTACGAGAAAAGGCTAGAGGGGAAAGTAAGTAGAACGTTACGGGGAATTAGTACCGCGAACCTTGACGTGTATAATACAGTCCCTGTATACAGTAACGACTGGGAATGTGTATTTACGCGAGTTAAAACCCGACACTTGTTTAGTTGTGTCTGTATATGTGTTGTGGGGCATATTAATAAACAAAAATGGTCTTGCCTGACTATTATTTGCTATTCAGACACCCACAGAGTCTTTATTTATTAGAGGTGGCGCTTGGTGTTATTTGTTACCTGGTCGTTGGTAACCTTGGTGAGCAAACTTATTGGGGGGTGCACAAGACAGGGATGGCCTATGTTGTCCTTCGTGCTTTACTTTTACTCCGTTTGCATATGGTTTCCATGTCTGCATGTCTTTGTTGGTGGGTTTGCGGAACTTCACTGTGATATATGTCTGTTTTGTTGTCAGGGCTTACCACAAGCACGGCTTCTCCTGGTCAACCATCTTTGGAAAGCGCACCTTCCGTATCCGCACCCCATCGTGGTTCCCGTCCCGCTGCTTCAGACGCTCCCGACGCCGACGACGACGAAAGCGACAGCATGGAAAAAGATGATAGTGCACAAGGCCAAAGCAGAGAAACTCGGGATAAAACAGCACAAGTTCCTTCCGGTATGGGCTACGCTGGTTGCTATGACTGTGTTTTGTACTTTCCTATGGCTTTAATCAGGGTTCGACAGCTAGCATCTTTCAAAGAATTTAGTCTTGCACATTTAGTCTTGCACCAGTCACGTGATTAAGGATCAATATTCTTTAGGAATTGCGTTAAGTTTCTCTCCGAGTTGCGACTTCATGCACAGGTTTCATCAAGGACTACGATCGTCTTAAAGTTCGGAAGACTTGAAGAAAATGAAGCTCAGCTAATTGATGTTCGAGAAAACGATACGTGAAAGCTTTCTTGTAGCTTGTTAGGTGTAGAAAAAAGGAATCGAAAGTCGTTTAGTTGTGTAACCAGCTAAAAATCTGTTTTAAATTATAATTTATCTAAATTTATTGATGCATTTTTACGCGTAAATGGGAGTTAAATGCCGGTAAGGGACCAAGGTTGCGCCATTTTGGGTGACACTGATATATTTTTAATATATAGTCGGAAGATTTCTTGTGTTTCAGCAGCAAAGGGTGAAAAACGGGAATGATGCAAGAGTGTGTGTGGGTATTTGCCGCATTTCTTCATTAGCACTTTGCATCAGTGCAAGATCTCAGCAGAATTTTCGGGGATTATAGCTTGGTAATTAGCCAACCACCTTTGACAGAAAAGTAATGGGGTGGATCTCCGAAAAGATCACAAAGAACCCAAACATGATTCCGCGAACGCTGGCAGTTGCATTATCGTACTTTTCGTGGACAAGTTGCATTGTTTATTTATACTTGGTCTAACAAAGGCAAACAGTGTTTCAAGTGTCAAGTAAGTTACTTTAGCATAAAATTAGTTGACGTTAAGTGTTGTAATAAAGAAATGTCGACTAAGTGTTGTCACCGTTTCTGTTCAAATGCCAACTTGCTTAATTTTATCTGATAATTGATTCGCGACACCCAAAAATGAATTCCAGATGATGAATACCACTCGTCGTGTTCTATCAATTCATCCTAATAAAAGGTCCAACATGCAGAATTTTTGAGTTGGGTACCGTCGTAAAAAACCTAAAAGTCGCTCCCAAGTCAGAAAAACTGAGCCAAACACACAAAGTTGAGATTTACGACGTGTGAAGATACAAAAAAAAGTGTTGCAAAATTGAGGGCCAAGAAAAGCCAAGGCGATAGGTTTGTGATTTAAAGGATCATGAAGTAGAGTTGCTGACGTCGTTAACTTTTATATTGGTTCTAGAAGGTTTCTGCTGTACTGCACTTTCTTGTTGGCCTGTACGACTTTCCACTTAATTTTTGCCTTTTTTGTTTGTTTATTTTTCAGGAAATGGTGCTAGTGGGCTCATGGGCGGAATAATGGTGATTCTAGCAGTAATTCCTGTATTTCTGGCCCGGTCCCGACACTGCTGATGACGGAAATAGAAGGGTATCTTTCAGGTGCGTGCTAGTAGTCATTTGTACGGCCAAAGTAAGGCCAAGTCACTTTTAAGGTGGGGTTAAAAAGAATTCCCTGGTCTCCACGCACTGCCTTGTCTGCGCTATTGCTATTGCAACCCCAATGAAACACGCAAATGCCCTACTGCTGCTGACAGGGACAGGCATAAATGTAAAAATCTAAGTTTTACGAAATTCTTTGGCGCGGAGTCTAGTTCTCGGAGAGATCCATGCCGTGACCGCCCTATCTGACGTGTGCTCGTCACGTTGCTTTCACTTATCTGCCAGTTTTGACAATCACTTTTCCGTGACTCTAAAAGAATTGCACCGTAGTGCCGAGTTTATTAATTGCGTAGCGAAACTTTTCCTACTGCGCTGATAACTCGAGGCAATGAGTGGAGACCAACCCAGGAACTTGTATAACAATCGGAATTTCCCCCACCACAAGTATTATATCGTGTATTTTTTAAATACAAAAATATTTCATTTTTCGTATCGTTATTTATTTATTTATAAAAAAAACACGTTCTAATTATTTCTCTCTTTTGTTTTATAGATTTTCTCGCACCTGTTTAGCTTTCATTTTTGTCCCCTTACCACATGGTCAGCCTGCCAAAGACAGTTTATGGACAAAGTCGTCTCAAGATGCAAGAGGAGAGAAGCTACGACGTGATTTGCGGTCGCCAAGCCAGTAATCGAATTCAAGACGCAATCTCACGTTTACTTGGCTCTTTTTTTCGTACGGGAAGAAAAAGGATGTGGAAAAGTCTTATGTGCCCAGTACACACTCCTAACGGGGGGTGAAGCCAACCCAATTTTAGGAAAAGAGGACCTTTCTATTCGCTCCCCTTCCCCCCAACCGAATTATTTAAAACCTCACGTCGCTAGAATTTAAACATAGTCAACCGTGTTGGGGCAATAGTGTTCAAGGATGGCCCAGTCGAAATAGAAGAAGCATGCTAGTGCTGGACGAATTTGAGCTTACATAATTAAAAGGCGAGAAGATGACTATCGAAAGACTGAAAAACGACTTCAAGACGGATGGGAGCATTGTTGCGCGAGGGCGTGTTCCGAATACCAGTTTTTACCTTGCAAAAAACCAAAAGGGACGCTATGAATCAAAACTATGGCTGCTGGTCTTCAAGTCGCTGGCTGAATTCGCGGATGTAGGGCAACTCAATCGCGTGCAACACGAACCAAGTCGACTTAAACCCTTCAAGACTTTTGAATACCCTTCGAACACGTTTTCCGATAAGTTTGACGAACTTGGGCAGCCTAAGACACACACACAAAAAAGAATTACCCCAATAAGAGAACCGAAAAGGAGTTATTTCAAGAAGTGGACCATGGGCTGATGGACGGAGCACTCCCATCTTTTAGTCACAGTTTGGGTCACCAACTTGACTCCCCGTTGGCCGGGGGTTGTTTTTTGGCCTTTGCTCGCGGGGTGCACAAATATGGAAACACGACTTTTTTAGCCCTTTCACCTAATCCGAGTCTGCACAGTGCACACATATACAGATGCAGGAAGCTCCGTTTTGAAGCTTTGGTTTATTTAGGAAATTTTAGTGAAATTCGTTTACACAGCCAAGCTAAATAAGTCAGGAGTCAGAAATGGAAGAAAAGCCTATCAAAGTTTTGTCCTGTCCTTCTTTCCGTCGTACAATGGGAAATTCTTCGTCACTGGACTGGGACAAGTGTTCAAATTGTGGAAAGGCCTTTTTGTGTGGAATTCCGCGTAATTTCTTTCATTCATTTATGTTGCATTTGAGATACTATTTCAACAGTCATATCATTAGCCCAAAGAAAAAATTAAAAAGAAGAATTGTTGAAGAAGAAGTCTCGCTTGTAACGTCCATGGCATTCACATGGTTGGGGTATTTAAGTGGAGAAAATTGATTTTATAAAGTGGGTGGCTGAAACATTTTACAGTCCCTGTTTTTTTGTTCCTTTCCCCTATTAAGCGTAGAGAAACAAGCTTCTGTTCATTTTCTAGTCATGGAATTTTACATGTCATGTATACAGCCCATCCTTTTTTTTTCGTTCTCCCTTTTTTTTCGTTTCTTACTTTGGAATGTACGATTGCAGTGCAGTACGTTGTAAGAAAAAATCCCCGCAAAATCCCGTGACATATTTCTGCGCGTTGACCTTTTACGAGAAACGAAAAAACGACCTTAATTTGTATTGGCAAACCGTTCGGCATCCACAGTTTCGTGCTGCTGGTTTGTGTATGTGTATTTCTTACACTTGCCGCTGTAATGCCCGCTATATATTTGTAGAAGTCCCTAAGCATAGTGTGAGCCTGTGTTGCACTTTTCTGAAACTATTAAGCTCCTTTGCAATAAGAGCAAGAGAAGATCTACAAGTGGTTCTGTACAAAGCTGTTTATATTCATCTTGGACTAACAACCCAATGTATTGATTCGATAACATGAAAAATGAAAGATTATTAAAGTCTTTGCCCACCCGCAAAAAGCACTTATCACTCCTATTTATTAACAATAAAAAAATATTCCAGGGATTTCTCTCCTTGAAATTTCACTAAACAGTTAAAGGTGTGCGAAATTTCTTAGTGTTCTTACACGTGCTAACTGGAATAAAGTATTAGCTATTTTCGATGGAACTTGTACAGCGCATACCAGCTACCAATTACACTAGTAATCTGTCTCATGGAAATTCCGTTCTTATTTCAAAGCCAAGTTTACACACATATCCAGACTGGTCGTGTGTACGGAAGCCATGTTAAGTAGAAACTCTGGCATATTGCGTTACACAAACGTGTAACCTAATAACGCATAGCTCAGTACCGAAGCTTTTTACTACCTGTTTTAGAAAAATGTAAGAAACAAAGTCAAGGAAGTCTCATTCTTGGGGTTGAAGTAGAGAACACATGAGTCAATTGGAACGCGCGGCAACTGAATATCGTGGGTAAATATAACTTACGAAATGAAGTTGTCTGGGGGTTGTGAAAAAGTAAAATCGCTGGATTTTAATATACTTAATATTCTTTCCAATATTCCCCTTTTAATCTTTCATTTTTTTAATCTTAAACGCTTATTTCAGTTTCCTGGTTTTCTCGTGCAAAATAACTTTCTGCAGAACATTGATTAAGTATGTTTAGGGAAAGTATTTCATTTGTTTTAATACTTGAGGATTATCCGTTTTTCTAGTTCTTGTACGAGGAATAAGTAAAAAGAATATAGGTTTTGTTATTTAGTAAATAAAAAGGGCAGGGTTAGTGTATTTAAGCTTCTGCTAACTACCCCCGTCTCCTTTTTATGAAGGGAATCACTGGATTCCTATATTTTTTCAAACGCCTTTCAGTTTAGGCTGCCATATCTAAGCGACGTGCTCTTACGTCTCAGTTTGTGAAGAATTGCTCAAGAGCAATGAAGCAATAATTCCGTCTAATAAAGCATGCATTGGGCTGCGTTGTGCCTTGGCTAACCAAGAATAGCTCGCATGTTGATGAAGTATCAACCTCAAATATGGTGACAGATAATGCTAGAAAATACTGCCGAATTCTCTTAAAAGTTTCAGGCATTTTATTTGTTTTTGTGGTCCGAAAGGTGCAAACAAAATAGGAAGTATTTTGGGAAGATGCCAACAAAAGTGAAAACTTTATCATTTCGTTGAATGGCACACATGGCGGCGTCTGCTGCTTGAAACATGTATAGCAACGGGAAACGGCGAGAGAAAAGCGCACGGGATGTACGTTCCGTAACGTGGAATAGTTGTTTAGAAAGCGGTCCCCTATAGAGTTTTTGTCTTAAATATGTTGGTCTTACGTCTCCCTTAATGGAACAATTTTTCACGGATTCATACACTTTTTTTCTATTTGTCTTCCTCCAGTTTCTAACGTAAAACAATGCAACAATGCTGTGTGCTCGGAAACCTAATGGCGAGCATTTTTTCCTTTATGATGGCGGAAGTATATAAGAATGGATAAACTATGTTCTCCAAGGCGTTTGATGACACAAACTATTTTTCTGGTTGAGTTTTAAGCCTGAGTACAAAACATACGATGTCACGTTCTTGATTACTCGTCTACCTCTTAAAAAATGGATGGTTTAATGGAAAAAGACTGAAGACTAACCGCTACCATTACTTTCTTTACAACCAGCAGGAACAATCCACTTCACCCCATTCTGTTACAGAAAAGGAAAAGCAAAGCCCCAGTTGAAAAAGGATGGTGAACTGACATCAGGTGTTCTTCATTTTGGTGAAATCACAAGGCAAACAATTTTCACAGGATACTTCTTTTTTGTTTCGGTGGCAGTGACACATGCCACGAAAGCTATTTACTCGACGTTTTTCGAGTAAAAAGTCAAAGTAGAACAAAAGTCTCATAAATGCCATAAAATCCCACACAAGTGGAATTCCTTTTGAGGAAAACTTTTCAAATTATTATGGGAGTACTTTTCAAATATAACCGAAAGGTATAATTTCCTCGGGACATTGTTTTCAATTTACACTTTTCTTTGGCAATATCATTTCCCACCGTTTTTATTATTTGATTATGAATTGTGATGCCAATTTTTCGAAGTGGACTACTGAGAAAGGTCGAAAGGAAATTGAGCTAGGAGACAAGCACGAATCATAAGTACAATTGAGTTCAGTTGCGTTTTACCTACGGCAACTGGAAATACCTCTAAGAAAAAAAAAACAGTTGGTGTAGTATAATTCTGTAATGTTTGCTCATTAAGTGTGGTCTTTTACACAATAACAGAAGACATGAGGATTACGACGTAAATTACTAGATATTTATGACAAAATTTACGTCCACATTATTACACCCTTGCGCACCTGTCAACTTTATTTTTTGTTATTTCTTAACTAGATGAGCTCAAACGCACACAATTCTCATAAAACAAGCATACTTTCAATGTTCAAAAGAATCGGGCTTTCAAATATTTCTATTACGAAAAACTTACCTTTCGCTTCACAAAGCCAAGGCCTACTATGCGTTTTCTGTCTCGTAAATTTTGCACGCAAAACCTGGGAAGATGAAATAGTAAATAGCTTGTCTAATTAATAAATCAGACTCTCATATACCAGATAACAAAAAGGTTGAAATATAGAACGCCCTATACTTGGGAGGTCAAATTCCTTCATTGTATAGTTAACCAATAAGATCGCACTAAAAATGTTACATTCGACAATAATTTGGTTTCCAGGACATTGTTTTATTAAATATGCTAATAAACATTTATGTTTTTCCAAATAATGTAACATCGTTAAAAAAAGAAACGTTGAAATATGTCAGGTTTTCTTAATTTATTATAAGGTATTCGTAAAATTATGTATATCGTGTATGATAGATACATGTTTGAAAAATGACAGAATTTTTAACTGTTCTGTCAAAAGGATGAAAAATTCATACAGAGAAATAGAACTGTGATTTGAAGATTTTCCCTTAAATCCACGGTCCAAGATGTAGATTCCCGAAATTCCGTGATATAGGATGCCAAGTTGGTTGGTCCAGAAATTGCTCTGGAAATCAATACTCACCAGTATTCATTCAAGTCAGAGAAGCTGTCCAGAATGAATTAAAAATAGCCAACATTCCATGAAGCTTTCAGTTTCATACGTTTCATTAACTGTACTACTTTGAATACTCAAGAGAGGGAGCTAAGCTTGAAAAAATCTTTCGAAGAGTAAAATCTTTATAAATAAAAATAAGTTTAAAACTAGGCTAACTGGTGTAAAATAGTGAATCAAAAGGGTCCTAAAGCCGTTCATCGTGATTTTACTAAGAATCTGAAAAAAGTTCCTCAACGCCTATTTTTTTTTTAAAAAAAAGCACTATTCAATAACGAATAGAAATACTCACAAACAATAGCACACAAACATGTTATGATACGACGACACCAGTACATCCAAATTTCCGCATTCTTTTGAGAACTTGAGGATTTGTTTTGCGAACAAAAAGGTTTTATTTTTACCGTAAGTTCTCTTAACGGTAGGAAATGGAATCGAAACATGCGTTTGCAATATAAGCTTCCCAAAGCAAAGGGCTACCCAAAGGCATGGTAACTATCACAACAATCTTTGAGAAAAAAAAAACTGGCAGAGGGCGACATCTCCCCAGGAGTATTCTTCAGAAGAATCGCTCGTGGACCGTGAACCGATTTAAGGAAAACAAAATCAGAATGGCCGTCCATCCAATATGCTCTTTCTTTTAAAGGAACAGAATCTCTTTGCTGAATAGTTTCCTACTTTTCTTTCCAAATGCGTAGCAACAGTATTTTTTTTTTAAAGAAAAAGAAGTTTAAAATATTCGTTCCTTGATAGCCCATTCTTCAATAGCATGAGGCAATGAACAGAACGTGAGTTTCGTTATTTTGGTCTTATAACAAGTTTTAAAGTAAACATGTATGTTCACTTCAAAGTTAGTGAAGACTAAGGAACAAGGTTAAACTTTGTCCTAGTTTCGCTTAGCAGCGTACATATGGTGATTTTCCGCACTGTGGAATCCGTTTAATTAAGCACGTTCAGGACTGAGCAATTTGTACAAGTACAAGCGAAGTACGGCTTGAAGTGAAGACGATTCTTATATTAAAAATATGCTTAATGGGATCGTAAGTTCAGTTTATTATTTGTCAAATTATTCGTTTAAATTATGTTAAAATAAATTTCTCCCATTGTATGGACGAATATGCCACTGCGTCCGACAGAATATACGGTATAAAGCCAGTTTTTGTTTTCTATTTTAACATGAGAACCATGGGGAAAACATGTAAAAGCTAGTAGTCACCATACAAAGCTTTCCGTGTGAGCCCATGCAAAATCCGTCCTATATTTCATCGAAAGGTAACTTGCAGAGAGCCTCCTTTGACGCTTTTGTGTAGCTTCCGTCATCGCTTTTCTTAAGTGACAGTGCTATATATAAAACTGATTCATTCTTTTGTATGCCATCCTATTTTTCGTCAAATGGCCTTTCAGGAAATCAAGATTTAACCCAGGTTTCCTGTCACGAAAATAGGAAATCAATAGCAATCTACAGAGAGGAAAGGTTAGGCTGAGCCTTTTTCGATTTTCTTCGATTTTGTTAAGCTCCCAGAAAGAGAATAAAAAGTAGAAAAATTAAAGGGTATTCCGTTTTGCTCGAGCGAGCAGAAACAACGACTCACAATATCAGACGAGTCCATGAGGGATTCTGAACTAAAAAGCTCGATTTGTTTACGAGGCCATCTCCTTGACTGTAATGACGTCTATCTTCCAAGTTTCTTTAAAGGGAAAAACAAAGTCGCATTCAAGGTAAAGCCAACCACTACCTCAAACGAGTTGCACCTTATTTTTCTTAACTGAGTAGCATACAGAGGAGGGTGGCTACTTTCTGCTCTCTGGTTACTAGCGGCGTTTCTTTTTTCTCCAGCCTAAAAAACACTGGGTAAGTTCACATCAGTTGGGGATGAAATGAAAAGCGAAGGTTACCTAGAACTAGGCTACGTGGTAAGTGGGTCATTGCCAGGAGTTGTTGGAGAACTGGAAACGACGAAGCTGAGCCACTCCTTTCCCTTCGGGCCGGTACACCGCACCACCAAGTCACTTTTCCTCTGTTGCGTGAAAATGAAGTCTCCCTCCACATACGATGTTTTCTTATTACAGTCTCGTGAGAGACACGAACAACAAGCCTCCTCACCAGACTTGTGAAGAGTGAAGTTTTTTCTATTGTGCTTACTGTACAAAACTCATCCAGGTAAAAAACACTTTAACAAACTTCTAGCTCGCAAGGATAAGATCGCTACCGCCGAAGCGTCCAAAAGTGTTTCTTTCTCTGATTCCACCTCAATATCCAAGTTCTACGTTGCAAGTTATATTGTATCAGCGTAGTCAGTACCATTTTTTTACTGCGTTATACAGTAGAACACTGCAAATCGACAGAAAATCGGACCCAGGATAAATGGACTAGCGAAAATCGTGATTGTTGGGAATATTCGGTCAGAAGCTAGTGGACGAAAAGTGTCCAACGCAAAGTAAAATATTGGCTAATTTGTTGAATTGGCCACTTAGTCACGTATATACAGTTCAAATCATTATTATTTATTTTTTTTAAACAAATACTGAATTCCTAATTTTACGCACAGTCCCTTACTGACCAGGTTACGTTTTTTTATAGTTGACTTAGACCGGTTAGCAACTTGCTCGGATGAGCGGGTAACGAGACTCAAGGTGTTCTACTGTAAACAAGTTCGGTGTGAAGCTTCCAATGAGGGATAAGTGGAACGAAGACTAGTTCTAAAAATCGAAGCTATTGTACTTAAAATGTAGTTTACAGTAATGTTGCTCCTTTCGTGGCCCAAGTAGGGCATTCCGAAAGTTCACTTAGTGGTTTGATGCGAGAGCAGAGTTTGTGGGGTTCCATTTTTTTATGGCCGGAAGCGGTTTACTTTTCCTTGTGAAAGCTTTCTTGGCAGCTCTACAAACAAACCTTTGTCAGACAGATGATCGAAGACGTCCAACTTCGGAAGGGATAATATGATAATGCGATATTCTGCTTTTTGCACAGTTATTTACCGCCGGCAGTGTTAACGTGCTTGATCTGACGTAAATCGAGCCAACTCCTGGACATTCCATTCTTCCGAAAATGACAGACACGGTAAGATTCATGATTAACAATTCGATTACAGTCGGATTGCAATTAGCTCTCTTCTCGGGTATCTAGATGGCCTCTTTCATGTCGTCTGACATTAGCAAATCTGACAAAGAGGCTATTTTGAATGAACGCATTGCAGCAATTCGCCGACGCAATGATGAAATCAAACGTCGCCACGAAGTAAATTCTCATTGAGTATTCTTAGTGTTCGATAGAATTAAACCACGGTTATGTTATTATAGGAAGTGCTTGCTGACAAGAAAAACGCAAGCATTGTTAAGCAAATACTCCTAGAAAATTCTGGATCCGGTTTAAGAATGTTTGCCGAAGAAAAGATAGCTGCTCGCAAATACTCGTCAACCTCCACTGGTTCAATGAAAGAAAAACGTGATTGGCGTGCTCTCAACAATGTTGGTCAAGCCAACAACCCTGACTCCGAAATGCGGTCATCTGTGCGTCCAACTGAGGTATCCCTCGTCTTTTGTAACTGCACTTAGTGCTACCTTTCTAAACGCTCACGCCCCAGCCTTGGGAAAGTGCTTAGAAGGACTTACATTCGTTTTCTTTCATAAAAGGAGGACGCTCCACCACCGGACCCACCTTTTACCTACTTGACGGACCGATTGCGAGATGGTCCGCTATGCTCCGAAGTGAAGAAAACGCGTCCCCGTAAAAGGAGCAGCGCCAGCGACAGTGGGAACAGCAGCATTGGTTCTAGTCGCAAAACTAGCACAGTCAGCGACTTCAGCCTTGCCGACAGTGATGGCGCTGACAGTCGTAAGATCAGTCTGGCTAGCGAAACCGGGGATTATTTCAAACGCAAAACCAGTGACACCAACAGCGCATACAGCGATGGGTTCTGGTCTCGCAAAAGCAGCTCTGCCAGTGACGGGTCTTACATGTCATGGAGCCGCAAATCGAGCGACTGCAGCGTCGGCAGTGGTCGCGTTTTAAATCAATGCAAATATGAAGTTGAACTAGACGAGGAAGGCCGAGTCAAGGTAAAAGTTATCCCAGGAACCGTGATGGGCCAGAAACGACTTGTGCGTCGTCACGCAAGCTTCAATGTAAGTTGAAAAGCATGTCAGGGTTGTAAAACCTAATTACCAGGTTTTAATGGAGACTAATTACATTACAGCTCTTGGCCCCGCCGCACATAGACGCCAGGCCTATGTCACCCGAACAGAAGGAGGCTTATAACAATTGGCGCCGTGAACGAGTTCAGTTGGACCAAGAACGCATAGAACGGCAAAAGACTAATGAAGGCTCGTGGCGACGCGAATGGGACAATCAAAAGTTGGACCAAGAGTAAGTTCTTTCCAGGAGCGCTTCTGTATAACATTTAAAAGAAAACTTCTTTCGCATTTTTTATTCATTTGTACTCTTCTTAATTTCTCATACGTTTATTTTCCAGGTTGGATGAGCATATTGCGCAGGAGTCGTTTTTCACCCGTAAGCTTGTTTATAGAGATATACTGCTTGCAAGCAATTTAACACTTTTTTGCGTGATTTAGGGCGTATGCAAAAAGCTCTCGAAAAGGAAAAGGAAGCGCAAGAAAAACAGAAGTTGGCTATGGAGAAGGAGCAGAAAGAAAGCGAAGTGCCGCCAGAAGATGCAGAAATAGATCGACCCAAGCCACCGAAGACGAAACCGGAAAAGCGACAGAAACCTTCTCCCCAAGAATTGCACAGCAACTGGCGAGAACGAAAACAATCCCCTCCTTCCAATGGAGTGGTTATGAAACTGGCAGACATTATCAAGGAGCTCGGTATTGCGAAAGACAATACGCCTGACGAGAACGGGGAAAGCAAAGCTGACACAGAAGCTGCTGAACCTGAAGCTGATCCTAATGGAGAGCATTCTGACGCACCAGATGAAGGAATTGTAGAGGAAATGGAGAACGGCTCAACTACTCACGACGATGAAGGATTCGATGAAGACGACCACTGCATGAAATCTTGCGGCACAGTAGAAAGCGGCACCGAGCAGCTTGATGCAGATCTCGTTGAAGCCTTGGGTAGCATGAATATGAAAGTGTCCCCAGAAGATGCTATGGTGGAATGTAACAACAACTATATCCACCATGACGTTATCGATACGATTTATGAGGCCGATGAGGAAGGGAAATAACTTGGTAACTGATTGGTGCTGGCATATCAAAAGAATATGGCTTTTATTTTTTATTAGAGTAATATATAAGAATTTCTCTCCTCAGAATTTTATTGATTTTCTGGTTTTGGAAATCATGCGACAATCTTCCCGAATGTAATTTATTATTGTCTGTTTGAGTGAATACTTTGAAAGTAAATACACCTTAATCAACAATTATTAAGGGCCTCAAGTATAGGAAAAGTGGTGTTGATCGTTTGACAAATCTCGTGTCATGTTTGAGAGAAAAACGTATATCTTTTGTAAGAGCAACAGGTCACACTTTCTAAGTAAAGCGTGACTACCGGGATGACAGATATACTTTTTCGCTTCGGTAGTCAAGTAGAAGACACATTATAACTTACACTTCCGACACGGTAGAGAAATCTAGTTTTCTTACTGACTTGATTAGCTTTTCCCACTTCAACCCGTGGTTTCTCCTAACACAAAACAAGTGGGGAAACTACAGAGCTAAGAAGACATGCAGTCGATCGTCACTAACAGATCCCGAGTCTCGTTTTGTGTCCATCCATGCACTGATGCAACGTAACTTGTTCTAGATCAATGACTACTTTTTTTCTTATACTTTCAGTTACGAAAAATGTTCATCCTCTGTTTGTTAACACTTTCTCATGTCAAGCTTGACATCCTCTGTAATAGTAGTTTCTTTATTTATGTCTGAAATTAACTTAGCATTGCTTCGATTTCCATCTTCACCTTAATTTTTTTTCAATTCTCTTCTTTCATAATTACATACAATACTCAAAACATGCATCGAGTGAGTCTTAAAAGCTTCCAAATGAAGAATGGAAGACCCCATGCGTTCTAACTTTAATAATTTAAAGTTTAATAATTTTTAACTTAAGGTCAATTGTTACGTGTTTTTTTTCCACAAGACCTTATCAGTTGAGGAACACCTGCTACAGGTGGATGCCCATTTCCGAAATATTGCAAAAATGAGGAAAATTGCTTAACTCGTTCCTCATTTAAATACTTGTTATCTGCTTTCAATTTATCATGGCGTCAAAACGAGAGTAGTCTAGAAGTCTAGTAGTAGTAGTCATCTATATGGTCTAGTAATCTTTAGAAGACAAATCTAAATAGTGCAGGAATGGTACACACAACGCGAAAACTTGTGATTACTTGACAGGAAGCACACATGATTCCTTGTGTTTCATCTACACTTCTGATAATTGGATAGCGCATTGTGCATCTTTTAATTAAATTTTACATTCAGTGTACATGTACGAAGAAGCACTGAATTGAAAGACACGTAGATCTGCCAGATGCCCTCTAAATAATGCAAAAGTAATTTTTGCCGTGAACGAATAGAGGAAAGGAATGTAACTCCTGAAATAAGTTGTACTGTCCATTTTCTGTGCGAAACACAAATGTTAATTTGCCACGTAAGGGTTAATGTAACAATGCTTTGTCTGTATTTGTAGTTGAAAAATTTGCTCAAAAAAGGTTTTAACCGTAAGCTCCGTTAAGACCCTTTTATAAAAATAAATAACTAAAAAATCATCCTTGCCGTCTTCGATTTAAAGCTTGACCGAATTTCGTGTGTCAGGTTTCGGAAACACCTTAACGCAGTGTTTTGTCACCGTACACGGACTATTTTACGGTGTCGTCACTACACAAAAAACTTTGATCGCAATTATGTAAAGTACTTTCGAACTATTTCGCACCTCATTAACAGCTCTCCCTTCCACGCGTTCAAATACGTAAGCCGCGTTGCCGTTCAAAACGAATTGCGCTACATGAAAAAGGCTTTACGCCTTCGTGAAGGTCGATGTGTTTATATACTTGTGGTACAAAACTATGTCCAGGAATGAAGCCACACACCTGATATAATCAAATACTCTAGGTATTCCAAACGTGACACATCCTGCACTTTCAAATACAGGGAAGTCAAGAGTGCTAGCGAGCCGCTACCATTATAAACGTGGCTACCTGTTAAGAGGGTTTCAGTCTTGCCTGGGACCTGGTTCGGTCCTATATTGAAACGGAACGTCGTCGAAGTAGCTCTGACGCTAAGTAGTACTTTATTCTTAAACGTTGTTACTAAATAATTGACAGTGCAATACCCAAGAGTTTTAATTTGGAATTAAGTCCAAATCATACATTTTAATATGGAATTCAAACATTCAACATCCTAGGCCTAGTTTTACATCACCGAGTGTCCAATCAAGGGGTTTGTAAACAATTCGTGACGGTCGTCTTATTGTGATACCATAATGGTTAAGTTATTCTTTCCACGGAATTGGCGTTTGGCAAACCCGGCTGATAAGCTGAATTCACATGCCTTGAAGAGATGGGCTACTGTGTTCTTTTGCACGTTTCTTGTAGGGAAGTTATTCATTACAACGAGTTGGCCCCAACCTCCAATATCGGAAGTTAATTCGGACTTAGAAAATTATTCTTCTAGCAAAGAACAAATTCCGGAAGACACTCATTTGTTTGGTCCACAAAACGAACGTTCCCTCAAGTCTATCAAGCCCACCCACGAATCACAGATAGCCTCCGAACCAGCACCTGCAAATCATCGTTACAATTTTTCGAACGCTGCAACAGTGAAACCGAAACCCTTAGCTCTGGCAAATCAATATGCTCAGTTGCCTGATAAACTTAGTGAGAACTCAGAGAGCAGCAATGTTTTTCTACCGCCACCCCAACCCACAGAGGAGTGGGCAGCATCCCAAGAGCAGGAATACGAACGCAGGAAGAGCAGGATTCGGGAAGTATGTGAAACCAGTCAAGTTCAATTCGGACGAGTTTTGACGGAGGAGGAAGCCAAACAGTTACCGTCTTATCCTTACATCGACGAAGGTTCGTTACACACTTTATAACGTTCTCACGTGCTTCGAGATTTCGTATTACCTTGAACTTTTCCATTCTTGTGAAATAGAGACTGCGGGCACACATTAGCGCTAACACGAAAAAGTACTCGTGTTAAACGCTTCCTTTCCCCCGTAATTTTAGTTTATTTTCATCGATGACTACCATCGAAATCCTGGTGTGTTCTCTTTCGCTGCTTCAGGACATGTTAGTCTAGCTTCTTTTGCAGTTTTTTATTCGTAAGCTTATCTTGCTAAAAGATCTAACGCTACATCGCTAGTGCACTAAAACGCTCCAAGGAAATATTGCTGTGGCGAAAACGAATCCGTTAAACACACCTGCTAAATTACACCCAAAAGAATTTTCCGTGACTTTGGTCATTGCTTGGTCGGCAGCTCGGCGAATAA
This sequence comes from Triops longicaudatus, assembly GCA_022885665.1. Classification (NCBI taxonomy): domain Eukaryota; kingdom Metazoa; phylum Arthropoda; class Branchiopoda; order Notostraca; family Triopsidae; genus Triops; species Triops longicaudatus. The sequence continues at coordinate 229,053 of JAGQDJ010000004.1, read as the reverse complement.
TGGGATTAACTTTGCGCAGTGTGACATGCTTTGCTTACTTGTCTAATGGCGCAGTCAAGCGTGTTGTGTTTTAGTTTCTTTTTTTGTCCATTTTTTCAAGCTAAAAGTAGCATTCTTGCAGTTGTAGATTTTTGATAGTGTAATCGCGAAAGCAAAGAGGAATTAGCCCCCGGTCTACTAACACACATACAAAGATGGCAAAGTACGATAAAGTCCCTTGTTTTAAATTTGCGACATATTTGCTTACTTGGCGGATGGCCAAGTGCTGGGAGAGGTCAGTGTCAGTTGGTATCAAGAAGCAGCCAACGGTACAACATAGTCTTCTCGCCCTTCAAAGCCGTTCTCAGACCGAAAAGAGCACGGTTGGAATTCACAAGCAAACGTCAAGGGTCTTTCACCCGAAACTGAACTTGACAAGAGAACGAAATAACTCTTTTTAGACACGTTCTGCCTATTGCCCCTACAGGACCCGAACCAGTGCAGTCTTAACTCTTTGTCCATTTATTCTTTTCAGACCCACCTGTTGAGCGACCTAACCTGGAGCACTTTACATTAGCTGCTCCTTTTAATACGACGGGATGCTTAATTAACAAAGTCGCCTCGTCTTCCCTAGTATCAGCTTTCCTCATAGTCAGCGGATACGGCACTTCCTTCTCCAGTCCCCATAGCTTAGCGTTCAAACTCCGACCGCAGGTATGAAACCAACGAAATAAACTTAGTTTTTGTAACACGACCTGGTCACAGAATCAATTATTTTATTTCCATCTATAGCTCGCACTACGACACATTATATATAACTAGAGTCTGTTAGCTATTGTTTAAACAATTTAATTTATTGCCAAAATAAAACTGAAGGCTTCTTCAATAGTGACATTGCAACTTACCAATATGTACTAAATAAGGAAGATGGAAGCTTGCATCTTAGTGTACTAAATATGTACAGGTAATACGATGACACAAACGCACCTCAAAATCTTACTCGGTTGGAAATACGGATCACATTTTTAGGACATCCTTAATTGATCACAGGCTTTACAGAAAATCTTGAAATGTAGTGCCTCTACGTGTACAAGCACAAACTGTGATTAAATCTCTCCGCTTTCCTTTTTGTATGTATTTTCGTCCAAAAGCATATTAAGAAAAAGTCAGTTTTATTATTTTTCGGAGTGACCCTGGCGAAGTGGCACACTCGAAAGAGGTTTAGAGTAAGGAACACTTAAAATAGTTAAAATAGGTTTGTATCTTTCTAAAGTATCCACAGAGTAATATGTTCTGTTCCACTACGTTTGCGATTAGTTCAGGTTATAGTGCTTTTTATTAAAGGTATTGGAGGGCTAGACTATTAACCGTTAGTTCGGCTAGTTGATCATCATGACAAAGCGTCTTTCTATAGTCGCACGCCTGTAGCAGCAAATATCCCCCATAGGGCCGGATAACACCTTTTAACTTGCACTAGAAAATTTCCTAGTGGATTGTGAGTAATACAAATACCTCTTGGAAGGACACACAGCTAGTTTGCTTCAGTTTGCTTTTTCTTAAAAAAAAGAAAAATTATTGTTTACTGCAAGCACATCGCTTTTTCAGCAAATGCAGCTTGGGTGTAAGTGACGCTGTAAGTTGATCGCCCTCTTCCAACTTCTTTTATACAGCAGTTACCAAGAAATACTGTCCAGAGACTCTTCCTTTTCAAATAGCGGTTTACGCGCGAGCTGTTCCATTATGTCTCCCACCCTGAGAAATGAAGAAGACCCGGAGAATTTTCAGTTCACCGTTTATTTTTATTTTCGTAATTTGGCGTGCGATAGATTTCACCTGCAATAGGAAAGTGTTGTTCGATACGGAAGTAAAGTTAGATAGCAACATCTCTCGCCTTTCTCCCTTCACTTTGCAATTTATTCACCGTGTTAACCTACGAAACGTTTTCGAATTAGGCGATACGCCCACTTGCAGGAAATCCCCCTTTCCCGTTCACCTATATTTTGGGATCTAGTAGCATTCCTCGGTTCTTCTTCCTGGAGATGCTCCCATCCTGGTACAAGAACGCCATTATGGATATTCCTTAAGTAGCGTACCTGTTTTCTCCGACCTTTTGTTGGTTTGCCACGTTGAAAGACTTTCAAGGCGTTTCAAGACTTTCGTAAATTATGTTTTGATGAACTACTGTCCTTGAAAAAGCTACTCGCCACAAAATTTACGCAAATTTCAACCTCGTTGTGGCCCACGTAGTTGCAAGATCTTTTCTTTGATGTGGTTTCTAACCAGTTTGATCAGCTTTAGTTCGTTATTTCAATGAAATCCAAGCGTGAGTAGGATCTTAACTCTAGCTGTTTATTTGTTATCCGTATTGTACGGTGAATCCATTACCTGTTTCCTGGTAAGGGTGACACGAAAATATTTTCCGCACGACTACCTGTGGGTTCTTCTTATTTCCTTAATGTTTGTCCCCTGCGGAAGAACTTGCTTGCTCATCTCGGTGAAAGAAGTAGAGCTTGCTCCAGTAAGGTTAACCATTTTGCTATTTTTTTCCTCTCCTTTTTTCCCCTAAATAGAACGAAGAACAGTTTCGTTATGCCAACGCGTCCTACTTCAAATTTATGTTCGTTCGCCATCCCATGGAGCGGCTTTTGTCCTGCTACCAGGATAAAATGCTTACGAGTCCGCATTGGTCGTTACCAACTTTTCGCATCCACATAAAAACCCGAGCACGCCAAGTTATGGAGCAAAGACGTCTTCTCCAGTCACCGTATGCTGGAAAGCCACAAAGGAAACTGCTTCAATATGCTCAGGCTTCCCAAGCTGATCACCAAATCATGAATGAATTATTGAAACCTGACATGGACGCGGAAATGGCTGCCGCTGTCGAAGCTTTGAATCGTTTGGCGACGGCTCAACAAAATAAAGATCTCGGGAAGCCACCAAGTCTTCAAACTACACAAACCATGAATATTTTACGACAACAGCTTCGGCAACAAACCCTAAATCAGCAGGCTGCGTCCAGCACAATGACCAAACTTGAAAAATACGGTGATAATGGAATTGACTACACCGAGAAGCCCACGTTTGAAGAATTCCTGGAATACATTTTGTCCACTGACTTACAAGGTTTGCATCTTTGTGATATCGTATTTCAATCTAAGCAACTTGGTTTAGGAAATGGATACGACGCTCACTGGGTGCCTTATTGGCGATACTGCACACCTTGCAATGTGCCATATGATATGATCGGCAAAATTGAAACAGCTACGGACGATCTGACGGTAAAAAGAATGCTTTGTCCTTTTTTTTTAGTTTGGCCTTTTGACTTACGCGAAACCGGTTAGTTTGCAATCTGTTACACGTTTTTTTTTTGGTTGCAGCTTGTCCATCTGTCTTAAATTTCTTTATTCCACCAACACGAAAAGGACGGGTAAATTTGTAAAATATGTTAGGCCACACAGTCTGCAATTTTACTCTGACTTTTCCCGTAAAGTTAACCCACTTGTTCGCAAATGTGCTTGAGGGGACAAACAGTAACTAGCGCAACGGCCAAGTTCACGACTTGGCATCGGGTATCGTGAAATGATTGCACTTTGCAATTCGCATTAAAACCTTTTTGTTAGAGAAAAATCTTTAATAATCTTTTCTTATTGTTTAGTACCTCTGGCATCGAACCGGCTTATATAAAAAAGTTCCCATTCCGTGGTTTAACCGGCAGAAAAGCATCGATAAAAAGCTTGTCCAACGCGAGTTTTACTCAACCTTGCCACGCGATCTTATTTTGCGAGTCTACGAGCGATTTCACTTAGACTTCGAAATGTTCGATTACAGTATTAATGAAGTGCTAGTGAATGCAGGTTACGAACCTCTCCCCAATGTATATTAAAATTTAAGACTTTATTATTCGTCTTCCTTTTGTCATGAGTCGCGTATTGGAAGGAGTGTTTGCATTGCATGCTACGTGTGTATACTTCGGTTTAGCTTGTGTGATACTGAAACTTATCCTAAAATAGCCAACTGTGAAGGGCCATATCTCATTTTATTACATTTGCTAAAAGTGCGGGACACTTAATCGCCTGACATCTGGTGTGAATTATACTATATAAAAGCTTATTGTGTATATCCTATATGAAATCCTGTGAGCTATTCAATAAACTCCGTGTATTTTCAGAAAAATTCTTTTACTATGCAGTTCACTGACGGGTTTAGTCACCTACTGCAGCAAGGAAACCCAAAATGCAGGACACACGTTGAACGACAGAAAGAAAAGGATTTTTTTTTTTACATAATATATGGGCACCAGTCAAACCTAACGGACGATAAGACATTATAACCACTTTTCAATGATAAAACGAAACTAAGCTGCTTATTTTTAGATGGGTTTATATAGAAGGGTCGTCACGTATTTTTTCCTGTACCGGTGAGTGGCACTGAGCACCATGACACCGTCTTTGATGGATAATGCGTACAAATGGTTAAGCATCACATGATTAGGCTCTGGTAGCAATGTAGGTTCACACTATAGAAACAAAACACATTAGTCACAGTACGTCAGAATTCTTCCCACCAAAATCAGAAAAACGTGCTTACCGATAAAGGTGTATCCTTGTTGAGGATGACCTGGAGTAAATGTGGCGGCAAAACGGGTGGATTGGTCACTTTCTCTTGCGGTCTGTGTAAAGGAATCTCCTGACTATAATCGCCTGGAGGAGACCCAGCTAAACCGAAAGGAAACGATATGTCATGAAGAAGGTACGGTAAACTGTCAACTGTCACATTTAAAGTAGCACCGTGTATTACCTTGGCACGTATTTCCTGTGGTCATGCTATCGATGGCTAAAGCGTCAAAAACTTCAAAATCCGTTTGCTTGACCGTTATGACGTTGTTCTTTGAGCCCATAGAATTGTCTACAACTGGTTCACTAGGGTTATGAACCCACTCACCATCCACCATGAATTTGTACTGATGTTCGCCTTCCGGCAAGTCCACAATCGTGACGAAGTCGCCGTGACTAGCAATTAGAAGGACACAAAACATAAACTTGTATTAGCATTCTTCGGCATGTACGATACAGTAAAACCCTGCTACATGCGGCTTTTCTCACCCTACATCGAGGCCAGGCTTTTGTACTTCTTTGCACCCATGCACATAGGTATGATATAGCGCATACAATGAATATAGAATAAGTGAGTCTAAAAAAATGGTCTGAAAGTAACCTACGCCTTATTTGACAACACAATGAAGTTACAATCCTTTGCCAAAAGCTACAATCCTCTCTTAAGAAATCCTCTTCAACACTCATTCCCTGGCCGGTTAAGGAATCATTTTAGATGACTGCAAGAACCGCTCTATGGAAGAATTGTGGCAAAACAATGACCAAGAACGAAGTCAGAAGGATACGTTACAAGAAAACAAGAAAGAAGTTTCAAAACCTTTCGGACCAGGAATAAACGAGATGCTTATAACGGAGGTAAAAGCAATGAACTATAACTCCGCTCTTTGTCAACTCTGACAATGTCAATCTCCTCGAAAAATCTGTTTCACTAACAAATTATGCTCATTCTGAAGCATTTACTAATGGGTACTAAGAGAATTTATCATGACAGTATCACAACAGCATAATAAAAACATTGAAATGCAAATTATTTTCGAATGATATTAATCAATGCATTGTTCTAAATTTTTCCCAATGAGTTTAAAATGTGAAACTTATTTTGCCAATTATCTGGCCTGTCAACTACCCTCCCATCCCGATCAGTTGACAAACTTGGAGCTCTACTTTAGCTTAGATACTGAGAACCTGAAAATTTTCAGTCTATAGAAAATCTACTAAAAAATAAGTCTATTGAAACGGATTCTTTTATCATACTTATTTTTCCCACTTATAGGTAAGCTATGTTTCCTCATATGATATAACGTAGGTATTTGTTGTCTTAGGAGCATAAAAGACAATCGTCGCTATTCTTCCTACGAATCACGAAGTTCTACTCGCAATCCTCGTTTTCGTTCGTACAAATTAATGTTTTCTACGGTTTCCAATGACGCAAAACGTCCAGTTCTATAAAGACCGCACATAACAAGGCTCTAATATCCTGAGTTACCTTTTAACCATGGGAATCGTCTTCCAATTTGAGAACGTCCCACTGATGTAAACTTGTTTGCCGCCACCTTCCCATTTAAAAACAGTTGGAAGAGCTTTAGAGGTTTCTCCTGCCGTATTATCACCTTCTGCTCGGATACACACCGGCACATATTCATCTTTGGACTCTTGTGAAAGCTGTACAAATAAATTGAACGAAAACAAGTTAAGGAACAAAAATTAATTTACTAAAAATACTTAGTATAAATAATGCTTTTTACTTTATGAACAGCATATCCATCTTCCTCTTCTTCCCGTGACGGCTGGTACAAAAATTTGTTAGGTTTTTTATCAAACACAAAAGCAGTTCCTTCTTTGCCAGGTGAGGAAGGGGGCAATTCGCCCGATTTGTGCCTATCACGTTGATGACCACTCCCTGCGTTTCCCATGATGAAGACCCTGTTGAACACCTTCAATCGACTTTAGTATAATAGTCCCAAATTCTTCCCTTAAACTTCAAACTCACCTGAAGCGCACAATGTCGCAAACGACCTTAGGGCAATCCAGCAAGAACGTTGTCCCTATATCTTTGTTTTGGTCGTTTCACAAGCAATAATAAAAGTTTTCCATCTGCAGAGTGCTGCCACCTATGCCAGTATCAAAATCGGTCTAACGCTATTATCGATACTAGATGTGGCGTCAGTTGCTCCCCGCGTTTTGCAAGTGTCGACGACGTAGCTTTTGTGCAGCTTTTATTAAGGTAAGTTCATTAACATTTTCCCAACTCTTAATTTTCAGAGGTATAAATTTCACATGTGAACCAAGTCTTACGTCTTGCGTGTGTTTAACTAAACTATCACATGTCGCGGCAAGTTTGAGTTTCGGTGAGCGTTGGTGAATGGGAATTTTACCGCGGATGGGAACGGGCCATGTCTGGCGTCCCTTTTTGCCTGTAGGGTGGTATGCTGCTGTTGCCGGTTTTGCCATTGCCACGGTTCATCGCTGCTGTGCTGCTTTTCTATCCGCTATCGAACCAATTCAATTGTAATCTTTCGAGCATTGTCTCATTGTCCAATTTTTGGTAGAAATATGACGCAGGTCGCTCAGTTTTTCGGTCAAATTCCGCTTTTGCCAACATGTTGCACAAGCCTGGCAAGCAATACCATGTCTCCTTTGACCAGGGATTTAGGACTGTTTTGGGGGGAGTAAAAAGGAGAGGATAAGTCCCTGCCGTTTGTTCAGTCGATTTAATTCATCGGGCTTGTAAGTCCTCTCATCACCGTTGCCGATGATGGAAGGTATATGCACCGGTGCTATTTGCACGATTTCGAGTCGGTCCGGGTGATGGCCTTCGACGGTTCATCTGTCGAAAAGCAATGGTTCTTGCTTTTTCCCTACAGGCAAACAAACCCCGCTATGGCATGTCGCCTGCAACGGCAAAGCAACACCAATAATCGTGTTGTTGAAAGCTAGGGCTCCTGGAGTTTCTCAACAACGAGCTCAACAATTCCTCACCTTTGCACAACAATCTTTCGGATAACTCAATCTACTACGCTCTTGCGCCTTTTCCCTTGCGAATTAACCTCGGATGCCACAGGTTTGGCCACAGGTTGGAGCAAATCGGTTGGGTAATATCCCTGGAAAAAAAGGAAGCCTTCGTAGGAAAAGGGACGGTTAAAATTCTTAGAAAGAGTAAAAAAAAAATCCGCAGAAATTTTCAATACCACATTCCTTTAATTTTTCTACATTTGACGAGGAATTTAAGGTATCATCGATCAATGCGTGCGTGTACTTTTTTCTGAACGCCATGTGGTCACTTACCCATCGTATTTACTATGCGCGATGCGAATCTCACCCTGGCTGGTTTGGTCTATTTGTCTTTTCGGCAGTTACGACTTGCAACTTGCGAACCCTTTGTTTGAAATAGGAAAGCAAACAAACAAGAAAACGCCCTGTGACCGGTTTCACCGCTTTTTGTTGTCCAAGTACAGCTGAACTCAAGCTTTAACGGATCTTTATACTTGACATTACAAATATTTTGTTACAGTGCAAAGGTTTCCCCACGAGTAATCTGTCATCCAACGTAGTAGAAACTAGTAACACAACGTACGAAAAGAAGAGTCGCTATTTGTGTGTAAAACAAAGCCGAATGCATCAACTATCTTACGTTTCTTCAACGTTGGGGTGGTCGTGAACGAGTGGACAAGAGAAAGGGGAATTGTAGGGCCGGAAATAGTAGTTATCTTGTTATATAGGGCTGTGACCCAAGTGTTGGCTTAGAAATGGTGAATGCCTTCGTTTGACGGCCGTTTGCTTAATTGAATAACAGTACTCTCTTTATTATGGTGTCTCTGTTTCTCTCGTTTCGTGGGGAAATAGGATCGATTAAGACAAGCTCGGGTTATAATTACACCCCGAAAACGACCGGGCTTAACTGGTCTTTCCCCAGCTGTAATGTCCAAGGTCTTTCAAGGACTGATTATTGGCGTCTGGCTCGCGCATAAATATTTGTTGCGTTTTTCCGGAGGCCTATGTTTAATCTTAGACCTCATATTAAGTGGTCCTCAGCCTCTCCATTTATTTACGTAGGCCCCAGGGTCCTGGAATTCGTTTACAGACAAGCCTTGACGAGCCCATCGATGTTTCCTGTTGAGCCTTTTGCTCAATGAATAAAGTGAATGAGTGTTGCTTGACAAATCTGGCTGTCTCTTTCACTTAGCCCGAAAAATTCGTTGGTTTGTTTTTACGCACTGCGTGGGCGTTTTATATGACCGGAGAGGCGACAGGCGGTCACGACCGAAAAAATCCGTTATGGATCGTATAAGCTTCTTGGTCGTTTCTTTTTCTCCTGGGAAGTGCAGTGATAGAAAGAGACAGCGAGATAAGAGATTTTTGGGAACCCACCTGTGGCAACGGTATATCAGAGCTAAAGAGACTCATTGATCGGTTAAAGAAATAAAAGGTAGGATACCTGCCGTGGGACGTAAGCATGAAACTTACAGAGAATAATGTCATTAACGCTCGTCGTAATCGTCGTGGATCGTAACGACATAAGAGAGCTTTTAAGACGTGTAGGGTACTGACGTCATAGTCCCTTGTCTACTTATTCCGAGTCGTGATGGAGGCAGTGTAACGTAATTAGAACTTATGTGGGCCCTTTAAGTGAGCAAAATAGACGCGGTATTTGAGGAGACAACGAAATTATGAAGACACTAGGTTAAGCGTGTCGTTTTCCATTTTTCAAGTTTCCGCCTCTCTTTTATTTCACTTTAGTTTTGGAAGGGGCTCTCTTGATTAATAAAAGGCGGCCTTTCCCTTTTTCCTTCCCAGAAGAGTTCTTGTTTACGAGTTATAATGTCGCTCTTATTTCCCTCTTTCCTGCCGCAGAAGAGCATAAGTAGGAAACAAGTTTGCCGGTACACGGAGTGTTGCTTGCGGGGGGCAAATGAGAGGCCTATATAGTAATTCTCCCGTTAACGAAGTCCCGATTTAACGCGAATCCAGTTTTACGCTGCCAAAATGTAAAGAAAAAATATTAAACGAACATAAGGTTTACTTAACAATACTATAATATATCCACAACAGCCGATGTCATAATGTGATTGGCATACGGCGTCCAATGGAGGAAGAATTGCGAATTTTCCAGGTAATTTAAAGACTCGTGCATTTAAGTCCCTTCACTGCCTAACAGGTAAATTAGTCCAAGGAGGTTTAATTAGAGCTTGTAAATAGACCCTGCTATTGCTAAGCACACTGTTGTCTAGTGATTTTATGAAAGGCCTACAAAAATGTACTTAAGTTCCTCTTCACCGTATACGTTTAACAATACTCGCTCTTGTAAAAAAACATCGTGTTACGTTAGTGAGAAAAAGGCGCGAATTTTGAGTCAAATAAGAATTTTATCAATCGAAACGCGTACAAATTATTGCGTTCTTATTAAGATGATTAAAAAATAGACGTGTATATTTAACTTGCACTTCCACTTAAAGGCTTCCACTGCCTTCGTTTATGGAACAACATCTATTCGTAAAGTTTTGCAGGTTAAGGTTTTTCTCGGCTATCCGGAGTACGTTCTCATACGTTATTTATAAGGTAAAGTCTACTAAAAAGCGTACACATTTTGTATTTTTTTACAAATATTACTGGTAATTAATTGCGAAGGTTACATTCTATTTTTGGACACATTCTAGAACTCATTCATTTTTTTACCTTCGAGAATTACAAATTCTCACAAATAAACCTTACTTTGTGCTCGATTTACATGGTTTTCACGGACAGTAGAACGCCAGTATTTGTCTATCAGTCGGGAGCAAAGGGTATTAACGAAATCGGATGCACATGTTTAGTCCATTAGAAAAATGCAGGAATGTTACTACTCTTTAACAATAGAATATTAATTGCCATACTTTTTCATTTTTCTTTTCTACAACTATAAGATGAGGAGAATTAAATTGACGCATAGTAGAACAAAATTACTGTAAACCTGAAGTAAATGCAGTGTAAAAAATGCAGTGTCGTAGAATATAGTATTAAAAGGTCCTGTTACAGTAGTTGACATATTTCAGAGTTCGAGTAATTGTTTGGTAAAATCTTTCTGGATCGTTTTCTTTGAATCAGTTAGTTGCGTCAAATGGTGAGATTTGCTGTATTATAAGTTGTTGATTGGCTATATTGTGAGACAAAAGATAACTGGCCCTTGAAGGAAGGAAACGTCTTCTACACATCGCGTGTGTGATGAACCTGATACTGGCTGTGTAAATTGTTAGGGTTTCAGGCCTTTGGGAAGTAAACGTTAGCCTATAACTATAACGTCAGTTAGGGAGGTTCAGTTGGCCAGGGACGGTTTCTTGCACGCAATAGTCCGTAATTGTTGCAGTCCCTTTTGGTTTTGCTTGTAAGTACACACATACACAACGGTACAGGGGTGTATGTGTACTGTTTCTCATCGTTCAAAAACGACACGGATTGTAGAGTAAGAGTACTCCGAACTCCCAGAGAAGCAAACTGGGGGAGCGTGGAGAGAGACAGAGTAAGGGAGACAGAGAAAAGAGAGAAGGGAGTTGGGATGAAGGGTAAAAGTCTGCAAGCTGCGTGGATCAATAACGACGCGTCGACGGCGTCCCTGCTAGCTTGGTAATTGTTGCTCCCAGCGAATGGGTCGAGTTTTTCCTCCATATAACTGGGGAATTGGGAAATGCTGAAAGAGCAACATCGCAGTTTTCCCCAATTCTAACGCACTTCAAAAGCGATCCACACACTACCACCCCTTCGCCCCCTGCCCTCCCAACCAAAAATGTTAGCGGGTTTCTATGCACCCGAAACTCACCATTTCTTCTCCGATAGACTTTTGAGCTTATTTAAGCTTAAGTAATAAGATATGTAACGCGAAGTGAAGGAAAGCTTGGAGCCGACAACGAAGAAAAGGCCCGACACGGGGATATTAACGTGCATTATTGGGAGCCACGGGGCGTGTCCAGGTGTGTGTTAAGGTAGTTGCATGCCGACATGACATTAGGATCAACACTGAACGCGGTCGGCGTATTACTCTCCACAAGCCAGGAATAAACCTTTAGCCAGCTTGTCTTGCATTTTCAACTTGCGACAAGTTTTGTATAGTACTAGAATGCATTAAGCACCAGGTTGGTGTGCTGGCAGGAACCCGCCCCCTCCAGGACCGTTCTTTTTCTCCTGAAATAGTGAAGTTCCCATAGTGTCGTGCGTGCTGCACATGCTTCTCCTAATCGATAAAACAAATCGCACCGTAAAGTTGGGGGGAGGGAGGGAGGACAAGGCGAGATGAGGTGATTCAGACCGCAAATATGCATACGATGGAGCCGAAAGTTGGAATTGACATGTAGGGAAGAAAGCTTTTGTTTAGACCCCCACATTTGAACGTGGCTGGTGGAAAATGGAAATGGAAGTACTTGAGATGTGCACACGTCAGGAAGTATTAGCTTGCTGGAATGTGTGGTGTGCCGGAGAGATTTGTCAGATCGGGTTGCGACAGAGCGGTTAGGTGAGAAAGAGCGTCTTGGGTAGGTGTTGCATGGGACATTAATGATACGTTTTAGGGCAAAGGATGTGTACAAGCCCTAGTAAGGAGATAAGGATCATGTACACAGCGGAGATTTTACGAAGAAGCTTTTGACTTGGTATGCAGCCCAACCGGAAATGGTGCTTGTATGAGTTGGAGTGTGTAGGATTGCATCCATGCGTTTGGGAGACTCTGAAGATGAGTCATGGAAGCGAGACATGGGGTAAATGCTGAATTTCGAGGGGGATGGAGGGTGGACTAGGGGCTCATCAGTTAAAAGCTTACGCGATAGGGATGTCCTAGTCGAAGGAAACAAGGCTGCCGTTAGTTGAAATAGATACACTGTGAACGGTGAGTCTCCGAATTGGAGTTAAAGTTCGGTTAGCACAACTCGGAGGGAAAAGGCAAAGTTAGGGGAGTTGTAATGGAGTCTGATCGAATGGATGGAGTCGGTAAGGAAAGGTTATGCCTTTTGGTGGAGGTATACGGCATCAGCGACAGTTGCAACTTTTGCATAGGAGTAGGGAAAAAGAGGGCTGAGCAATTAAAGGACCCGAGTGGTCATCCATCACGAACTTGTCACATGTGTATTGTGTGACAGTACACTGGAGAGGACGAAGAGAGCATCTATGGGAAAAAAGTTCTGTGTTTGCGAGGGAGGCTGTGGGTGTGAAAATAGGTCCAAAGAGACTAATGGATGAATAGAATTATTAGCATTAGTATGGCTTGCTTTTGTTGGCCAGTCCATGTTGTCCTTTTTGTTGCTTAGTCAAGGCAAACACAAGAGACGATTGTACAGCTCGGGCCGAAAGTGAAGTAGGCGTTGTGTTAAAATGATTCATGCGTCCGGATATCCTGACTAATGGGAACTGATTAGAAGCGGCGTTGTTTCTCTGACTTTAGAGGCCTTTTTTTATCTAATAGACAAGAGATAAAACAGTTCGGCTTGAATGAGCCCATTTTTTATTAGTTTAATGTTCTCCCGACTGCCAAGATTTCGTTTATCAGAGTAACAAGATAAAAAGCGCCACGTTGTAAATTGTACGCCGTCAGTCGCTGTCAACCCTGTTGTATTTTGTCTTTTTGTCCGTTTTTTTTTTAGAAAAAGGATTCCGACGAGCAAATAATGCCAGCACGTTTTGAAGCACAAAGTGCCAAAGAAAGGAATTTATAACGTGCCGTTTTATTCTAGTTTTTTTTTTTATATTTTCAATCCCTTTTCGTTCCTTTGTCTCGTAATCGAGGTAGAAAACATGCAAGATGATGATCTGAAACCTTCACGGGTCGATCACGTATCCTAGGCTTGAAATTTTAGATGATCAGTATCATAAAACGGTCGTCAGTTGTCTTAGTGTCCTGCACGCTTATAAGGGTATAATGAAGACGCGCAACGCGAAGTAACAACGGGTAGCAGGGACGTTTCCCACATGAGGAGTTACACAACAATAGGCGCTACTTAGAAACATGGATAACCAGGGTAAAGAGACCGTAGAGATTGTTATGACTTGAGGTGGGTCAGGTAAAGGCAAAGGGATTGTATCCCCTTAGTTGTTAGGGCAGGTTTTATTCATCGCTATCCCAGAAAGTCCCCCAAAGTCTTGATGCTTGAGCCAACAAGATTTTTTTTTTCACTGTCGCTGTGATGCGCGTCGTTGTGATGTCTTTACCTCGACCATGACTGTCCGTTGCCTCTAGCTTTGCTTTACCCTATTCCAAGGACACCACCGTTTTCGAGCTCCTTTGTAATATACATTCGGAATCGGGAGGAAGGTATACTGTACAGTTCGTATACACCGCGTATACCTGCGTTTCCAAGAGGTTTTATGGCTCCTCAGGTAACCGGCTTTTTCCATCAACATTGAAGGAGGGAGTAAGGGGATAGATGGAAGATCAACCGACGTTATCGTGGTAGTAAAGCGTATTTTCAGCTCTTTCGGAAAAGAAGGCTTCATGAATTCTTATGTCGCTGGACTCATTTGCCACATCGACGCGCCCATAAAACCGTTACGTTTGAAAGTTATACATAAACACTGAAGTATTGGTACTTTCAACTTACACCTCCACGATTCCTAGTACTCGCATTCTAACGGAACGTAATCTAAACCATAACTGAAAATTTAAGGTGAACATACAAATTTAACTCATAACGCTTTTTATCCCGGCAAGCTTGTGCAAACCATAAGAAATATCGTATAAAAGATAGATCAAATTTAGGTTAAATTAGGTTAGGCCCAGAATTTTTAGGAATGCTTACTTGTAAGTTAGTGCACTTTCCACCCACTGGAAGCGCTTTTAAAACTAGCAAATCGAGAAGGGGTAACGGAAAGTACCGAAACATTACAATGGCATATAGAAAGGGGATTAAAGCGGTACACGATTTGTAATATTTTCATGACCACATGGTTTCTTCTGGTTGGGGCCTTAGGGTGGGATGGGCTTGGTTAGTGTATTGAAAATTATTTTTGGACCTGACCACAGTTGAAAGTTTATTTGTTAAGAGTCTAGAAAATTTTCTGTGGCGAGTGGCGGACGTGATATGTTCAGCCGAAGCTTCATATTCATAGTACAGTACTAGAGTTTTCTCCCCTCCCCTCCTCCATCGTTCCCCCCGTTTTCGGGCCTAAGAGGCTTCACATATGTAAATGTTTCCAAGGGGGGTTGGATCCGGGGTCCTAGAGTACCACTCCTCAAAAATGTTTCCCTCTTGGACTGGAAAAAACTTAAGCTGGAAATGAGAGCAAAAAGACGTGGAAATCATTATCGAAAAAGGGAAATTTGAAGAGTTGCAATGTTGACGGGGATGGTACTTTCCTTTTTTTCTGAGTCAAATGCCGCTTTTCATAATGCGAGCCATTAAAAAGGTACCCAAGTGACAAGGGAAGTAGCGAAATAGCCAGTAGGGGGACATGGAGGCACAGCTTTGCGCTGGCGCTGTGCGGGGCTCAACTTGCCCGCCTATCCTGACTCGATTTTGAAACCCTAGCGAGGGAAGCCGGTAGCTTGGCACGTTGGAGCTCGCTTGGGTTCTTGGCAAAGCGGAACCGGTACAGCGTGGCAAGAGTTTCCATTTGGAGTTGGGATAGATTGGAAGTTTTGTGCAGGAGCCCCCCAAGTGTGGAACGCGAGAGATAGTCTCCAAGTTAACTGTACTCGTTACTGCGTTTCGACGAACCGTTGTGTGGAGTACAGTTTGGGTTGCTCAGTGGATTTCACAACTTTTTTTCGGATTTATTGATTGCGAAAAAAAAGCCTGACCGTATGGTGCTCCGTGTTGCTTTTGGGGGAAATAAATCTGAGGAATTCCACAAGTGTGAAGAGCTGCGTCTGCCAACGGTAGGGATCGTTTTATTATTTATTAACCGTCCCCACCAGAAAAAGATTGCTGGCATTTGACGTTTTACGACTGTTAGGTCGGCACTAACGGTTTTTGTAACAGTGGTCTAAGTTTCCCCAAAATATGTGTAGGACGTTTGAATTCGCGACCAAAGCTTGTGTAACAACGATTGCCAGCGAGATCCCAACGGAAAACCAAAGAGCCAGCGTAGATAGACCAAAAAGAAGACGAAACTTCCCTTTTTGCTTGGCTAGCGAAGGGAGGCCCCCCTCTTGGGTGGAGTAAAAGGGGGCTTTGACAGAGGATTGTTGGTCTTCAGGTAGACACCTCAACAGCTACCCAAGCGCACTATAGTGGTCTGCAACACTAGCAAGGAAAGGTAGACGAGACAGAGGTAAAAAGGGGGAGGAAGGGAGGGTGGTATAAATGCCACCTGGTGCTGCTGCTTCAACGTGTATGTCTTGAGGGTCACCTTTGGCCTTCAACAGTTCTTTGAACGTAGGAGAGACACCAGTACGTCAAAAATTCAGCAAAAAAAAAAAATAGTTGGAGGGAGGGTTTTTGCTGTGCTGAACAAAAGAAAAGGGAGGGAGAAGGTGGACTCGAAGAGATTCTCTTGTAGCCTTAACTGTCCTCTAATTTAGTTCGTTTTCGGAAAAGGCACCTTGGAGCGTTCGGGAAAAGGATAAGAGCAAGATGGGGAGGAAGAAAAAGCGCGCTCAATTCAAAAACTTGTCACGACAAGTCCAATCCAATGAGCCTTTTCATGACCAAGTTTTCGAACTGGAGCTAATAAGCGAGTGGGCGATGATTCATGGGGTGGAAGTTCGGTGTGAGTCATCGCGAGTTCCAAGGGGGGAAAATACTTTTTGGACTGCGTAAAATGCCTTATAAGAGACACTGTCTGGTATGTTGTCTTTTGCACATTTAGCCTTGAAATTTGGCAAGTACCAATTAGTAGACGATTTAACGAACTCGGCCAGGGTGCTTGATTTCAGGTGGTCTTTAGGGCGTGGTTGGCTTGTAACATCAAATACCACGCCTTGAGTTGGTAATTTAGCGAATCTCTTTATAACGGATCACTTTTGTAAATGTAAATAAGCGTGAATCGTCGCTGCCCATGCAAATCTACCGTAAAATCGCTGGTTCATTGCTAATTTTGGTTAGAGTTGGATAGTTTTCCCATTCTCCAGCAGATCTATTATAGCCAAATTTAACGATGTCGGGTGCCTTCACGAGACACTTCTAGAAAGACATTTAACCAAATTCATAACCATTTGCGGGGGTCAATATGACTTATTTTTTTAGTATTTTTAATATTTAGTTTCTATATTATTAACATTTTGTATATTTTTAATTGTTAGTGTTTTAGTATGCTCTGACACAAAGTATGATTTTCAAAATCTGCTTCTTCAAAATACATTTTTCGAGTTTCTCACTTTACATTTTCACTATAAATAGGTGTATAACGACGATCTGGCTAGTTTCGGATAAACATCACCCAGATGGTTATTTATAGCGAAATTTTTGCTTAAATGGATCTGATCACCCCAAATTGGAGATTTAGCAAAGACCGTTGCAAAATAGGCCACGAAAGACCGGAAAATGTTTTTCGATGTCCGTACAATCGAGGTTGTATTTTTAAGTGGGCGTTTTAACCTGCCTAAGAATTCCAAGGCAGGCAAATTTTTTGTTATTCTGGGTTTCATGAAGGGCTAATTTTTGGATTTCAGGGTCCAAGTCTAATTATTCTACCTGCGTGGCGCCTTGGCAACAAGAAGGGGTAACTAATCTGGGGGGAAAGGATTGTTGACTTGGGAGGGTGGGACAGGGAGGTGAGGTTTTTGCGCTGTCACAGCAACGGTTGGCGAAAGATCAGGAACGTCAGTTTGAAAGTACTTTGGAGGTAAACCTGAGGTCAATAGCAGGTGGATGGTATTGTTGCTTGGTAAGAGCCACCGGAAGCACGGGGCCGGAAATTGTGCTGGACATTGAGAGCATTTGAATACCGTTATATATTTGATGAGAATTGGCCCTCGGCGTTATTTTTTAAAGGTGTTTTCGCTGGTCAAGTTATCGTTAAGCGCGAGTAATTTTAAGTCTCCACCGTTTGGAAATGAACCTTGCTTAGTAAGCATAGTATACCACTAGGGAAATGCGTGTTAAGGGCTGCGAACGTGCCCGACCGTATCGGCGTGGGTTGGTACTAAGTTTAGGGCAAAAGAAGGGGGAGAATAGATAATTAAATTTCACTCCAAACTTTGTATTACTTTTATAGCAGCGACGTGTTGTTAAAAAGCCCCACCGAAACTTCCCATCGACTGTTTCAATAGGAGCGTCAATTTTTGGTGTGTTTGTGGAAGAAGCCAGCGTAAGGTCTCGTGCTACAGGATTCGGTGCACGTTCAGAGCACGATGGGAGAAAAGTTAATTTTGATTGGCACGTGACTCAGTGTATGCCGCCCCTCCTGAAAAAAAAGAATCCTTTTGTAGGGGAACTAGCGACAGGAAAAATCTACCAACTCATAATGGTGGAAAAGCCATGCTTAAGTATCATTTTAAGGTTGTTTTTTAAATCGTTTCGAAAAAAAAACGTCCAAGCTAAGAAGAAAAAGGAGTAAAGTTTGCGTGGTATAACGAGTACATCGAGTGAAGGCGTAGTACACAAAATTGGGGGAGCTGTTAGCATTTTCGCGTAGGAGCCCGAGTTGTGAAACGTGAAAAGGAAAGTCGTCCGGAAGTTGAACAAGCTCTCGTTCACGATTATTGATCCTTCCGAACGAATGCACAACTATGGGTCATGCTTCTTGTTCTCATCCATTCTTAACTTGTATGGTACTCTAGATCGTCTCCCTCCCTGTCTCGTTTTTGAATCTGAGGGTTTTCTTTAGTCTGGGGAAGCAGAAGATGGAAGAAATAGGGGAATTGTTGGACCGTACCACCGCAAAAACTTTTGTGTTGGAACAAAGGACGTCGTAGAAAAAGCGTATGGAGGATTGACGTGTCTGTGACATGGGTTTTTAAAATAATAACTCAAGAGTGCGATACAAAGCTTTTGCGTTGAATAGAATAGTAGGTGTCTATTGGCAAGCGTATGTGGTATTTTTATGTCATGGCGCCAAAATTAATTAAGCAATGGGTTGTTGGGCGTAAAGTTTGCTAACATTTGCTACATTGTAAGAAATAGGAAAACTAGTAAAAGAAGGTAGTCAATGCCTGGCAAGGAATACAAAACTGTTCTGTTTACCGATAAATATTCAACATAGTTATCTAGCTTATAGCTTAACGTAAGTGTGCAAGACGTACTTGTGTATGTTAGAGATTGCGCAAAGGGAAGAACTGAGGGAAGGAAAGCAGATAAAGACATTCGCCGGATATTGAAAACCCACATAAAAAACGGGTCATTACGCATGATAGAGAAAGTTATGATAGTGCACTTGTCTTTCAACTTATTCCCTAACTAAACACGTTCTTAGGAAGCGTCGTACTTTTTGTGAGATTTTTGTGGGTAAAAAACGCAGTGGGCAAACTTGCCTTAAGGGCGGGAAATGCGTAGCGTGATAGTAATATCGGCTATTCTTTCTCACGATAGGCGATTATGATTATAGGTTGCCAAGGCTCAGAAACTCGTCCGGCCTATTCTAAGGTAGCCAAGTTTACGAGAAAATTGCCCTCAAAAAATGAAGGTGTACAGTGTCGATGCGTGTTGTTATGGAGCAGCTAATGAACGTGACCTTTTGGTTTTGTGGCTTCGTCTTGCATGGGTCGTTTAGGGTTCCTCAATTGAAGCATTTCGTAAGAATTTTGTTAGTAATCACTATGTTGACGACACTGACCACAGTGAAAGGGTATCACAGTCCAAATTCCGACCTTCGGTATCATCCGTCCGAATAGCATCAGTTTCGCTGCGACGTTTATGGTTGAAGCTAACCTGTTTATTGCCTTAATTGGAAAACGGTCATCGTAAGCTGCAGGTTACAAGTACGAAGAGCTGCAACGGCATTCTTTTGAAAGTGCGTTTGTGTGTGAAAGTGGGGAAGATTATGCGTGGTAGAAAACACGTGAAGCTCGTCTTTTTAAGGTATTTGGTATGCACAAAGCCAGCCAAAGGAAATGACGTAGTGCGGTATGCAGGTCACATATTTAGATAAAAAAAATCTCACTGGTGGGAATTTTAATCATTTATCACCGGTTGTCGAAAAGGCCTTTACAAGACACAGAATAGCTTGTAACCCTAAAGCTTGAAATAGGTGAAATATGGGATTTAAGCTATAATTAGCTGATCCTAAAAGAACGAATGTGAGTTTACAATATGGCACGTTCTGTATTATACAAAGGATTTGGGTAACGCCGGTAAGGCTTGGAGAAGAGCTGAACATGTCTCCAGATGTGCGCGTCCCTCTGCTTGACTGTGGACATTTGGTACATGTATAATGCCGTGTCCGGACGTTGTAGCTTGCTGAGCAAACGTAAATCGAGAGCTGGAACCGTGACACCAGATTTTCAGTGGCTTGAAGCACGAGGTGACGGATGATGTGATGATCTCTAAATGACCGGGGCCACTGAAGGAAGCTTTCAAGCCGGAGGGACGGAACGTTGGGTTCCGTGGCCATCATCCTAGTACAGTTGTACTAGGGTGGAACTCAAGGGACGCCAGCAAGCCTGTAATGACGAAGGCGTTTTAGTCATTTAGTAGCAGTTGTTGGTAGCGTGTTGTAAGGGACCCATCAAGGTGGGTTACGAGTTCTTAGTGTGTGTTGTACTTACGAGTACGAGTGTGTAAGCTAAAAGAAGGGTGTACATAAAAAGTGAGGTTTCTGTTCCACTACCGGAGTAGGATTGTATACCAGGAAAAAAATAGATTCGTGTAATAATCCGCACTTCCTTTTCATTTCCGTTCACTTGGTTTTGTTGCATCCTTGCGTTTTTATGGGCTCCATTCCCCCTTCCTGAGAAAGCGAACGCTTTAGGTTGAGGAGCCACGTGCATGACAAGAACGAAATTAGGGTTGTACTGTTTGTTAAAATAATGGTGTATATTTTAATCCTTTTTAATTATGTTTTATTTATTTTTTTCTGTGCAGGCGTCTGGACGTTAGCATTTCCTGAATTTGGATACCGCCCGATTTCCCGACATCTGGTGGTGTGGGTGCTTTTTGAGAACTTTTGAGTGCTAAATTTGGTGGGGTGGAAGCGGACTTGGGATTTTTTAGATCCTGTTTTCCAATTTTTAAACTCGCAAAACTATTTTTGCATATCACCATGGGTATGAAACAGAGCAAACGATCAGTGGACATCACGACGTCCCCCAAGAAATCGGCAGAAACTGCGTCGACAGACAGTAAAGACAAAGCAGTCAGCGAAGCCCCCACGATAGAAAAAGTGGAAGAAGAACAGCAAGAAAAGACGACGGTGAATGGCGACTCCAAACCTCAAGAACAGACACAGCTGAATGTAATACCCGTTTTTTTTTTAAGGGAGGGAAAATGACAACAGCCTCTAGTTTATGGTGCATCACCTCGGCTTTAAAAGACTAATTAGGACTGAAGCTACTAATTTAAACGAGTAATTTATTTGCCTGGGTGCCGAGGGTGGGAACTAGCGGGCTCGAAAGAGGGGAAAAGGGGCGAGTTAAAGGAAAAAAGGTAACCGCGAACGCGCTTCACCTAATAGGTAGTGCTCATTATATATTCAAGGGTCATGACGCGCTTTGGGAGCTTTTGACTCGCCCATAAATATAGCGCCCGAACACATGGAGTATTGTTAGCAAACATCTTGGAGAGATTTTTGGCACGTGTGAGTTAAGAACAAACGTGGAACATTTTTCGAGTATTGTTGAAGACACAGGGAATTGTTTGGGGTGCATTTTAGAAGAAGCTAATTACTCCTTAATTTTTTGCGTACTTAAGAGTTGGGTTCAGTTTTCGGGGTTTTATCGTTCATACTCTCACGACTTTGTCCGTTTATGACTGGCTGGGAAATTAAGAAAACGTGACTGGGCATGGGTTTTGTGTCGCACACGGACGCCGTAAACTAATTGTAAGTCTTATGAAATTGATGTTTTGCAGGAAACAGCGACAGACGACAATAAGGACAAGAGCCAGAGCGAAGCCAACGAGAGCAAAGTGGAGGAAGGGGCCAAATCGCCGGAAAACAACAAAGAGGCGGCTGCCAAGGAAGAGAAGAAAGAAAAAGTCAAGAAGAAGCGTTCGTTCCGCAGCTTTTCCTTCTTGCGAAGAGAGAAGAAAGTCAAAGAAGAAGCCGCGAAAAACGGAGATGTCGCTAAGGAATCACCTGTGAGTTTTTATCACCGATCCTTCTCGCCTTTTCCCGTAGTTAAGCTCGTTTTGGGGGCGCTTGTTTGTCCTTGGGATTGACAAATAATCCTCTTCCATTTTCATCTGTCACTGTGTTCGGTGACGTAGCCTCTTACCTAAAGCTTTCTATTGTGTAACTTGAACGAGAAACCTTACTATTAATTTTTAGACGTTTTTTTCAGGGAGAAGGTATAATACGTGAAGGCATTACACTAATCCGTTCCATCTGTCTTTGGTGGCTTAGGGGGTTATTTTGGTAATCTTTACCGCGTTAGGTAACACATTCTTGGAATGGTGTGCAGTACAGCTGAAAAATGTCAAGGTCTGGCTTTTAGTGGCCTTTAGTAGTCGTAGTACATAGCGTCGTCGCGCCGTTTATTTTTCATAGGACAAGGGAACGAGTCGAACGAGAGCAAGAAGACATTGACCAGGCGTGTTGCTGTCTTAGCGCTTACCACATGCACGAGAAAACCATGTGTCAGATGGCACGGCCTGTGTTCAGTATAGTGACTATTCCTCCTTTTTCGTGGGAGTTCGTAACGGGGTTCGAGTACATACACTACGTATACGCACGTCGCCAGTTCCCCAAAGGGTCAGGGCCATTTGTCGTAGTATGAAAGACGGCACTCTCTTCGAACCTTGCGAGAATGTGCACTCTTCTTTCGCCACTTGACTAAAAAAAAAAAAGTCAAAAGAAAAGCGTCCCGGGGCTTCGAAGCTACTAATAACTTTTAGAAGCCGAATGCGTCGTATGTTTAACAGTCAATCCCCCTATCGTTTTCCTTCCAACTTGAAACTGGTGAATGGAACGACTTGGGGAGGAAGTTTTGAAGTCGGGGCGGCATCAGCTGGCTTCAAGTAGTGGATAGCAGAGGATGCAAATGACGCTTCGTTGAAGGAGAGCAGAACGGCTCTCTTGCCGAGGTCTTGCAGTTGATGTGCTTCAAGTCGTTTTTCGTAATAAGCCGTAGTAAGTCAAATCTCCCTTCCTCCGGATGTCCCTTTTATGTAGCAGTCGAAAGTTTCGTTTATGGATTGAAAGCTGAAACCTTCACGCGACCAAGCGTCCAGACGACCGAGTCTTAATGACAAGAACCGCCGGTCAAAAAAAAAACTTTAAAAAATTAAAAGAAGTCGAGCATGAAAGACGTAAGCAAAAGGGTTAGCCCGTCCTGCTTTGAGAAAATTGTTGGGTCAGATTTGTTTCTTTAATGTTTGGGTAGTTAGCGAGTGTTACGCACACACGTGATAGGGTTTGTCTCACCTTGAAAACAAACGACTACATATTTGCATGGAATATGGAGTGGCGTTGAAGGCCATGCAAGATCGGATGAATAAGGTAATTTCAATGCGCCATTCTCGCAACACCTGGTGCGCCAACGGCGATGAAGCTGTGCCCACCCTTTGAAAACCCACTGTTGGAGGATGTTGCGCATCCGACGACGGAAACTTATGGTAGTAAGAAGAGAAGGCAGAGGAGAAAAGTATTTCCACGTGCCCGTAAAATATGGTCATCACGGGGTCCAAACTGGAGAAACTTTGGGTTTCGTGTGCAGTATATTGTGTAAGCTCCCTAAACTTTGGGAGCCGGCTTGTATGACCCATCCATCCTCCGTTGAGGGGGTGCAAGGGGATCCAAGGTGATTGACAGAACCAATTCAGGGAGACAACCACAAATTGACTAATATTGGGATGAATGTCGACGCTTTTATTCATGTCAGTTTCCGGTATTGGGTTTGGTCAATTTCAGTTGGTAATTAGAACTTATTGTTTGCCTTTCTTTTCTCGTTCTATTTATTTTTGTTTAATTTTCCATATAATTTCTTTACGTTATTTATTTATTTATTTCTATTTCGAATCACTAATTTTAAGGCATGTGGAGAAATTAATTATACATTCTGGTAAAATCCGCTTCGCTGTAAATTGATGAATCCCTTTTATTTGATTTGTCGGATTTTGGAAGGTTGTAAAGCTCGTGGCGAGGCTTTGAAGAACCCTTGTCTTTTGAAATATGCATGGGGCTAATGAATAGATCAGGTCAGACACGTGGAAAACGATAAGAGCCTCTCAGATTATTTCCATCAATTCGAGGGATTTGTGAAGAGTGGATGCGGGCATTAGAGACGATGCGCTTGTTAAAGAGTCGTTGAGGCAGAAATGCGCTTTTATGTTTGTTTGTCGCATAGTTCCCTTTTCGCTATTTTGTTGGCAGGGTCGACTGTAGGTTTCTTATGTTCTTTTTTTATTATTCTTTCGTTACGAGTTGTCTGCGGAGTGTTAAATTCCCTTGTTACTTCCCATCTATAGTCTCCTGGTGCATACCAACTGCTGTCTCGATGATCACGCTTGCAACAGCAGCTGCAACCACACCGGAACTCTAAAAGCCCTTTTTTAACAAGTTACAACCTTTAAAAACTTCCCCACCATCACACAAAAGGTGAATTCATTACATGTAAAGGGAGGAGGCCTATGGTCCCTACATGTGTTGTATGCTTTACTTGTCAAGGGATCCAATGGATTGGCCACCAATCAGTTCCACCGTCCTCCCCTTATAGACATACCCAATTCAGTGCCATGTGGGGAATATCTGATAAAACCGCAGAAGAATGTGTATTTATTTTATTTTTCATATCTTATCTATTTTTCTATCATTTTCATATTTTCATATCATATTTTCATATCTTTATTCTATTTTTCATATCGTAACTGTTGAAAGGGAAATCCTTTGGTAACTGAAACTTACTATTTACTTAGCCTCTTTATTTCGTAAAATTTCCAGAATGTGCTTACAATTTTGAGAGATTTCTAAGCAGAAAGATACCGGAACCACGGTCGTCGCTCCACGCCCGTTCCGCTGGCATTTTTTATGCACCAGCTGTTTGACTTACATCTTGTGTCTTGAAGACTTTCTGTGGCTTTTGGGGGGTTTCCTGTTGCTTCGTTCAGGAAAACTTAGCATTTCCATGTCATATTTCAGAAAGAGGCAAAAAATGTTTTGGGAGAGACTAAAAGGAATGTGAGACTCAAGAAAGGGGGGGTGGGGGATTGTCTTAGGGTGTGAAACCAAGGGGCCCCCAAACGAACTAAATAAAATCTAGCCAGTATAGGGAGAGAGGAATAGGGACAAGGCAGATGTGATGGATGACCTTTTCTTTTTCTCCCCTCGAGCTGCAAGACTCATTAGCATAACAAAAACGGCTGAAGCACATCACTGTAGAGTCGGGAGAAATGAAATGCAGAGACAAATTTTGCAGGGAAGCAGAGAATGTGAAAAGAAAGGGGAAGTAAAGACTGAATTCGGAGTGGTGGGGACGGCGAAGGTGGCTTTGCGAAAGAGAGATTTGCATAATAGATATAGCCCCGGTGTTCGCTATCTCTACCGGGAAACTTGTACCGAACTTTCCTCTTATGCACCTACCCTTTCCCCCTTTTAGCCCTTGTCGCTTCAATCTATTTGGCTTTAGAGAATCCCCCTATTATGGAAGTTTTGAATAGTTCAAAGCTTTTCCATGGGCGAAAGTTTTGTAGTCTACATGCAGATTTGAACGAGATTCCGCACTTCGTGGGGTAAAAAGGGAAAAGAAAGTGAATTATAGTGGTACCCTGGTTAAAGACTGCATGGGAACAGCGAACAACTTGTACAACGAACTCGCGGTTGGGTGAAAAAATGACACAACGAAAACTCTACGTCTTTCAACGAACCGCTTTGGTTGAACAAAAAAAGTTTTTAAAATTTGGCGCTTACGTTTTCCAGTCTGCACGCATGTATTAGAGAAGAGAACTTGGCTTCCCACACCAGTCAGTTGGTGAGAAATAGCCTGCTTGCGTATCTCTGTTTGACTACTAGTTTTAGTTGATTTTTTCGATTATGTGTGGTGCTTAAATGGCACTAGAGGATTCGGGCAGTAAGAACATAGACTACTTCCATTGAATCTTGTAGGAAATGGCGTTTCTTGTAGCGAACGCTTGTTACACCGAATGCCATCCAGGAATGGATAAAGTTCGTTAGATGGGGAACCACTGTAGTGAAGTTAGGACCGCTGTAGGCAAGATTGGATGTAGGAAGGAGCCTGCGAATCCTGAGAAACATGAGACGAATAGGGTGTTTGGTTACACTGATGCGTCGCGTTTGTCACTTGATTTAAGGCGCGTTGTTATATAGGGGGAAAGAGTTCACGCGATACGCATTGGCGTTGGTTTAAGCCCGACAAAGCTCCTGTTCCTTAGGAAAAATGTTTCGTTCTGTAAAAAATATTTAACCTTCCTAGGCAGTGACGCCGCCTGGCGAAGGCTGAAGGTAACGCGTGGCTTCTGAGAGCAAACAGCGGTCTTTTCGAAGAGCAGGCGAAAATGACCGAAAGCGTATCTAGTACAAAGCGTGCTGAAGATACGAAAAAGGAACCCTCGTACCTCACCTCACTGTTCGTCGTTTGTTTGGTTCTTCGTAGTCCTTCAGGCAAATTCTATTTTTAAACAAATTTAGTAAGAAAAAATCTTGTTGAATTCGCAAAAGAAGTCGTGACAGATTTAGAGTTTGCACAACAGATTACGATTAAAGAGATTTAAATGTCTCGGAGAAACTTTTAAACTATAGGTATCGGTAAAATCAAGTTTACATTACGTTTCTTAATTATGTGAGAATCACCTGGCTAATCTAGGTAACCGTAGTACTGGAATTATTTGGCTTTTTGTTTTTATTTCATTTTTGTGTAGATAGTACTTTTCGGGTAACACCTTTGAGGCGTGCAGGCTTGAAATCGTGCTAGTCACGGCACTACGAGTGAATGCTAAAATAGGTTTTAAAAATTTACCAGAATAACCCAAGCTATTTTTGGTCTCCCTTTACTAAGCAGCGCTTTTTTCGTTGATCTGTTGCACACATTCGCGGAAAAAGGTGTGACATAATAGTAATGGGGTGTTATTTGCTCCTGAGGTACAAAAGATGCCTTGCAAGCAAGGTGGCAGACAGCTTCATCGATCCAGTCTGCTTCCTCATTGCAGGTTTTGCAAAAGTCCGGTCTTTACCTTTCTCAGCGATCTGGTTATTTGCGGTTTCCGGTGCTAGAAAGGAACGTGAGGGAGGAAGAGAGAGAAAGAAGACCCTGGCCTTGCGATTTTTTAAGATTTTTTGTCTGTCTTTGTTTTCCACAGCTCCGCTTCATTGCGGATCATGAAAAGATAGGGCCAAGCTCTGTTGATTAAAAAGCTTAGCATTCTAGACGAGAGTATAGCTCTAAGCGCCCGTAAGGAAAGTGGCAGGGACCGTAAAAAATAGAAATGTGGTACTTTTTTAAATCTTTATTTTAAATATTGGAGCTGGACGTTAAGGTAACGGATTGGAAATACAAAAGAGAGAAATGTTAAACGTGAGTAGCGAGATCAATACGTGATACGATGCCTGCACATATAGCGTGTGTCACCTTTCCGGTGATATACTGGGAGGTACCTTTTTTGGTGGTACTGTTCACGCAGTGCCACCCCAACCCCCGTGCATACCAGAATACTCGACCCGTTACATATTTTGAGGGAACGCTCAATTGTTTCGCTCGACACGCAAAGTTTCATTCCTGGCAACGCGAGGTCACATTCAGTAGAAAAAAATGAAAAATAGTTAAAGTGAATATTATAATAGGAACTATAGCTAACACCGGGATTGTGTGAGCACAGGTACCGAAGCACAGAAAGCATTGGTAGTCCGGAGGTTTGGCCATGAATGGTTCCATGGAGAGCCGTATAAATACGAAGCTCGAGTGAGCGAGAGAGTGCTCTGTTTTTCGGGTTGGAGTAATGTCCACTATGCGAACACAAGCGAAGGGTTGGGGGGGGGGAGTAGATTAAGCCGGAGAGAAGTGGGGGATGGGGGGTGGTTAGAAAATAACCTTTAACCTTTTTGGCAGAGGAACAAGGGCAGGGTCGAACGCCAAGCAAGGCAGCATCGCAGCCGCAGTGCGGCACCCTGTAAACCTGGCCTTGGCCCGGGTGAGCTGGTAGCGGGCGCTTTAACAAGAGCAGCAACTCGACGGCCAGAAACTCTACGTGGCAAAGAGCGGGGGTTGCATCGAAGGCTGTTTTTCGCGAAAAAGGGGTTGGGCAACCAATCCAGGATAGCTCTGCAGTTCCACCCCCGATCTCATTGGCAAAGCCCAGGACTGGCTTCGTTTTTTGCGAATTTTGCAGGGGTGGGCTGCCACCCCTTGATACGAACGCCTTGAAACGGGTCGATGTCGAAGTCCTCAGGTCTTCGTAAGCACCGACCGTCCCGCACTGAGCTAGGGCAAAGCATAAAGGGGCGAGTGGGAACAACACGAGCTTGCAGTTGCTATTCTTCCTTGGCTCGTGGGCCTTCTGTTACCAGCAGAAATATCCTTGAAGATTGATATTTCTGTAAGAAAGCTTTGATTCTTGGAGTGTTTTCGAAATTTGGCGCTGTTTTTTGAGTGAATAGCCCAAGCGGAGGAGCGAATTCAATAAGAGTAATCGAACCCATCCTGGGCGGTAAATTTTCATCGCAACAGCCACCACAACAAGAACCGCTAGCCATGGACGCTGAGGTAGCCTTATGTTTAATCGAGTTCCTGCGGTTTTGAATTTGCGAGCCTGTTCAGTTTGTTTTCAATCAAGGTTTTCGGGCAGCCACCGGCTTAGCTGGTGAAAGGGGTTACCTTATATATCAGAATTCATTTGATCTCTGTTGTGATGTTAACATAATTTGCAGGGGAGCTTCGAGTTATCGAAAAGTGTGTAAAAATGCAGCTTAAGTCCGGGGATCAGTGACGAACCGAACCAAGCTTTGTACGTGTTCTTTGGAGGTCATTAGGATCTAATTTCTCGACTTGGAAATTATAGGATCAGTTTCGCATTCCACGGAAGACTTTTTTGTTTGGCCTTTTTTCTCTTGTGTCGCGTTCTTAGCTTTGGAGCTTATTAATATAGGTTTGATTTACTTTGTATATCTAAGCTAAGTTGCTTTGAAAAGGTTAGTAAACAGGCCGTTTTTGTTTGAAGTTTTCCTCTTAATTTTTATTGATTCTTTAGCTAAACGTGAAGTTGAAATGCGACAGCATGAAGGAAACTCTTATAAAAAGGAAGGCGACCTTAATAAGGCAGTGGCGTTCTATTAAGTGTGACCCAAGTGGGTGCGGGCGAATTATTGCTGACGGACGTCGTAATGACTGTCTGGAATGGGAATACGTAAAAAAGTAAAGCGTCGTATTCAAGGGCGCCAAATTGGGTTTTGTAGGCTTTTAGGAAAGTTGCTAAGATCAAGTTTTTGTTAACGACGTAGTTGGCTTGATGCCCGGCATTGTCAGAGGTCGGGGTGAAAATTGGAAAGAAACAAAGACACTTGGTATGGTAAGCAGTTTAAAGCGGGATTAATCGGGACGTACCATCTGTAAGACGCAATTAGCCCAGTAATAGTGGAGGGCTATTATAGACTAGTCACTTTTTCGACGAAAAAAAAAGACATTTAACCCGTTTGGCTGCGCCATACATTTGTTGCAATAAGGTTGGTGGTGCAGAATGCATTGGAATGACGGAAGGTTAAGGGCGGAGTCGAAGTCTTCGTCATGTACTTTGGATGGCTTACTGCGGGATATTGCCTTCAGTCGAGCCGGGTCCTTCAACAGAGCTAGTTTAATTCTTCCTACTTAACTTTCCTTTAACGCAATTAACCATGGACGGGGTATTTAACTCTAGTTAATTAGTTCCTGACCACCCTACTTCAAGTGAAAAGACCTGATTTCTTACGTCTGTTTCGGTTGATCTCATTGCAGGCTAAAGCTGAACAAAGCACGGAACAAGAAATTGCCCCCGTTGCTGAAGAAGCGTCAGTGCCCGCTCTTGAAGCTGAAGTCACTACGCCCAAGACCGAAGAGGTAAACAAAAATTTAAATATTTAGTAAATGTAATTACTCGAGTAAAGTCGCACAATATTAATGTTTTCGATTCAATAGGCTGTAGAAGAAAGCCCAGCTGCCGAACCTGAAGCCGAAGCAGTGGAGGCAACGACCCAAGAATCCGCTCCCGAAGCAGCGGCCGAAGAAGCACCAGCACCGGCCGAGGCTGCACAACCGGAGGAACCCGCAGCCCAGGTACGCCCCTACGACGCTTAAGTCTCCTGAAGTTTTTTTGAATGACAGCAACATCGCTGCGTGTCCTATGTTGCCGTTGCTGACGCATGTCTTAAGCAGCTTTTACATTCTACAAAGCTTTTATTTTGTACTTTTAACTAGTTCTTCAGAACTTTTTTTGAGTTCCTCGTGTTTAAGTAGATTCAAGTGATGAATAGGATATGGCAGTTGTTGAAGCCTTAGTCAAATCGGTAGGGACTTTTTTGTCGAAATGTGATTTAAGGTACCAGTATTTGAGAGGAACGAAGCACTTCAAGCCCTATTTTTTCCAATTTGCATGGAATTATTCCCATGTGTAGTTATTGCCCGAGACACCTCTTGAGGCAGAAACCCCTGCCACCGTGGCAACTCCCCCCGTCGAAGTCTCCACTGAAGAATCCCTCCCCACTCCTCCTCCTACACCGCCACCAGTCGTAGAAGCGCCGACGAATCAGGTTGACTGGGACCCGGCTTTCCAAGTTTTTCCCCAAAAGCAAGAAGCGGTGATTACCGCCTGTGTCGTTGAAGAGGTCTGCGTCATTGCCAACCCGGAGGACAGGAACGAAATTGACTCGACAAATCCAGTTCCCGAAGCTGAGCCAGAAGCACCCCATGTTGAGAAAACTGAAAAGGAGGAAGCTGTAGAAGTCGTAGAAGAAATCATCGCCCAAATTCATGACAAACGAGCCGAATTTATTAAGAACATGGTAGATGCTCCTTTGGCCGCTGCTGAATCGACGTCCAACCTAGAAGCAGAAGATCTCGGTACCCCGCCACCCCTACCTGCTTCTCTACCTCCTTCCCTCAACAACTCGATGAACGACTCAGGTCTGGAACAGTCATTGCCTATCCCAGATTCCACTGTCGAACTTCAACCAGAAACCATCGAAGAACTCCCTGAACTTGAACAATTGCCGTCTCCCGTACCAGAACCTGAACCAATGCAAACTAACGTTCCTGAGCCTGAACAGACCCAAACCTCCCTTCCTGAGCTTGAACAGACACCCATTCCTCAACCCTTGCAGACTACCGAATCTGAACCAGTCCTAGTTTCGCGCCCTGAACCCGTAGAATGTCAAGCTTCGGAACCTGAACAGTTACAAATGTCTGAAACCCAACCTGCAGAATCTCAAATTTGCGAACCAGAATCATTACAAACTTCCCTGCTTGAGCCTGTTGAATCGCAAATTGCGCAACCTGAACAATTGCAAATTTCCGTATCTGAACCAATTCAGACTTCTCTTCCCGAACCTGAACCAACACAAACTCCCGAACCTGAGCCCGTAGTGGAAGACGAGATTCAGTCTCAGATAGCCGATCTTGTATTGGCTGCACCAGTGCCAGAAGTCCAGCTTCAGACCACGGACCTTGATCTCCCCGAAACAGTACAGTCAGACGCCAATGTGAGCGATTTAGTTGAAGCAGTCGAGGCGATGGTCATTTCAGCCGAACCTGATTCCACGCAAGACGACAGTTCTTTACCCGCCCCCCCTACCCATTCCCTCCCTCTGTCAGAAGAAGTTGAGTCTTTGCCCGTTCCTCCTTCGGAAAGTTCCGAAGCAGATTGCGTCACCGAAAGCTGTCCCATTTCCGACTCAGTCCTGGAAGCTAGCTTGCAAGTCCTGCCCGATACGACCATCTTAACCGTATCTGAGCTTAGTGATTCCTATTTGCCCCCCAACAGCACCGAAGAAGAGTTTGAATCTCAGCCACCAGCAGTAGCAGAGCAAGTTGAGGTAAGTCAACGGCGAACAAAAAAAAAAAAAACTATGCGCGGCTCGGCTCTTAGAAGGACGTTTCGTGATTTCTATCGGGTATCTTAATTTCAGTGATTCCTCCTTAGCGATCTCCCCCCTCCCCCTCCTAATCCTTCCAAACAACTGGGTGTATAACTATCTTGCGGGGAATATCTTGCCAGATTCCTGCTTCTTTTTGACATCCCTGACCCATGTCTAATTTATTAATTTTAAACTTGAGAATGCGCCTTCTAAAGCCCATCCATTCCTCTTATTTTTGTTTTCGCCGTTGTCGCTTGCCTGCATACTGCATAGGAGCTTGTGAATGACTTCGAATAAAAAGCAACGAACAGACACCGTTTGCGAAGCGTTTTTTAAGCCGTTCGCGGCCAATGTGTTGCGTGTGTGTGTGTGGAACCATGTCGCATGCCGATAATACCTTCAATTAACGGCATGATTTACTGCTGTGCCTTGGAAACACTACTAAGCTTATGGGAGCTGTAGTATTAGGCTAGGACTTTGTTGAATTGGACGTCGGCCAGAATTTTTGATTTCATGTGTTTGGCATCGACATCTTGTTTTCATGTCTGGTGTGTATAAGAAAAAGCGTTCTAAACAAGCTTCTGCTCTTGTTTTTTAAACAACAGGAATCCGAAGCCCCTGAAGCGGAGGAAGCCCAACAAGCCGAACAGCCGGCGGAAGACCAAGTTGCCGAGGAAACTCAACAAGCAGAAGCCCAGGTGACTTATTGTACTTCTCAATTTTCCTTTTAAACCTGGAAACTGTAGTACTAACGAAGTTGTTTACGGAATAGGAAAGCGACAAAGCCCCTGCTGCCGAAGAGTCTGCTGAATCGCAAGCCGTTGAAGAATAAAAGCACTATTAGCAAAGAATTTGTTGGGAGAACGAGAGGGAAAAAACCATGACAAGACAATACGCCACCAATTGTTGCAAATAATAGGATTCATTTTTTGGGATGGATATTTGGAAATTTCAGATTGCAAGAAATCTTGGTTTGCTGACAATGCACATTTGAAAGAGATTTTTTTCTTGGATAATTTTTTTCTGAAAGCAAAACGTAACGCGAAGGGATTTAAAAAAAAAAAACTACATGATACGAGAGAATTAAAAGGGATATTAGGTAACGTTTTGTGATGCGTCTTATATTGTACCATTTTTTTAGAAAAACGTGATTTCATTCCTTTTGCTACTCCCTGCTGTATTTCGAGCCTTTGTTTTTTTTTTCTTACCACTTATGCCGATTGTAATTCTGTATAACGGTAACCCCTTCCTCCTACCCATCCCTTGTCATACTCTCCCACTTCGAGGAATTTTGCCAGCATTGTAGTGCTTTGTTTTACGAAGGAGGGGAATCCATTGACTGATAAAAATCGAAACAGTTTTAACATCCCCAAGTTGTCGCAAATTTGGACGCAGAGTAACACCTTTCGAGTTCCATCATTACCTTTCCCCGTACGATGCCATCCTCCATGTCTTGCCATGCCACTTGTGAACGTCCTGCGCTCGAACAATCGATGTAACTCTTGCTGCGCAACCCCCCACCCCCTCCTTCCAGCCTGTGTTAATCGCCCATCTCCCTATTTCCACATTTACTCCAAAAAAACCAGACGTCAAGTAGTACACACGTTAAGGCTTTCAGTAAAGCAGTCTTCTTTTTTATGCGCAATTTTTCTTTTTTTAGGCTTCACTTTTTTACATAAGTTAAATAGTCTCTTTTTACCAATTTTGCGGTCACACGTCATACGCTACAAGAAGGGCACACACAAGAACTTGTATGAAGACTATAAGCATCCATGTAAAACGAGTCGCTTCTCATTTTGAGCATAGTCTAGGCGTTCAAGCGCAAAAGATAGTTCGTGCCTTTTCGATTTGAATAGTGTGTAGCAAGCAAGGGGAGAAAAGGATTTTACAAGGACACTTTCTGCTCACGAGATCGAAAGTTTGTCAAACACAGTTTGTTATAGTTATTAGTACACTTTTCTTGATGACAGACTTAGGAGAGTGTTTTAAACCTTTTTAGATGGAATAGACAGCGTTTCTTCAGAATATTCCCCATTTCGTTTGAATACGTGTGCAACAACGTGTTAGCATTCCTTTGGGAGATGAAGGGCAAAAAAATCTGGCAGCTTAGGTTTGTATTCAGAATCCAGCATCGCGAGTAATTTGAGAATGCAAGGGCGGTTTGTGGGGGAAGGTCTTATTGCAATGCAAGATGAGACATTCGATTGGACCAAAGTATGGCGTACTGTTTTTTATTGTATGGATATTTTTTTCGATATTTTTGCCTAAGGCTTCCCTCGTCTACTTGTCTCCCTACCCTCCCTTTTTTAAATCTTAACAAAATGGATCTTCGTTGCAATGAATCCTACTTGGAACCAAACAGAATTACGAACCTCGCTTAGCTCCCTTTTTTCGATTTCGTTCGGTCGACGTCATGCTGCGATGTATCCGATATTTTTTCCTGTGCGTAGCCTAATACACTCTTTGTATATAAAACCGTTGAAGTAGTGCGTCGACAAATATTATTCTTTTCTTTGGCGGTAACTTGAAACTTCCTATTTTCGATTTCGGTTTATTATGTGGGTAGATTCAGGAAACAGTCAATGTTTCATCTGTACAATCAGATACACAAGAAAAAGTGCAGAGACACAGTTGTCACTAGTATAATAGTAACTGTAGTTGGTATTGGAATAGTCCGGGTGTTTAGTATCCACCGTAGGAAGAACCGCCATGAGAACCAGCTCCGGCGTAGGAAGAGCCACCTCCGTATTGAGATTTGCCGTAGTTAGCGGGGGCAGGATATTTGGCTTCGCCGGTGTACTGGACATCAGCAACCAAGCCGTAGCCGTCATCCTTAAACACGACGGTTTGGACGCGGCCATCGGGTAACGCTACGGTGTATTGGCCACTGGTCGTCTTGCCGTCACTCTTTTGGACGTGGTTGTAGTTATTTCCGTATCCGTCATTCACATTCCAGTCGAAATTGTAAGGCATGCCGGCATCGTTCTGTAAAGAAAATTGTTTTCAGAAAAAATGAATGTGATGGATGGGTGTTGACTTACGCCTCCCTTATAGCCTCCGACAGAGCTGCCTCCCGAGGAATAACCTCCGGCTCCGTAGGCATCGTTGGGCCTAGCCAAAGCGGTGGCAACCAAGCAAGCCAAGAGAATGATCTGCAATTTGAAGAATTAGGAAGACTTCGTAAATTATCATTACTATGAAGTAAGTTTCTTACACTGAAAGCCATGTTAGTAAATTTTTGACAATTGTAGGACTGGAAGGGAAGACTTGGGAGATGGAACTGATGATTTGCTCAAGTGCTACCGGCGGCTTTTATACAAGTTTCTTGGAACAAGGAAAAGAGCTGAGAAGGAAAAGGCTGTTAAGATGTTAAAGCCTTCCATCGTCGGCTGTAGAGCATGAAAAGCCAACAGTCGATAATGGCCTGGAAAGTACATGGTTCTTCAATCGTCTCACCTGACATAATTGGTGGAGTGCATGGAATCTGGTTGGATGCACTCCATATGGTCCGCTTTCCCTTCTTTTCGGGTGCCAAAAATTTTGCCTTTAACGTAAATCCTTTTTTGTCATTGCATCATACCAATTCGCAAGCCACTCCAATTTGCACTAGATTCTTTGGAGGGCAGGTCTTTGTCATTTGTTTCAACGATCTCTTGCCTGTAAGCGACGAGTACGTTTTTGGTCAAGACGGCGGTGAATGGCGGAAACGTTCACACTGGTTGATCGTGACTGCTTTTCGTATACATTTTTACGGTGGCTCAAGAAAGTTTTGAAACGTGTAAAAAAAGTTTAAATGTTTTCCTTTTATGGTTAAAAATTTGTAGACCAGAAGACGCCCTTTACTTATTTAAGAGTGTGTGAACTGAAACAAGTCGTTCAATATTTCCATCTTCGTGGGTTTGTGTAGCCGCACTGTAAATGTCAGTGGCTAGTTCAGGCTTGAGGTCCGGCACCTGTACTACTTTTGTTAAATTGTTTACTTGATCATTTATTTCTTACGCTCTCTTTGTTTTTGCTCGTTCTCGCTTTGGTGCATTCATGTACACGGCATGTGTTATCAGCAGCACACGGCTTACTTACGATTATGTTATAAAGGAAAATATAACTTTCTTTCATGAATATATCCTTATAAATGATTACTTAATTGGATTAATTAAAAATTTTACATTACACTCGTTTTAACCGGTTTAATCAAGGTTTTCGGCACCATTTTAAAATAAGCAATCATAAAAGAGAATTGTCATCGATTTTACGATTCGTAGCGAGACATTGATTCAGTTAGCTAGGATTACAAATGTACTAATCAGTAAATGAATGAATGTGATTCACTAGTTTTATATACTAACCTGTGACTATTGCATTTTATGTATCGAGAGGAATTTCTAAGTTCAGGTCAGTATTTCTGAAAAATGTTAATACCTGTCAATGGATAAAATTGATTGTCGCAATCTGTTAGTTTATTGGAACATAAATACACCTTTATGGCGGGGGTTCATTGCACGGGTTAGTGATATAGCAATCGAAATGGTTTCTCCAAGAAAGGGCAGCCTACGGCTGACAAATGGGTACTCTGGCCTTCAATTAAAGAACCAGGGCTCTATTTCCGAAGCCGCTTCAATCGGCCATAATTTCGGCAAGACTTTCTCCGTGGAACCGCTTGACTTTGCCCATTACACCAAAAAATATCCCCTGAAAAAGCCTAAGGAATGTTTACACGCTAGATGGAAGGTATGAAACTCTCTCGAAAACGAGAGTATAAAAGCTGAGTTATTGTCATCCTGTGAGCATTTTGGATATATTGTAATAATCAGTGTATTATGGCGGGTATGGTGCCAAAGGGTATGACAGCACCAATAATATATGTGAAAAAAAACAGTAAAAACAATTTTTAAACATCCTTACAACACTTCGCGTGCAATGATATTCATAACCATAACTACTTTAGATATAGCTCCTTAATGGATAGTTACTTCGCATAGAGCACTTTCTTTAGTGTCCCCTTGTACCGTTGTGGGCTATCTGATAAGCTTTGCCGTTACAGATATTCATAGAGCAGTAATATATATAACCACTTAGGAATGCTTGGTCTGTTAGGTCATACCCTTATGCTCAGGAGCATTCGGCGCCGTACCTTTTCTCACCCCATCTCTAACCATGCATCTGCAGTCCCCAATAGGGCAGCAAATCCGAGTTACTATCAAATCATATGTATGAATTGTGTAGTGGTGTTCTTACATTTTGATTCTAGAATAAATGCGAGCAGTGCATTTTTATTGTGATAAAGGCAATTGTGTATTTGTTTCACCGAAAAATTCGAAAGATTCGAATATCACAAGATACAGAGTTAAACGTTGAGATCCAGCCCTAATGATCGAAAAGTAGGTCAGCATAAAATATCTTTTAAACTATTTAAAGCAATACTGGTCATGAAAAGGGGTAAATATGTTGACGTGGACATATCCTTGGTGCGTTTGCATACGTGTCATTAATATTTTCCCTGTGCAGGTGTAATAGGAGCTACTGGCGTAACCGATTGAAAGGCCCCAAGGTTTTGTTGCTGAAATTGTTGCGGAGCGAACTGTGCGTGGGAAGCGGTCTGCTGTTGGTAACCTTGCTGAATAGGTCCTGGTCCCGACAGCTGAACGTGATTCTGCTGATGAGCTCCGAATTGATTTTGCAAATTCTGGTGGGCACCTCCGGCTTGGTGCACGTTCTGCAAGCCAGAGTAAGGAGCCGGAGTTCCTTGGAGGGCAAGGGCGGGGTTTACGATCTGGGGCAACGACTGCTGGATTTGCTGAGGTCTGGCATGGAAACCACCAACTTGTCCACCATGGACCGCTTGTTGGAAGCCACCTCCGACTTGTCCACTATAGCCAGCTTGCGCTTGGGAGTGAATGGGGGGCCGGGCAGTAATAGTAATAAATGGAGCGGCAGGGGCAGCAGCTTGCAAGGGCAATACTCCTTGTCCACCGTAGTTACCTTGTTGGGCAGCCCCTTGGAATTGCACATTACCGGCACCCAAAGGCCGAGGAGCGGCTACGGCTATGGCTTGGCCTTCGTATTTGACCTCGGGTCTGTAGCCGGCTTGGTCAGCAACGTAGTTCACAATTTGGGTTCTGCCGTCCGGCAAGCGAGCATAGTAGCTACCGGTGGTCTTGTAGCCTTCCCGGCTTTCGGTGTGACCGTACTGGTTGTACTCGTCATTGACTTCCCAGTTGAAAGTGTATTTAGCGTTTCCCTGTGAATGAATAAAAAAGGAATAAATGCGTTAAATTTAGTTTGTTTATTTTTTCGTGCGAGCTTACATCATCTACAGAGCTTCCATGTCCTCCTTGGTAAGCTTGGATGGGTTGCTGGAAGCCAGCACCGGAGTGGACTGCAGGGCTAGAGAATGGAGCGGCGCCTACAGCTCCCGCAGCGCTAGCACTGTATTGCTGAGCCTGGTTGAACTGCACCGGCGCTTGTTGCACTTGAAGCAAAGGCTGCTGGTTGTGTTGAAGAGGCGCTGGTGTCACGGCACTAACTCCGCTAGCATAAGGTGCTACGGTGGAAACGGGTACGGGAGGAGGGATAGACTGTTGAGGGTAGTTAGGGACAACTTGGACTGGTTGTTGAGATTGATAAGCTTGGGCTTGTCCCAAACCTCGCACAGCAACGCTCGGTTGCGGGGTGGCGTATTGGGGAGCACTGAGCGTAAATCCTATGAGGCAGCAATAAAGCAAGGTTCGAAGAATCGACTGAAAATAAAAGTTATTATTCAAGATTGAATTCTTCCGTTAAACTTAACTCAACATACTTCCATTGTTTCCGTGGATTTGATCCAAAATCTGGAGAATTCTTTACTGGCACTTTACTAGAGGAAGACAAGGCGCTGAATGCGATGTTGTACTGAAGATGACTACGAGCTTTATATATGATGAGCACGAAGGTTGGCGTTGGCGTTACGGGGGGAATCCACAGGATAGGAGCAAAAATCAGATTGCAAAATCTAGTCCTTTCTCTTTCGGTGGTGAATGCTTGCTATATGTTATAGTGCCTTCGCGTGAGTCTTCACGCATATTCTAACTAGGCTTGGGAACAAAGAAGAACTAGACCGTCACAATGTTAATTCCGCTCGTAACTATATACACATTTTGTCAATTGGACTTACTTTACATGCTAGACAAAATGGAAAAATCGAGCTTTCATTTTTCAGTACAAGATAACATTTTTCTTACAAGTTTCCTATAACTTTCCTATGGAATAAAGAAACAAGTCTTCGTTATCTCTTCTCTCTAAGCTACAATTTTCATTAGATGGGAAAATAGAGTGGCAAACATGAAAGCTTTTATCAAATCTCTTTTTGTAATGCTATTGCGGAAAAGTTTCTATCTGCTAAAACATTTTCAAAAGCCCCAGGATAAGTCGTGTATTCGTGTTTTATTTCGATATCCAAAATTGCAGAGGAATTGTGGGGAAAGCGAAAGTTGCTCCAGTAACATTTTCCTTGGAATTAACCCAACAGTGTAATCATGGACGTAGTGGCATTTGTTTCACCCAACTTAGTCACGCTCTGCGAGAGAGATTCTTGTTCGGATGTCCATGGTCCTGCATTGATTTCTATACGATTGAGGGAGTAAAACATTGGCACTCCATTTGAGATGGAAGAATGTAACTGTCTAAGTAGCTCGTAGCGAACAAAAAAGAGAAGTAAGAATAAGAACTTAAAAATAAAAGGCTCACCCAAAGTGCTACACAATCATGTGAACAAGGGCGCTTCTTTCTGAACATGTTCTTAAAGAAAAGCCAAGAGATAGTTAGTCTAATTCACGATTGAAAAGGACTATGACTAAGCGTTCTCATCTTTCGATGAGAAGAGAAGAAAACAACGCTCTTAAACACTACGCGTTTTTGCTGTTAAAGCACATCAAGCCAGCAAGGGAACGCTCGCATTAGATGGCTGTAATGATTAGAATGCAACATTTTACATCCACAGGAGAAAGTATTGCGGTCTATGAGAGCGACAAGAAAGCACGAAAGTATACGTGGCGTTATCTAGATTATGTATAGCCATTGAGTTGAAGGGAAGCCCTTGTGAAAACCCCGGGACTGAGCGAGTTTTTTTTTTTTTTTCCTGCAAGTTCTGTTGCGATACACCACTCTTACCTTTCCAACAGGGCCAGGGGCCAAAAGCTGGTCTCTACCAAAACTTAATACTCCAATCTCGAACCTGAAACATACAAAGAACTTGTGTTGTCAATAAGCATTTCCGGGTTTTTTAAGACCTTCCTACGAGAGTGGGAAAGCTTGCTTATCGATGCTAGTGCCATTTGCTTGTAGAAAACGAATGCGAACTTTCCCCCTACCATTAAACGAGAGCAACTGACTTCGCAAAAGTGTTTCTTTTTTGTCTCTCTTCCAAGTCCGAAAGTGAGATTCCGAGGCGTAATTTATGTACCATACCTTGATATAACTAGGCGTGGCTTTGTGGCTTAAAGAGAGAAAAAATTTTCCAAGTTATGATTTAAATGATACGGTTTACTGAAGCTGACATGTTTTCTTTTTTTTTTCCTCCCAAGACTGAACGAGTAAATCTCCCAAACCGGTTTTGTGGGTAATGTAATTGTAGCGTTATCTCGAGAGAGTCTTCTATTCTCTTAGGCTCAAGGTGCTATTGACTATGTTGGGTTTGAAAAGCTCCGGCTACTCCAGTTTGGCAGCTTGAACTTTCTTCTCAGAGGGCAATTGAAATCCTGAAGGAGCGTTTTTTATCCCCTGACCGCGGAACTCCTTTCTCCTGCACGAAGGTACTCCAGAACTTCCAGACTTTCGCACCCTTCGTTCTTAGGCAACAAAGGTGTTACACTTTTGTTGAATGCTAGAAGGAGATGACAAAAAGCCAAGCATGCCAAGTTTTCTCATTCTCTCGTTCACCAAGGAGGTTTGGCCCAGGTGCACTGGACGTGGCTACTGCACTAACCCAACAATTTCCCTCTCTCAATCCGGCGAAGACCTGTGAAAAATAGTTGACCCACCTATATAAGATGAATACGTCGCTGGCAAACTTCATTCGACTCTCAAGCATCATCCCGACAGCAGCTAACAGAGCAATGAAGGCTTTTACACTTGTAATATTCCCTCGCTTAACATTTTACAACATGTCATTTTAAAATGTTTCTGTTTTATAGGTAGTCACTGTGGCTTCGTTATGGCTTGTAAGTGCGGGGACCACAGCAGCATCTTCTTTAGATGCTCTAGCCAAATCCGAGCCTGGTCCCCAAGTTGCCAAAGCAATTGAACCCAATCTCGGTGCTCAGTCAGAAGCTTCGTCCTCGGAAGTGAAGAATTCCGCTTCCAAAGTAGGTAAAGCTGCCTATTTGGCCCCGGACACTCTTGAACAGAAGCTCAGCGACAGTTTAGCTGTCTCAAGCAAACCATCGGCCAAAGAAGAGCGTTCGCACTCCATCGCCAAAGCTTTTCCCGTAGCGGGACAGTCCGCCTTCGCATCTCGTTACGGAGCAGTTCCTGAGCCAGACATCGGAATTTCTTACGCTCAGCCTCAACTGCCTGTGTCCTACGCTCCCGCCTTAAGCTCCGCACCTTACCAACGTGCCCCCGTCTACTATCCAGCAGCTCCTGTTCACGCTGCTGCTGTATCAGCTTACGGTGCAGGACCTGTAACTAACGGTTACCGGCCGTCAAATTATGTCCCACAAACTGCTGGTTATGGACATGCTCCTATTAGCGGTTACGGTACTCAAGTTAACGTTGGCATTAATTCAGCGTACGGTGTGAGCCAACTTAAGGGTGGTGGTGCTCTTCGACCCGTCACGCCTGTACCTGTCAAGAATCCAGTTTATGCAGGACTGGTCGCTCCTGTTGGCACCTCTCTGCGCGGTGAAAGTGGTTATGGCGAAGCACCCTATGCCAAACCGGCAATTTCTCCAATTAAGCCCGTCTACGTGGAACGACCAGCCACGCCTGTAATCTCAGCCACCAAACCAACCTACAGTGCTGCCTACTCTACCACTCCATCTTACACGCCTGTACCTGCCCTTACCGCCGTCTACCCTACTACCCCCGCCCCTCCTCCCTACGTCAGTACTGTAGCACCTCCCGTCGTTTCTTCGTACAAACCTGCAGCGGCCGTCACTACATATAAACCTGTACAAGTTACAGCTCCTGTCACCTCCTACGACAGTTCCACCCCTTCATACAAGGAAATAAAACCTGTAGAGGATTCTAAAGTACCCGTGTACGTCCCGACGTCTTCCGTCGCGCCTCCCCCTCTTCCCAACCTTGAGTACCTTCCACCTAAGCCCTCTTATGCCTCAACCCCTGTCCCACCTGTCGTATCGTCCACCGTTGCTCCGGCGTACTCTTCCACTGCCGCACCCATAGCACCCAAATTGCCACCAGTTCTCGTTAACAAGCCTGTTGCAGCACCCGTATACACTCCAGTAGCCCCCAATCTCCCGCCTGTTCGCCTACCTGAGAATCCGGCACTTGATCCCATTTATCTCCGTCAACCTGAACCTGTTCGCATTCCTGCTTCCGTGCCTGAAATCTATGTCTCTTCGACACCTCTACCTGTTCCACCACCGGCCCCTGTTGAGATTGTCACCGTACAGCCACCTCTGCAATACCCGACTAGCACCATCACGCCCTTACCCCTGCCCCCTAGACCTGTTCAACCTATCCAGGCTGGACCTTCTTTCGCCCCTGCTGTAGTGTCCCATGGAGGCAGCGGCTTAGTGGGCAAACCTGTCTCTTTGCCTGTCCCCTTGCCTGCTCCCATACCCTCACCCGTAGTGTCTCATGGTGCTCACGATCATCATGGCAAACATGAAGGACACGCTCATGCTCAACCTAAGGTATGCATACTTCGCATTCAATGTATTAATGTTTGCTAACGTTTGTACTATTTTACATAGGGTCCTGGAATGCCTTACAGCTTCGCTTATGAAGTTAAAGACGATTACGCTGGTAACTACTTCGGTCACGCCGAAGACGCTGATGGGTACATTACCAAGGGATCTTATTACGTGAATCTGCCCGATGGTCGCCTCCAGAAGGTTAGTTATGTCGTTGACGACTGGGGTTACCATCCAATTGTGACTTATGAAGGTGAGGCGAAATATCCTCAACCTGTTGCGTACGCCCCGCAATATTAGATGCAGGTCATTTTGCTCGTTTCAGTTGTAACTCATGGGAACGGAAATGTTCCCTTCTCCCAGTTTTTTGGTGCAGGACATCGATGTAAAAAACATGTCAA
This sequence comes from Triops longicaudatus, assembly GCA_022885665.1. Taxonomy (NCBI): domain Eukaryota; kingdom Metazoa; phylum Arthropoda; class Branchiopoda; order Notostraca; family Triopsidae; genus Triops; species Triops longicaudatus. The sequence goes on along the minus strand of JAGQDJ010000004.1, from coordinate 186,171 downwards.
TTTTTTCTATGAGTTTGTGCTCCATTTTAGTCATGTGATAGTATATGCCAGGTCTATATCTTGTACGATTTTTGTGTCAAGTACATATTATACCAAGTTCACACACTTTCTTTGCATTTCCTTGAGATCAACGCTTGAAGTTTCTAGGTTGGTAGAACAAGGGTTAGCCTTTACGAAGCAAAGCTAATAGTTTTGAAGAATAGCGCAGTTTATGGAGTCTTGGTCAGTTTCGTTGAGCTGATGATCTAATGCGGTTATACTGAAAAAGTCCGCGAACGCAAGAAAAACTGTATTCGTAGCTTTTTCTTACGGAAGAAAGGCGCCGAGTTTTGCGTCATGAATGTTGGCCTTATTACTCCTTCACTTTTATTTTCTTCTTGAAGGATTCAAAATGTGTGTTCACGATTGTTTTCGTCGTAAGAAAATAAGGAAGTATTTGAAAACTAAATTGATTAAGTAATAGCCCACATTTACACCTGTTCATTTAAACTTGAAAAAAAATAGGTTTTCTCCATTTCTGACAGAGAATTGCAACAGAAAGTGTGTATGCTGAATTATTTGCCATAGCGGAGGGATTTAAATTTTCCAAGTTCCGGAATGCACGACAAAAGCGTCTAATGGAACGGATTTTGGAAATATTGACAATTCTTATGTTTCCAGAGTCTTCGTTATTATGAAATTCTACTCTATAGAGTAATCAGTATCAGAATCCATAGTCTTTCTTTTTTTCTGCATAATTGGAGCATTTTCAAGCATTCATTTTAAGTGAAAGTGATTTCTCTACACGAAATGCAATGGCAGTAGAATTCTTGTGACGTCATGATCCTGAGCAGAGCCAAGTAATAGCCACGCCTCCAAGTCCACTGCTCTACACAGCAAAGCGGCATGAAAACGTGTATAAACACGGAAAGTAAAACAAGTGGGCCAAGTCTAAAAATACTCTGAAAATAATGGCCTCTTCTACCTATGTGCCAAGAAGATTTTTATAGCTCATTGATAACTAAAATGAATTTAGAAGCCCTATTAGTGCCTTTGACTGCGGCCTTGTTTTACCTGGTCGTTTGTCCTTACACCAAAGTGGAGGAGAGTTTCAATCTCCAAGCCATGCACGATGTCCTTTATCATGGCTCAAACATAGCAAAGGTAAACCAACCGTGATTATACATGGAAAGCATAAATAATCAAATATACATTTACATTTCGTTACAGTATGACCATCTTGAATTCCCTGGCGTAGTCCCAAGGACCTTTATTGGGCCTCTGGCTGTATCAACCTTGGCTACCCCATTTGTCATCGCCGTCGATTTGCTTGAGCTAAGCAAGTTCTATACGCAGCTGATAGGTGCATGATTAGTAGTTATCTCATTCTCAACATCTATTTTACCTTTAATAAGGGTTTCTTTGCGTGTTTTACACAGTGCGTGGAGTCCTGGCAGCGCTAGTTTTAGGCTCTCTATACTTCTTTCAGAAGGCTGTGTCAGAAACACTAGGCCATTCCGTTTCTTTATGGTTCCTTGCGATAACTACATCACAGTTTCATTTTTTGTACTATGCAAGCCGTCCCCTTCCCAACATCATGGTTCTACCGTTAGGTAATTCATCCAAACAAAATACGCTTCTGTCTGTTTAAACGAGAATTTTTTCCAGTTTTGATGGCATGTTACTTCTGGATCAAGCAGAAACATGGTTTGTTTATATGGCTGTCGGCTTGTGCTATTATTTGGTTCCGTGGCGAGTTGGCGATTTTGTTAGGCTTAATTCTGTTGGGTGAGATGTTTGGTAAAAGGATTAGCATTAAAAAGTAAGAAGTAGAAATAAACGCTACTTAATTTTTGGATTTTAATTATTTATTTAGGTTACTGACTCACGCAATTCCTGCCGGTATGTGCGCATTGGCTACAACGGTTATGGTGGACTCAATTTTTTGGCAACAGTGGCTTTGGCCCGAAGGAGAAGTTTTGTGGTTTAACATCGTACTAAATAAAAGTAGCGAATGGGGTGTAAGTTTACTGTACTTTATATATCTTGTTGTGGGCCATAATGAGCATATTGTGGTTATTAGGAATCGCCATTCTTGTGGTATTTCTATTCGGCCTTACCGCGGTCGCTGGGAACTTCTATAGCTTTAGTGCCACTGGGAGCGTTCTGGGAGAGACGCACGAGACCATTATTATATCCCGCACTGGGCTTTATTTTCTTATATTCTTTCCTGCCCCATAAAGAGTTACGATTCATTATTTACGCCATACCTCTGTTGAACGTGGCTGCAGCCGCGGCTTGCGACCGAATGTGAGTTTTCTACCAGTTATGTCAAGAGTAGGGGGTTAATTATCCTTTTTCTTTTAGCTGGGAAAACCGTTTGAAAGATAACTTTCGCGGTGTTTTGGCTTTAGGCGCTGTGCTTCACATCTGCGCCAATCTACTTTTCACCGGCTTTTTGTTGACAGTTTCGAGGCATAATTACCCAGGAGGTGAAGCTATGCGATTGTTGCATCGTTTAGAAAATCCGGAGGTAGAAGTCAGTGTCTATATTGATAATCTAGCTGCTCAGACTGGTGTGTCACGATTTATGGAAGTAAACAAACATTGGAGGTAAACTAGATTTTCTTCCTGTTTCGTGAAGAACTGATAATAGCAATTTTTGTTTCCTAACTAGGTATGATAAGACTGAAAACTTGAAAGCGGACAAGCTTCGCCGTTTCTCCTATATGCTTTTGGAGGCTAAAAGCAAGTACGGCTATCCTTTGAAGCGATATGCCAATTCACACGAAGTTCTTGCTTTCGTCGAATGTTTCTCTCACATCCGTCCTGGATACAACCAATTTCCCCCAGTTCGTGTCCGAACCAAGCCTTGTTTGTTTATCTTGAAGAAACGTGAAGACTTTATTCTGGAGGAGATCGAAGAAGAGGAAGAAAAAGAAGCAAAAGACGGCAGTTCAGTGCTATTGGGAGATGATATCAATACGAAAGAACTCGGGGCTCAAGTATCGTCCTTTATTGCTTCCCATGTGAAGCTGGAGGCTTTGGAAGTTACGGATGAAAATTTTAACACAGAAATTTCCAAGTCTCAGGAAGCAAACCAGGTCACAACTGAAGCACCTGTAGCCACCACTTGCAGTCCGCTGGCAGAGCCGGATGTTGAAATCGAAACTACGGATAGCCCGTTGAAAGACACACCGTCAAGTTCAAGTGAACATCCAATAAAAGAAGATAAAGTTCAGTCTGAGTCTAGCACCACAGAAGCCAAGCCGGACTTGAGCGTCTTGGATGCTTTAGAAAATCTTCCCGTGGATCCGTTGGACGAAGTGTCGGTTGTGATCGATTACGAGCCTGGAATTCATGATCTTAATGGAACCGAACTTAGCGAGCTGACCATGCGGATGGGAAATCTAGCTGTTGACCATGACAATATGGAACAGGAACTTGAAGAAGATGAATTCCCAGCGCGTCGAAAACCTGCTCTAGATGAAGAGGACTTCGACGAATCGGCTGATTTAGGTCTTACTGATTATATAGAAATAACTGATTTTTTGCAAAATGACGGGGAGGAAGAAGAGGATGATGGTGATACAGTGGTAGAAGAGAAAGTGGCGGAGAAGGTTAAGGCAAAAAATGTTGAAAAAGAAGGGAATGATAAAAAGAGTGCTAATGGGAATAAGTTCTTAGATGGTTTAAAAAATGTGAAGACGAAAAATTCAACCTTGAGCAAGAAAAGGGACAAAAAGCTTACACAGTTTGTAAGTCGTGATGACGAAGAACATTAGAACGTAGGGGGAAAAGGGCTTGGGTCTGTTTCAACCGTAATTTCACCGACTAGTCATATTTTGCTTTTTCGTTGGAAATGGAACATGACCCGTAAACTATTGGTGCACATTCAATAGAATAAACTTTATTAGTCCTAGTTCCTTTTCGGAAAACGTGAATGTTTGGACATCGAATTTCTTTACTAAAGGCTAATCTTCGTGCTTTGAAGTAAAGGCATCCCATTGGAGAATACACGACTGGAGCTCAGATCCCTTTCAGCCAAGTTCCGGGAGAAGTGAAAGGAGGAAGTCACGCCGCTGTCAACTTTTTTCTTCGGTAAACCACCTCTATTGGTGCCAAATATGGGAAGTTACATTGGAAGATAATCACGGAAATGGAAGTTCCTCTTATAAAAACTTGAACGAAAAGTAGCCGGATTCCGCTTCAGTTTTTATTATTTTTTTGCGTATGATTTCTTAATTCCTTTATTTACTATTTCATGAATTAGCCCGTAAAAGAAATCGAAAAGACGTCTGATTTCTTAAGGCTTCAAAGTGGTGGAAAGTGTTCTCGCGAATTCCGTGTTTAGTGTACGGGATAAGTACCGTACTTTCGTTTCTGTTAAATTATTAATTTTTCTAGTAATGCGAATTTTTATTAAGTTTTGGGAACCATAATTTAATCCCTCCGTAAGTGGAGTAGGAATTCTGGATATTACTGCAGAGTGCTCGAGAGGCAGCAGATATCCTTGGATCAGAGATGGGCGGGGCTATACGGCTACGTAAATAGTAAAACATGTGGTGCGATCCGAGAGCATTTACACGCAAACATTGAATACGTTTACTTTCTAAACATATTACGTTTTGGTTGCGGTTTTGGTAACATGGGAAATTCAGATGGCCTATGATTATACTGTAGTATTTATTTATAGGTTGTATTTTCAAGACTCAATGTAGGATGATGACCACAACAGATGACCATGTCAGCAAAGCTGTCAAAAGTCACTCGAAAAACAATCGCCAGCAAGCTCGTTCGTCATCACTCAGTTCCTTTGAAAGATGGTTTTACGCATTAACGTGGACTTCGGGTGTTTTATACTGCTGTTATTTAGTATACGTCGCTGGAAGACGTAAGCTTTAGTACTAAAAATGATTAGCAAAGCAGATATAATATATTTTTTATTTTATTTTTTAATACAGAATATTGGAGCCAACTAGATAGCCAAGACTTTTCACCTGGCTGGACCATTTTACGTAGATACAAAGACCATTCTGATGACGAATGGTTAACTTGGTTGACCGTTGGCGGACACTTGACGTCATATATAATTTTACACTTCTTAGCCAGTCAAATCACAAGAGCATGTTGCCCTAAAGTAAATAATTTGGAAATTAGCCTCAGTAATCTAATGTGGTGGCGATTTAGGCGCTTCCGTATTTATTCGTCGGATTTTCTTGTGTAGTCTTAGCCAAAATACTGGGCCTGAAAGCTGCCGTATTCCTTGTAGGTCAGTTGATCCTTCTGTATCTGGTACACCTCTGCCATGCACCCTTACTTATATGGGCAGCGAGTTTTGGAATGTTAGTTTGTATCAACTTGCCAATAGCAGCAGATCTCAGAGTAAGCTTTCCGTTGTCGCCTTATTTCTTTTTTTAAAATTAATTTAGTGAATATGCATTTTCGCATTCACCAATTCATCTTTCGATTATCCATTGCAGGAAATGTTTGTAGAGTTATATAGCACTCAGAGCTATATATTGTCAGTTACTATGGCTTGGGCTCATGCTAGGGCCATTAGCTATTGTTTGGACCAATGCGAAAACAAAGGGAGCTCAACTAGCTTTGAAGAGCTGATGAAGTGCCTTGCTTATTGTCTGTACTTCCCTTTGTTGTTCTTTGGACCACTAGTTCTTTACAAAGACTTCGAAAACGGAGTAAGGTTAAATTTTTAAACGAATATTTTCCAGTAACGTCCTTGCAACTTTCAGTTAGAAGAGCCCTGCATGCCATGGAATCTAAATCGGATATGGAATATAGCAAGAGATGTGCTACGTTACTCATTTTGGCTTTTGATTAACGAGTTGATCCTGCATTTCTTTTACTTTTCATCCTTCTCATACAATTTACCCTTGGTGCAAGCCATGGATTTGCCCACACTGTGCGGTTTTGCGTATTGCATGGGTCAGTTTTTTATGAACAAGTACGTGGTCATGTATGGCTTGCCTGCATCCATTGCCAGAGCTGAGCAGTTTTACGCCCCCGAGCATCCCAAATGCGTCGGCAGAATCGCACGCTACTCTGAGATGTGGAAGTTTTTTGACCGGGGATTGCACCGGTTCATGCTGAAGTAAAGAGTTCCCGAGTTTTAGAAAGTTATTGCAACTTTGTTATTTCTAGGTACATATACATTCCTTCGTGCGGCTCGTCACGATCACCCTTCAAAAAAATCATTGCGTCATTTCTCTGCTTTTCCTTCGTTTACCTCTGGCATGGGACCATGTTTTATATTTTCATCTGGGCCATGCTCAACTTCATCGGAATTTGTATCGAAACGCTAGTTGGAACCGTTGCGTCAACCAAGTGGTATCAGAACTGGGAGGTACGTAGCAATGGCGAATTTTTCTTAATTCTGTTACATCTGCCATATCTTTCGGCTACATTTTCTGAAAACATAATAATAGACTTTATTCTCCATTGTAGACAAGGTATTTGTCGCTTGCAAACCGAAGACGCTTCCATGCCTTATTGACTGCTCCGTTATATTTGCTATCCATCTATTCCAATATGTATTTTTTTGCTGGCGTAGAAGTGGGTAACTATCTAGTGGAACGGAGTCTTTTCCAAGGTATGTTTTTTTAAAATATATAAAAATAAAAAAGAATTTATAAAAATTATATTACAGTTACAGTCTTTTCCTAATACTTTTATTCTACAGCGTTCCCGTTTTATACATTCGTTATCCTGTTCTTCTTGTACTGTTGCTGCCATGTCGCTGTTGATGTTCGTGAATGGGAACTTCGAAAATCTGCTCTTAAGCGGTCATAATCATTTTACGATGAATATTTACATCAACTGTGTAAGAAATCATAAAAAATGAACACCTGTATTGTCAAACTACGTAATCTAGTCTTTTAATTTGATAGCAACTCGCAGTTTCGCGGAGCGACTCCGTGGATTGGTGCTTACTTCCTCATCCGAAGGAACCAAAACATGTTTGTTCACCACTTGCCATCTGCGGTCCAAAAGCGCGTCCATAGTTTCTTTTGAATACCAGTTGGTCGAATTCTTGTATTTCTGGCTAATACTGGGGCTGACTTTTTCGTCGATATCGATGCCCGTGAAATGTCGTTTGATAATACGGTCTTCCAAAGAATGGAATGAAAGCGTTACCATTATGCCGTCCGTTTTTAATAAACGGTGCGCACATACCATTCCGCAATTCAGTTCATTCAGCTCATCGTTGACAAATATCCGTAACGCTTGAAAAGTTTTGGTAGCCACGTGACTCGGTCGCTGCAGTTTGTCCATCCTATTATCACTGCCAAGTATCTCGGAAACCAGCGTCGCTAGCTGGCCCGTAGTGTGAAGCTTTTTCAACAAGTAGCGCGATTCCACGATGCCACGAGCAATTTTCTTAGCTTGCTTTTCTTCGCCATATGTTTTCAGTATTTTCGCTAACGCAACCTCTTCAATATGGGCTAACACATCTGCAGCAGTCGGTTGGTCCGGAAACCTATTGCCGTCCATTCGCATATCCAAAGGCCCGTTATGACTAATCGCAAACCCTCTCTCGCCGTTATCGAACTGCATGGACGAACAACCCGCGTCCAATAAAATGCCGTCAAAATAGTTGTCGAATATATCGTGGGCTGCTAAAAGCGGCCCCAGTTCGCTAAATCTGCCTAACATAGGAACCAAGCGATTTCCATACGTTTCTGCACACTTTTGAGCTAAACCATACGCTACTGGATCACGATCTAATGCATGAACGAAAATGTCGGGGTAAGAAGCTAAAATCTGTGACGTATGACCACCAGCTCCAAATGTCATGTCAAGGATTTTTGAGCCAGGTTTTAGCTGCAAGTTCCCAACAACTTCTTGCAGCATAACCGGTCGGTGCAATCTTCCATTGGCGGGAAAATGCGGACTAGGTACGGTAGAATATGCACGGGTCAGCCAAGTACGGAACTGGAGGCGCAGGACGAACATTTTTACCTTATTGGAGATCTTTTCAGGCAAAAACTCAGTACTTTCCCTCGCGTAAGAGCTGCAAGAACTCGGTCGAAATGATTTCTTTGCACTGTTCCGGTGTTAAACCCGTAGCTGTACCAACTTTGGTCAAAGGAAACTTTTCCTTGTAATAATTATTCGCAATTTTGCTCAAGGAATCATAATTGGCTTGCCAAACTTTTTCGTCGACTTTGCTCAACTCGCCTTGCTTGAAGTTTGAGACTACTTGTTGTCGAATATACTCCCCAAGATCCCTAAAATAAAATTTAAAAAAATAGTTGTAGAACGGTAGAACTTAAACGGAATGTATAAAATAGAAATTCATTCGCATGAAAATTTTACCTCCTCTTTTTAAATGGATCGACAGGCCACTTTTCAAGTAATTTCAAGAAATTACGGTACAAGCCACTAGACATTATTTCAGGCGACAAAAACCTGTCGATGTTCCGGAATTTTAAGACTTTATTTTCATTCCGGAAGTGTGACAGGCTCAAGCTCACGTGTTGCAATTCGGAAAACCTAATTAGATACACCGGTGTAACAATACGCTTCAATATTTTTCTGAGCCTGGCCCCAAAATATTACACGAATTTCGGTATTGTTTGGTACTTAATGTTTCATTTCGTTCTACTTAACGCTTAGACGATTGGTCGGTTGAGTAATAAACCAATTTCCTTCATGAATACTAGCTGCTCAAACTCGCACACAAGCGCCATTGGTGCCATTCCAGGGCCAGTATTCAGAAAGCGGGATTTTTCAATTTTCACCAAAAATAAGAAGTTTTAAAGAAATCATAAGACATTCATGATTTATTTCGTTAACGAATCTTATTGTCTCCAGATGTATGCTGAAAGCGAAACCAACACCGATACTGTCGAGGATGAGTTTAAAAAAAGTTTCAAATTCTACAAACGAAAGAAACCGATGCCGAGCATGGAAAATGTCCTGGACTTCAGATGCCCAGATATGCCAACGGTACTAGAATAGAGCCTCGGTTCAGCGGACTAGTAACGATTCGAGGTGCTTGTCAGATCTCAGTTCGTTTGGTGAAATATAAATTCTCTTAGCTAATAGCATGAAAGCCAGCGCTCGACGGGTGGACTAAAACATATATCAATCTATCAATCCCTTTAGTCATAAATTTTCGAGAAACTAGCATTGATTATGATGGATCCGTTAACCGAGGCCGCAGAATATTTTTAGTGCATCGGGGAAGAGTTTTGATAATATTTTATTAGAGCGTAAAGATGATTGAATCGGCACCTTGTCCCGAGGAAACTTCTCGTTTATCCGAGCTTGGTCTAACGGACCCGAAAACATGGAAAATATTTTCAGTTGATTCTCAGCCAGGTATGTGTAATGTTTTCAAAAAATGACTAGGCGATTTGGCGAGTTTTATGTTTTTCAGGCCTAATATTTATTGAAAATCCTTTCACACCGGAAGGGCAGTGTGCATGGATAAACCGAACTTTGAATGAATATCCCACCAAACCTCATAAGTCAAACTTGGATCCTCAAGTGGAGTTAAAAGATTGGCCTTGGAGTTCGCTGGGTTATAAGTAAGATTAGCCATCTTGCACAAAGTTCGTTATAATTAGGAATGTGTTATAGCTCCGGTGGGCTGGCCGATCGGCTTTTGTACAAGTTGCGTTGGGTAACTTTAGGATACCACCATAACTGGGATACGAAAGTAATATCTATTGGTTAAAAGTCCTTGAATGCAGTTCATTATGCATGAAATCTAGGTTTATAGCGAGGATAACAAGCACCCTTTCCCTAAAGAGCTTGCGTCTCTTTCAAGGGTTATTGCAAAAGTTATTGGGTTCGAAGATTTCTCTGGTGAAGCAGCCATTGTCAATTATTATCATTTAGACTCGACGCTTGCCGGACACACAGACCACTCAGAGAAAGATATGACAGCCCCATTAATTTCGATCAGGCAAGTATATACGTGTTTTTACTCACACATTCATTTCTGCTTGTTTTAACTTTCGTCGTAAAACTTGACTAGTCTCGGGCAGTCTGCTGTTTTCTTGATTGGTGGTCGCACTAAGGAAACGGTTCCCGTACCGTTATTACTACGAAGCGGGGATATCGTAATAATGAGTGGAGAAACTCGATGTAATTACCACGCAGTGCCTCGAATAATGGTCGAATCGCAGTATTCTTTGCCATGGCTACACGAGGGTGTAAACTGTAGAAATTACTCTAACTGGAGTCTTTGGAAGAAGTATCTTGAAAGTTCCCGTATAAACATTAACGTTCGTCAAGTACACCCCAAAGCTTAATAAAGATATACTACCACATTGTTAAAATAAGGGTATTCGAGCGATGGAAGACGCAAATCTATATGAGAAATGAAAGAAACAAGTGTATTGTGTATTTTCCGGTGAAGCAAAAATCATTGAAACCACGCAGGAAACTTGTTTACATTTCCTCATCACCGGAGTCTGAATCTTCCTCTAATGAGGCTTTAGCGTATTTTTCTGCTTCAGCTTGAACCGAATCAGGCACACGTTGATGTTTTCCGCCCGTAACGTCACCAACCCAGCTGAGCTCCAGTTCGAATTGTTTATCTTTCACTTCGTCGTGAACGATGTAAATACTAAAAAAATCACACCATGATTAAAATTCTGAACAAAACTAGTTAGTTTTCTAATTATACATTTTAGCAGCTTCTTTGATAAGCTCTTTGCACGTCATGTCTTTCAGTTTTAGCTTCTCCATCTCAGTTTTGGCTGCCTGTTTCGCTTTTCCCATAGAACAACCATAGTAACCCTATTTAAACACCAAGTTTAGGCAAGTTGGATGACTAGTTTTGACAAATTACGTGAGAAATGCCCGACGGATCAATCATATATAGTTGAGGCCCATCGGTAGAATCGTAAGATCCCAGGGCAACAGCGCATCCGTACGGCCTGACAGCTGAATACAAGGTATAGGCATGCATGTACATGGAAACACGGTCCGTTAAGTACTAAATAAAAGTTCAGAATTATTAGAGAATAGTTATGCTTCTATTATACATTAATACCTTAACGGGGATACTGGTACCATATTCAGACCGGTAATTAGCAGCTTCGGTACGCGCGGTCTCTACAAGTTGACGAGCGTCAGCAAGCAAGCCGGCTACAGCCTAAAGAAATGTATACAGAGTCAACAATATCTATACGCAAAATAGTTTATCAAGCCTCTTACCATGCCTATGTGCGAGTCAATATTGAATATTCTTCTATTAGCTCCAAATTCGTACAGTTTTGAAGTAACTAGCTTTTCAACAGCAAAGACAACCCCATCTTTACCACGCAAAGCGACGGCAGTCCTAAAGGATATACTTTAATGGATCATTTACGAGATGTTTTTGTTACCTACCCGCTATTTTCGACAGCCTTTTGAGCGTACTCAACCTGAAATACTCTGCCGTCCGGTGAAAATTGGGAAGCGGAGAGATCGTACTAAAAACAAAGTGATAATCAAACCCTGGCATGGTAAGATGCATATATGCGTAAATCATTTACCCCTGTGCCGATGGAACTCATGATAGTAGTGAAATTAATTCAAATTCCCTACCAAACACGGCTAAACTCTTGTTTTGCTGTTACTCGGCAAATATTAGTTATCGTAATATCGAACGAAGAGAAGGTATCGTTGATCTGAATCAATGCGATTCCTTGTCTAACGACGCTCCTCCCTACCAAAATGTGGATTGGTTGGGCTAGCATTAACCGGCAAATTTACTGGGTTGCCGCATAATGAGGCCCATTTTTCTGCGCCGTATTTTTTATACATTTTTTTTTTAAAAAAGAAACCCTTGATAGCATACAGACATACGCATATATTATTAGCTTTTACTGATTTTTAAAATGCTCAGAAATTTATCGCAGCACTTGAACACAGGGGCGCAGCGAAGGGGGGGGGGGGGGGGG
>JAGQDJ010000004.1:0-174184 GCA_022885665.1 Triops longicaudatus | reverse complement strand
AAAAAAAAAAAAAAAAAAAAAAAAAAAAAAAAAAAAAAAAAAAAAAAAAAAAAACACGGGCCTCCCGAAAAAAATTCCTGGCTGCGCCCCTGCTTGAACATACAAAATTCTTTGCATACAATTTTCGGAACTGGAACATGTTCATATAGAAATGACAGACAGTTTTGGAAGAAATCAACGTAAGCATGAAAAATATAAACACACACACAAAAAAAAACTAAAAAACTAGGATTTTATTGTTCAATCCTAGGTAAACAGTCCAAGAAATCTGCTACGCACTTGCCGACGTTGGTAAAATACGGATTTTCGGCACGAACCGCTGAAATAATTTGCAACAGTTGTGCGATATTCTTACTTCTGCAATAAAAACGAAAAAGTTACTCACATATTCTTAAAAAGTCAATTCAGGAATATTTACTTGACATTTCCTTCTTCCAACATTTCAATTTTCGACTCGACAGCTTTCAAAGGAAACGTTTCACTCAATTTCATGTGTAAATCAAACAAAGATTCGGTGAAAAAATGAGTGAAACGCATGGTAAGTCTGCGAAATAAAAGAAAAACACTTCAATATAAAAAGTTATCTTCAATAACTGCATTCTTACGTATGTTTATCTTCGTCCCAAAAGTGCCTGTAACAATGTCCCTTGAATCTGTTTGCGTCATCGTTCAAAAACACTATCATCGGTTCAACCAAACTTTCCAAGTGGTTCATCAATTGCTCGAGTTTCGACGTGCAATCACAACTTTTCAACAATGCTGCTGATTTCGCACCCGGGTTATTCTCAACTAATTTTAAAGCCAGGCGACCCCAACAACTTTTAACCCCTGAAAAGAGACATAAATCAACCACAAACTTACGTAAGCGGTCTTACTTTCGTTAATCACTTACTCGTTCGTAACGTCGAAAGTTTAATATTATCAATAACCCAATTCTTAACCCCACGTTCCATATACTCCAGTCCTAATGTAACATCCACCTGGACACTTTTATGGTCGAAGAAACTAATTTGAAGAACATGGCTTTCTCGCTGGATTTTCCAATGTTTCCTGCAAAAATTTCGAGACTTAAAACCGAGGCTTAAAACCGAAACCGTATTTTTTCCTTACTCTTTGTACGCACGTAGAAACAGCGTTATTCCATCGTGTTCAACAACCTGTTTTGTTTTTACTTTCCAGTGTTCGAGATTGTAGTCCGAGTATTCGTGCAAACTTTCTGACATTTCTTCTTCATTCTCCTTCTTTACCTGGACTGAGTGAACAGGGTCGAGATCAGTTCTAGGCAATTTCTTTTCGCTGTGAGATTGTTCAGTGGGACAAACTGGTGGTGGAGCTGTTCTTTTTACACCGGCGCTCATAGGGACTTTAGATACTTTGGCAATGTTTTTTGGTCTTTTAGCTTCAGTTTCAGCTTCGGGCTCTATGTTCACCGTCCGTTTCTTCTTCTTCTTCCCCCCTTTTTTTACCTTCTTTTCTACTTCAGCTGTTTCACTTGCGAATTCTTGAGCAGGTTTTTCGGGAAAATCTTCTGCACTTTCTTTTGGCAACGCCTCCACAGCCGGCTCCTCTTTAGCAATTACTTCCGGCTTGTTACTGAGATCACTCGGAGCAATATCGGCAGCTGTCTCTGCTACAAAACCAGCCATAACTACGGGCTCGTGAGACTCGGGATTGACAAGAATGTCGGGGGATTTTATTGCTTCTGGGTTAATTTCCTCATTAGCGTTAACGTAACTTGTAATATCCATGGATATGTGTTGAATTCCTTCTGTTAAACCGGTCACAGCATTTTCTTCGCAAATCACGTTATGAGCAGAAATTTGGGAGATTAAAAGATGGGATGTTAACTCCATAGAAACTTCCTGAAGTTTTTGCTTTGAGGAACGAACCGCGTCTTGCCGGTTATTAACCTGGATGTTGGTACTAGGGTGGCTGGTCAAGTCCATGGATACTTCTTGTTTCTCGTCTACAGTAAGAGAGGGGGTTTCTTTAGTAGTATCGACGGGGCTAGGTTCTTCCAATTCGCAAGCTTCTTCGTCAGTATGATACATTACTACACTGTGTTGAAGGGAAGTTATCCCCATCGATACTTCACGAATCTGTTCCGCAGTAATCGTTGCTGCTTCTCCTGGCGTTTTTGTTTCCGTAGTGCATTTTTCGTAGATGATATCTTCTCGGCATACAGAAATACAGCTCTCACCACTTACGTGAGTCGTTATGTCCATAGACAGTTGATGGACAGTGCGGTCGACTGGCCCTGCAGTTGCTGGCTTGTCAATTGCATCGTTCTTGGACACGGAATTTTGGCTTGCAGGAATTTTGTCACAATTATCAACGATAATAATAGCAGGATTTCCAGTGTCAGTCAAGTCCATGCCGTCGTCTTCAGCTTCACCATCAGGTTTAGACTCGCTGACGTGGTGACCAACAGGGGTACTGTCTATTAAAGGAACTGATGAAAGTTGCCTATATAACGGCACGGGGCAGGTAAGTTCCATTCCTGCGCAGGGCAGGTTGTCAACAAGAGGAATGGCTGAATCAACCACGTCACCGTATTCTAACTGGGATGCGAAAGCCTTCGTGGCCTTATAAAGTTGATGGTGGATAATGTTCTCCTTGTCGGCCATATCGGTTTCCTTTACATTTAAAATGTACGTCTCTTCCATGGCATTCTCATCGCGCCAAGTTGTCCTACAAATGTACTCAGCATTAGTTTTGTGTCAGAAAGCCTTCTTCATTTACTCGTTTCTGGCTGATCTCATTTGAACTCACTTATTCGTGCCTATCTTTGCCCCATGCGCTTGCTCCCTTGTAATGACACATTTTTATGACACCTTTTTCAGTCTACTTCATAATTAATAGCTTGAGCATATTGATAGTGATCTTCTTTGTTAAAATAGCGGAGTTCGTCAAAACTCATTTCTTAGATTGACCTCACCTAACGTAGATCAATAATGCCCCTTATCTAAATTCAACTTCATGCACAAATCGGTCTTCTACCTTTCCTGGACTCGGTAAAAAAATACTACGTACTATAACTGTAGTAACGATATCCTTAAATATCATTTTCTAAATTAATAAATGAGAATTAATGAATCCATTACGTAGTGCGCTGTAAGATCCTACTGCCACACGGGGATTCACATGTAGGGGTTGCTTCACTGTTCGTACTGCTGGACAATTCAACTGGAATAGTGCAGTCTGGCATTTCCGTCATATCGTTGACGGTTGACACTGGACAGAATTCCCTGCAGAAAAATAATAATACGTGAGCTTCAATCAATGAATTTATGCACTTTCATAAGAAGATTCTACTTACTTGACTTCTTTAAAAGTTGAGAAGCTGACTCTCCTTGACTCAGATTTCCTTAGCCCAAATTTTACGGTAGACCGCGATGTTGGTTCGTCTCCATCATTATTCGGTTTAAGGATCTAAACAATGAAAATTTAATAAACTTCAACAAAGAAAGTTATTAATTACCGAAAAGCGACGTGACTGTGTAGTATCTTCCATTTACTAAAAAAATACAGGCATAAAACAAAATTTCCTAAGCAATGCTATCCGCAAGCCGAAACAGTCTTTCCAAATTTAAATTCGGTTACTATAGTAACTGTTTTCCAGAGCTACCGTGAGGGTGCAGCACCCCAAAAAGTGCGGGAAATCTGAAATGTAGCCAGAAAATAATTTTAAAGAAAGCCCTTAAATGCAGTAAATTTTGAACTCAGGGTAAGTTTTGTAGTGATACAGTAGAAGTTAAAGAAGATTCCCATAGTAGATGCTGAGAAAAATAGTGAAAATTTTGCATAATTTTGGATCATCTGGTTCTGGTGCTATTTCTCACAAGGTGCCGCGACGATCGGACATTATATGTGTACGTTTATGTATCGAAACTACAAAGCTTCATGTTTCTGCAAGTCAGTAACAAAAATTACTCAATGTAGCTTCTCGATATCGTTCTAGTTGAAATACTGCAGGAGAAAATGAGTGAAGATTTCGCATTTAAATTCGTGCCAGTCCGAAGTATGGACAACGAACATGTCCCGACAATAAGCAGCAAAGAGCAGGTACTGTTGTTTCGGACCCCCAATGACATTCCTGACAACTCACACTTTCTAGTACAAAGTTGAACAGTCGGTCGAGTACAAGTATAAACTAAGTCAGGAAGCGGGAACATTCTGCAATGGTCATCCGATTTTGTTACGTCAAGGTATTGTCAAATACTTGAAAAATGGATTGCAGCGTCTCTCCCGCGGGCATGAAGTAATTATTTGAAAAGAAACACGGAAAACCTTTGTCATGCAATGCTTTATTAGTGTCTCGACGCAAGTCGTCCTTGGCTGTGTTATTGGATTCTCCATTCCTTGGAAATGCTCAACGAACCTATTTCTGAAGAGCAAAAGGCGGGCGTAGTCAAATTCTTAGCGAAGTAAACTATCATTTGCAATTGTTTGCTTTATAACTTCTAATCCTTGCTCAATTTCTGCAAATTTCTTAGATGTCAAGATCCTGCGGGTGGTTTTGCGGGCGGTCCTGGACAAATGCCCCATTTAGCCCCTACTTATGCCGCTGTTTCGGCACTTGTTATCGTCGGTACGCAAGAAGCGTATGAAATCATCAACAGGTATTGAATCCTTTAAGCTGTGTAACCTCAACTTACATGACTTACCTTAACAGGCCTGCGTTAGAGAATTTTTTGATGCGCTGTCGAATTCCTGGTGGTGGATTTGTCATGCACGAAGGGGGAGAGATAGATGTACGTGGAGCGTACTGTGCGGCAGTCGTAGCTTCCATTCTTCATTTAAACGTACAGAAGATTCTTGAAGATACAGCAGACTGGGTGATTCGGTAAAAGAGCATATTGCTCCTAAAAATAATTGGCTTAAGTGTTAATTTCGGTTAGGTGTCAAACATATGAAGGCGGCTTTGGCGGTTGCCCAGGCATGGAGGCGCACGGTGGGTACACCTTTTGTGGCTTTGCTGCTTTGTGTGTCGTTAACAAAGAGCACATGTGTGATCTGAAATCTCTTTTGGTATGAGCAATAATTCGTAGAAATTTGATATCGACCTAACACTTTATCGGCCTAAAAATTTAGCGTTGGGTTTGCAGTCGTCAAATGAATT
Organism: Triops longicaudatus; assembly: GCA_022885665.1. NCBI lineage: Eukaryota > Metazoa > Arthropoda > Branchiopoda > Notostraca > Triopsidae > Triops > Triops longicaudatus. The sequence continues at coordinate 169,062 of JAGQDJ010000004.1, read as the reverse complement.
TTGAAGGCGGGTTCCAGGGCAGGACCAATAAGCTTGTGGATGGGTGCTATTCTTTCTGGCAAGGCGGAATTATTCCTTTGATACAGCGAGCTTTGGGTAAACAGTCCGACAGCTGTGTAAGGAATTATTGGCTATTCCACCAAGAAGCATTGCAGGATTATCTCCTTTTGTGTTGCCAGCATCTGAACCCTCCTATGGCGGGTTTGGTAGACAAACCTGGAAAGTATGTATTTTTGTAATTTTATAATGTTCTGATACGTAACTGGAATGGTTTGATCTAGGCCTCCGGATTTCTATCACACTTGTTACGGTCTTAGTGGTTTATCCATTGCTCAGCATTTCACCGATAAATCGGTTTGCAAAGTGACCGTAAAAGGAGACCCGAGCAATGAATTGGTAAGCTGTTTAAAGAAGTAGAGGGCAAGAAGCTAATGTTTCAATTACAGGTTCCAACTCATCCCCTCTTCAATATCAGCTTCGAAAATCTCGCCAAGGCGGAAAAGTATTTCACTCATCTTCCAAGACCGGGTACATAAAGTTTCGGAAAAACAAAAACACCTGGAGTCCGTAACAACTCGTTACTGCATCCTTAAAAAATTTAGAAATAATTTCTTCAGCGTTTTCATTTCATCAGATAATAAGAAATTTCGTCTGTGAGACCTGCGAGAAAGAAAACGAATAAATGTTTATTGACGACAAAATGTGTTCCACAGACAAATGCCAATTGCTTTGACCGTACTAAATCTACCAAGATTCCAATCATACCTTACGCACAAAAATGGTTATAAGCGTCGTTGCTGCACTTATTTCTTTTTCTCCTAAAAAAGATTATGCAGCAAATTTAGTTTTCTTGGTTCTTTTTCCTTTAGGGCGACCGTCATCAGAATGGTCAGATTCCTGTCCCGCTTCACGTTCGCCCGGTGGAGTAACCAGTCCACTGCCGCTTTCGCCGAAACATCCCATGGATTTCGCCTTCTCTAGGGAACGAACTAAAAGACGAAATTTTGAGTTGTTTTTAAACTGATCCCCCCGAGCATATTTACGTGTCTGTTTACTTTGCGACAAAAGGATGTCGTTTTGCTTTTTAAGATCTTCGATATCTTGCTGATGGGCCACATTCTTGCGACGCATAAATTGTATATAATCTGCTGCTTTTTTCAATATTTGCGCTCGACTGGCTTTTTCACCATGTAATGATGGCACAGAATCCCGTAAGCTGGAGAAACTGTCTTTAATATGATCACGTCGTTTCCTTTCTAGCGCATTATGATGAGCTCTCTTGTCCACCTATAGGAAAAAAAATTATACAAATATTGCTTTTAAAAAATACTGTGTTTTACCTGATTGGGGTATTGGCCAGAATTTCTAGAATAGGACTGCTGGTCATCTTCCTAAATTACAATTCGTTACAATGAAGTTGTCTTTGAATAGTGGGGTAAAGCAAGTCAACTTACGTCACTTTCGATGTCTATGTCACGTTCGTCATCACTCATGGTAGGGGAAACGGCGTAAGACATAACACGGCCGCTTTTTAACCCAAAATTTGACTTCAAACCCACTATGTTTTAACACCCAATTTTATTTCCCTTGTACGTAAACAAGCTACACAACCCACATAGCATCGACAGGTACAGCCATCTATTGAGTGTTCAAGAAATGATAGAAGGCTACGTTGCTAAGTTACTCGCGAAAAAATGCTGATACAAAATGAATAAATTAAATTAATATTTTGAATATTTTTTCAGCAAGGAAATATAAATTTACGGTATTGTAATTTAAACGAATGAGTTCTAGAATTATTTATTTATCGTGTTTCATATAATTTTGTGGATACGTTGTAAATTATTATTTTTCCCATATCCTCGAAGATCGTCGATGATTAGCATAAATCTTTTCTTTATAACTATCTCTTTTTCTTTATTGTTTCGCAACAAACTTGCAATTAATTCAAGAAAAAAACGCATGCATTTTAAAAAGTGTACGTGGATATAGCGACGATTTTCGCGGCCAATGTTTCAAATTAATCTGCTACATACAGGCCAAGAGGCAAGAGGGCGTATATAAGTAAAATAAAATGTGCATCGCTGTGGCGCTGGTGACTCAGATTTGACCCGATTGGTCAGTTTCTTTCGTCTCCTATTTACCTTTGTTGTGAAGATTCCAGTAGTCAGTATTTTGCTCGCTGTAAATAACCGATCTTTTTGTGTGTTTTATTATTAATAAGTAAAGGATTTTTCGACAACTAAACACGCTTTAACGTAACCCGCTTATATCCCACTTTGCCCTCGCTTTAAAAGTGCTTCACAAAAATGCTGAATTCCTATTTAATGCTTGTAATTCAAGTCATGCTGTTAAGGCGTAGGTCTCTGGTATACTTGCGAAGGTACGAAATGCTTTCTAACATCCTATTTTTACGCTTATTTGTTTGTTGTTGCTTGTTTACATGAACGTAAGTTGCGTAAAGCTCCCATCATTTCTATGTACAATATTTCGTTTTGGACTTTGGCATGAAGCTCCGTATAAGATTGTGGAGTTTGTTCTCATAAAACTGTGACGGTTGTCTGTGGCTCTGTTGCAATAGCTGATCAAATGAATGTACTTTAGTTTTCCATCTCCTTGTCCTCATTTTTAGACGCATGTTTTGAGCAAAGTCTGGTGCATAAAAAAAAGCAATAAAAATGCCTTGCTATCGGGAAATAAACGGCAGGTTGGAAAAACGAAGCAATATCGATCGACAAAAGTGTAATTTCTAGCTATGAACGTGTGTTTTCTAATAAAATAATTGTTGTGTAAACTTACTGGGGCAACAAGACTGTGTCCCGATTAGACTATACGATTGAGCCACGACTTAAGCGATAAACTGTTCGGACTAATCCTTATGTAAATGAATACACAATCACGCAAACTGGGACTCACTCTGTTAGTACTTTCGTGGGAGTAAGTGTGAATGTGAAGCTTGCTTTTATGGGTTATTACATGATTCAAAAGCTAATGGTACCTACAGCAAAGCCTTTATAACTTCGGCGTACCGAAAATTTGTAAAGTTACTGAGATCTCGGATGACACTGTACTTTTTTAGACGTACATTTTCTTAACAAAAGTTAAATAAAAATAACAATAAGGAGATTAAGTACTTCTGCTAAGTTAGAGAAAAGTCCAATTTGATCTAATTATTCGAAACTACATTTTGAGGTTTCAGATTATCGGTTGTATTACGTGAAATCCCATGCGAAAATCTTTCACATTTCGGATTAGTAGAGAAATTTAACTTTGTTAGACGCCATCTAAGTTTGAATACCTGTCGGATTGCGAGGGCTTTAGGATTGGTGAGGATTAGAAAACGAGGGCTATGCTTCACCTGCATTTGCAATAAATGTGTCCGTTGGCTTTGGGCAGAAGGCATGATTCATTATCACTTATATACTATCTTTGTGTAATGTATGTAAAACCAACAATATTTGCACTTTGGTTAGTCTGTTCATCTCTTTCATTGGCACAGTTTAGTGTACTTGCTTTGACTGGGAGATTTTTGCCATGTTACCATACTTCCGGATTCGTTCCATCAAGCGGTAATTCAAACCCCCTTCCCTCAAACCTTTAGTTTTGTAGTCCTTGGTCATATACCTCATATATACAGGCTAATAATATTTTTTATTATAGTTTTACAAAAAGGGCGTAATTGAACTCTAGGTGTTATCCTTTCGCAGAACTTTCGTTTTCCTGATGCGGTGTGTGGGCCTTGCAGTGTTTCTTATCTATGGCGTCTTGCCTCTCGTCTATCGCTACAGCCCTGCCATCCAGAGACATCTCGTCTTTCTGCCGTTTCGTAATACCATTTGATCTGCTGTCCAATTTTAATTAACTAAACGTTCCTCTGATTAGTCCGATGGCCCACCGGTGTCGATTTTACGAAACCATACACGCAAGGTATGCTTGCCACCCGAAATCTATATTTAGAGACGGAACCCGGAGTTTCAGTCGGTCTCTGGTAAGCGAAAGCTTTTATCAGGAGAACAAAACTTGCGAATCCGTGTCTATCCTAGACTTTACAACGGGTTATTTTTAGGCACGTCCTCCCCAAATCCCTCATGAAAGAAGTTGAAGACGAAGTTACTAATGAAGGCCTCCATCCCGAATTATTTGACCAAGCTTTAGGGAAAGGACATCCCATAGTGATATATTTGCATGGGAACTCAGGATCTCGAGTTAACCAACATAGGTTAGATTTATACACAATCTTACGGAATTTGGATTATCATATCCTTGCTTTTGATTACCGCGGTAAGGCAATCGTATACGTAGCCTGAATCGTTCAAGCTCTGAAACTGTGTCTCGATTAGGTTATGCGGATTCCTCGCAAGTTTTGATGACAGAAGACGGTGTCATCCAAGATGCCTATGCGGTCATCAAGTATGCAAAAGCCAGAGCTTCTGACTCGCCGATCCTAGTGTGGGGTCATTCGCTTGGAACAGGGTAAGTTGATGCTACTTTACTGTCAAAGTTAATGTTTTACTATCCGTTTCACTATTTAGGGTAGCCAGTCGCACAGTTGCTGAGTTATGTCAAGCCGGTCAGTGTCCCGAAGCGCTTATCCTGGAATCTCCATTCAACAACTTGGGCGATGAAGTCCGGAACCATCCTCTGTCTTACGTAATTCCGTGAACCCCTAGAGAAATCTCGACTGTAGATTCTAGTAACTTGAACCTGTTCTGTCTGTTCAGTTCTTCCGATTTTTACCCGCGTTCGACTGGTTTTTCACCGCCCCACTCCGATCGAACAATTTAGCTTTCGAAAGCGATGTTCACGTGACGCAAATCGACTGCCCTATACTGATCTTACATGCAGAAGACGATGCAGTCATTCCCGTTCATCTGGGTAAAAAGGTACGATGCTTTTCGAATTTATTCCCCTTTTATTTTACAAAGAGTACTTGATTTCTCATCAATTTTCGTGAATTTTCATGAATTTTCTAGCTGTACCACGCTGCCTTGTATGGACGATCAGCTCAAGCTCAACCTGTTCGCTTCATTGAATTCGAAGCGAAACACAATTACGGTCACAAATTTATATGCAAAGCACCCGAGTTTCCTCTCATTGTCAAGTAAGCAATTTGGACGCTTTCAAGCTCACCTCTAAACTCTTCTCGCCTATTTCGTTTCTAGGGAATTTGTCGAGCATTCCATAAAGCTGTGACCATATTCGGCGTAGGTTTTCACATGATGCAGTCTAGTCAGGAGGGTGTCAGAAATGTGTTAGACGTGCCCCCGACGCGAAATTGCATTTTTTTTTTTTCAATACGGCATTACCATTTTTACGTGTACGTAATCCATACGTCTCTCTGTAATTTCACTCTCGGATGTTTTTTTTCAAATGAGTCGGAAGAAACAAAGATACTACCTCTTGGATTGGCTTACCAGGTAAACATCAAAAGGCCTGTCTTGTCTTGTAGCCGTTGTGATGGCTTCCTTTATCCCTTTTCGCCTTTGGATACTCGGGACAAAGCAGCCAAGTGTTTTGTCCATTCAGCCGTTTGGCTAGGACAAGAAAGTGTTCCAAGAATTGTGATATGTCCAAAAGTTTGGTAGAACTTTGTCTGTAAATCCATTAGGGTAAAAAAATTGTATTTTCGCATTATTCATAGTACAATGTCAAAAAAATTTCAAATGTTTAAGTAATACTTGGTCGTGCATTTTGTAAGCGACTGTAACGTGGGCCATTTGCTTTTAGTGCGGAATACACGAGTTTCAGTATTATGTATTTTAAAAGGGCCGTTTTCCTCGAGGTGTAATGTTGTTGGCGCCAAACTTTGCAATCATTTATTGCTAAAAGAATGGAAACGTATCCGGTAGCCTACGTTAAAAGGCATGCGCTTCCATGCGAAGCTCTCTCAGGCCAACAAAAACGGAGTTTACGTCTCATGCTACTAGCAAACTTCTACCTCCATCCCAGTGTGATCGTGGCTAGCGTCGTACTCGCTCTCTTCAAATTCGGAACAGGTAAGGCCAATGAGGTTGCACGTCGAGCAATTTTCTGGTATCTCGTAATACAGCTTTACATGCCTTTCTATACAAGTTCGCATACAACTTTTCAGTTAACGATTGTGAATAACTCGAGTTCACTGTGGTCGTGAATCTGTACTGTACATTGATATTCAAATACGGTGAACCGTGAGCTTTTGTGTGATCCCTTGCACATTTTGCTTTGATCATATCGTAAGCTCTCTTAACCTCAGCTTTCCCCAAATCCTGCGCCCCAGTTTTAAAAGCCATTTCTCAGGTCGTTGTGTGACATTATGTAAATTAGCTTTTCGTTCCAAGCGGAGTAAAGTGCGTAGAACTCCGCAGGTTACGGCTACGATCGAGATAGAGCCTCTTATGGACGGATGTGTTAATGCCTGGCCTGTTCATGAGCATGGTTAAAGTTTTCATTGAATACTGGAGTAGCAAACTTTAAAATTTCACACCCTCTTTAATAAACTTTTAATGCTTATGAATAAAAGCTTCCGTTTTTGTCCAAATCGTACGCACCTCTCCTGGGCAACATCAAATGAACCAAATCCAAGAAAGAAACCACAAGGAACGTTTCTATTGTGCCATAGTTCCGCGCACTAATTATTGCCCGTGGTACTTTGAATTTTAATGCGGATCTGTTGAAAAAAAAAAATCGCGCTCTGAGGCCTAAGAATGGAGAGGGAAGTTTTCCTCTCTCTTTTCTAGTTTCTAGTGTCGTTTTCTTTCTAAAAGTTGTGCCTTTTCAGCGCGGAGGTAATCAAGGACATGAAATAACCAAGTTGAATTAAGTGGTTCTTGTGTACTTTGTTGACACCCCCGTTTGCTCCCCATCCACGAGCAGAGCGTATGTTTGCTTAAGGTTAGAGTCCCTTGTTGTAGTTAGCATTCTGCAGAGTTGGGTAAATATGCCCTGTGTAATAGTATTACAATTGATTCTAGATCTCTTGACTTCGGTAAATAATCTAATAAAAGTTGCGTTCATTTGAAAAACTAGCAAGTCTCCATCGTCATGAAAACCAATCATCGGATCCTTGCTGTCACCCTCGCAATTTTGGTTTTCGACGTAGGCCTCATGTCGACATGGGCCATGGTTATGGATCAGGCATCTCTTGTGGGGACGACGGCGGGACGGCAAGTATGGGAAAAGCCTGGCTGTCACAAAGTGGGTAAGTTTGTTCTGAGTACCCGTTACTGGACCATTGATTGCTTTATGCACATCTTAATGGACAAAAGAACTCCGTTGCGTGTTTCTGCTTTGGTGCTCTTGGCGATGCGTATCGCAAGCAGGCCTTTCCTACGATGCAAATCGCTTTTTGATTTTTCTGAGGAAAAAAAATATTATTCACGGCCCTTCTGTCTTTTTTCCCTTTTAAAGAAAATCCGGAACTTGGCGATGAGAAAGTTTGCGGGGGGATTCCATTATTCAAACTTCTTGAACTAGCTTTCCGAAGAAATGTTCGTCGGACTTAAGTCATTGAATTTCACGCTCCAATCTATTCAATCTTTTCGCCGCAATGGCAGGTCATATGTCAGACAGGTTATTTTGTCTCCCTGATTTACAGATTCTTTCGCTTGCTCTACTTAACCTAATAGAACCTTTCTTTTCTCCTCAATGGCCGTGCAAATTGGTTAGGGCTACACAAGTGCGTGGGAAAAAGAACATATGCAGTCAGTGTACCGGACTGTGGACGGGACACTAATTCATGGGTTGTGTACAGTAATCTTAGTGACTTTGTAACTGTGCCAATAATTACTTACCTCTTGCGTTAACCCCGACTACTCCATTCCTTTTCCCGAACTGTGACAAGAGTAACGTTTTAGTAATCCAAACATTGGGCAAGTTGCAGATATACCAGGCTTAGGAGGCTGTCTGAGACACACACACACAAAAAAAAGGGTGCTATTTTGGAATCTTTCCAACAATTCTAAATCCTGTTTTGGACTTTTTTAAATAATGTTTTCCTTAGCCGTTTCTATGTTCAGGAGAAAAAGCGATACAAACTTGCGCCTAAGGAGTTAATTCAACCAATTCCAACCTTGGTAAGGCGTAACCCAGTAACTTAGGTCTTGCGCGTTGCTACGACTTAGCACTGCTATACGTGATGTGAAAACTCGTGTTTGTTCAAAGCTATAATTCCTGACGAGTGACGCACTCCTTATAATTGACTGTTTGACTTCGAAAAGAGTTTCTCTCAATTGTCACATTCTACTCCCAGGCCATACCCGACGTGTCCGAATTCCTGATTGCGTTGAATTTTCCCTTACCACCAACGCTTGCCGGGGATTTTGCGAGTCTTGGTCCATTCCTTCGACAACCGAAGCTGTGACAAAAAACCCTTCACAATTAATTACTTCAGTCGGCCAGTGTTGCAATATAATGGAAACCGAAGACGTAAGTTATGAGTGTTCTCCCTCTTCTCCATTCCGTGAGACTTGAGCCACGCGGAAAAGATACGTCTACTATTGAAATTATTATACTGTTGTGCCACCCATTAATTAGAAAGCATAGCGTGTGTATTCACCGTGCAACGCGCTGGACTCTTCCGAGCCTGCGAGCGGGGAAAAAAATCAGCCTTGTGTTGTAGAAAGCGATCAGGGCCTTAATAGGCAATTTGGGCTAGCTGTGCTATCTTCGAAATTTGACAGCTACGAAAATTTTTATATTGTAATAGACATCTTTTTTGGGCTTCTTGCAGGTATCCGTTCGAGTCATGTGTGTTGATGGTCCTCGAGACTTGATTTTCAAGTCAGCGCGTTCCTGCTCTTGTTTCCACTGTAAAAAGGACTAATGGCTCATTACTTTAAAGTGGTTTCTTTCGAGGCTCAACGGATCCGTGCACTCACGCAACCAGTCCAGAGAGATCTCAACGGAAAATGTCACCTCAGTACCGCCGAAGACAATAGGATGTGCTAGTATTCCCTATTCTGTGTTAATGCCGTATTCTCTCTTGACTTGTTAAAAATCAGCCTTTGGCTCTCTGCCGAATCGCAATACAGAAACATTCAAAATTTCAGTTCATCGGTTATTTTTCTTTCCAAAAATGGAGAAGCATTTCGAAATTTCTCCCTATGAATAATATTTGCATAAAATACGTGTCAGGAATTGTATTCTACGTGAAGTGTATAGAGCTCCAGCAATATCGTAGTTGTTGCCATCAAAGGAAGAATACTTATTAGAGAACAAAAGTGACCGCCACACAGAGAATACAATAGAGAGTTAAATCGGTCTAACGAGTCTTCACTAGGGATTTGGAGTCTAGAAGATTACTATTTTAAATAGACGCATAAACTAAGAGGAGACCGATCGGTATCGGTAGCACAAAGTCAAAATCTCCTTCATCTCTGCCTATAGAACTTGACGTTAAATTAAGCTGACTGGTTTTACAAAGCAAAGAAGAACTTCGCACCGAACTGCAAATTGTTCAGCGACTTTTCTATATTTCTTTTTTGTGTGTGTAATAATTCATCCGTTCTGAAAGCTTTACAAAGAAAGGTTTCTTGTATTAGCTTTAGACAGTCATTTTCCGTGACTAGCAGGGACACCTCACAGTGTTTCCAAAGACAGACTTCAACTGTAACAATACATACGCAAGCAGCTGTGTACAATTCATTTATGGAGCGGTGGACAAAGAGCTTTGGGAAATGTAGCGCGAAGGAGATAAATTTGATGAAACAACAGTAAAGTAACAGAACTATATAAATGCTCTCATTTGGTTTATTTAACTTTAAAGTATTCATCTTGGCTAAGATCTTAAGGTTGAAAAGGAAGATTCGTTATTATATAACTGTTGGATTTAAGCTCAGTTGCTTGACCAGCGCATATTAGGAAATGGTTTTGGAACGAGTTCCACGGTACCGCAGTCCTTCACAAGCTGTGTCGGCGGATCGGCAAATAGCGCAGCGACAAGTGATGGCTTCGATGACCACATGTCGCTCTGTCCCAGGCAATGCTCCGCGGTCGCAGTTACGTAGATGTACTGGCCGCAATCGAACTTTGTCGTGCTGACAAACTGGATGATGCGAACGTTTATAAGGAAATCGCCAATCGCCAATCTGATCATTTCAAATAAATCAAAAATCATACGCCGTTGGAAATACAGAAATTTTAAGCATTTATGATGTATGTTTAGAGCATTGCAATATGACAGGAAAGAAATTGCCAATATATGCACGAAAAAAATTCTTAATGAACGATATTAAATTAAACTGCATTACCTCATGAGAATCACATCTTCCCCAGCACGACATCACGTTGACGAAATCCCAGCATGAATTACCCTCTTCGTCCGTCTTGGAAACTTTGTATGTGTATCGGCGTCGGAAACAAGCCAACGCATTCCCATTTTCACCGGGGTCTGCAATTTCCATGAGGTCTTCAGGTTCTATGATGGCTGTAGCACTGGTGGATATTATTGCTAGCGAACTTAGCAGCAACCCTCCCATAAAAATGTATTGAAGTTGCAGCCCTGCGAGAAAGGAAAGATTAACACAAAACCTGAGGTGATTCCGAGATATCCAAGGTTACCTAACATTGTGAGCTACTAAAGGGCTATGTAAGCCCGATGATAAGGATTGGAAAGCCGCGGGTCCTGATAAAAGACTGCTTGGGGCAGTACTGGCCCGTTTTGTTCAAGGTACCATGCGACATAGCCGAGCCACCCACGCCTCTGGGTCCAGGTGCTTTCATTGGTGTCTGTACGCGCCATGCGCCACGGAGGCATCCAGTCTTTCTTTTTGATTATTTCCCAGCTTACGAGCAGGTAAAAGATCAAGACTGCTAACACCATACATGCATCTCGAAAAGACTAGCTAGCTGTCACCTTCTTACACAGCTCGTTTTCTTTTCCATATTTTGCTTTCCTCCCTCTTTTTTCCTTCACTTTCCGCCAACATCGCTCGTAAGTGACGTCAGAAACAGTCAGTTTGTTCTCTGAAGTCTTTCTCTGCCTTGGACGGAAAAATCGAGGAGAAAAAAATTAAGTTTACTAGACTTTCGGGTTTGAGGTAGAGCAAGGGGGAGAAAGGCCCTTTTTAAGTAAAGAAAACAGGCCGAATAGACTCCGACTTCAGCTCTCAGTGGATTATTACAGTGTCAATAATTGGCGAGGAAAGAGGGTAAGCAGCGAATGTAGTCTTCATTGCACAGTTAAACAGACTCGCGTGAGGAAATAAACATCACAATTTTAGTGAATAGCGAAACAATTGTATTTACATGACTTATCGTACAAAGCAAACGGATTTGTGGAGAATTTAAAAAGAACAAAGCTTAACATCGTATAAGACGCTTAAGCCGGCGCTTTAAAGCTGAGCGGAAAATGCTCTTTTAATTCGAATTCATCGTGTGATTGTCTAAAACAGCGGGCACAATATAGATCGCCTTCACACTGTGGGCATTGAAGCGTTGCGTCTTCGTTACACAAGACACACCAGGGTAATTCTACATGTGGTGGAGCTCCAATTTCCTCCTCCATTTCCTTCTCTTCCATAGCGCGGTCCAACGCAGCTTTCTCCAGGACCTAACAACACGCACAAATGTACCTTCCTCGCCTGGACAATAACTAACATATGCAAGTACGGCAGAAACTTGTTATAACGAACCCTTTTTATAATGAACTGTCGACTCTAATAAATGGGTCGTACGCTTCCAGTTTAGAAAATGTACAGAAAAAGTGTCTGAAATAATGAACTTCGGATACACCGATCAGTTTTTATAGGTTCGGAGAGGTTCGTTATTACTGATTCTACAATGCAATATATATGTGTAAATGATATACTGTAAAAAAAATATTTAACTTTTACAAATAATTAATGTAATATAATATAATACGAAACAATGTAAAACTTTACTACAATAACATATGGTTTTATTGCGCAGATTCCTTACTTGTCGAAGAACTCGATCAGGGTCGTCTTCTCCTTCTGAATCATCCAAGTTCTCTTCACTAACCACATTCTGCGCCTTCGAGTTAATTTTCAACGCTGCTAAACGTGCATGCACTTCTTTATCCTGCGCCAGCTGGTGAACTGCAGCCTTGGCTTCTTCTTCAACTTGACGAGAAGTTTGCTGCAAGTACTTCTGAACCTCGGACAGGTCTTCCTGATCCATTTCGTGGTCGACTCCCGTACTTGCCACAGTTAAGCTAGGCACCTCGTAGCCATCCAGAGCGATTTCATCCATAGCTTCTTGAATTAAATCCTGTGGATTCTGGGGCCTAGGCTGGGGCTGCGCACACCGTAAAGATGGGCATTAGAATGTATCGAAAAAATTTTGCTGCTTTTTTATTACCAAGCTAGGTGCCTTTGTGTAAACCTCTGGATTAACACCTTTCAATTTTGCAAGTCTGACTGCCATTTCGTCAATGCTGGGAGCTTTGAGTATTTGCATTCGCTCTTCTTTCAGTTTTTCCAGCCTATCTATAAGCGATTGGTCTTCTGCAGACAAGCCACGACGTAATGCTTCTAATTTATTGACGGGTTGCTTATACACCACAATTGGCGGTTTGCTGGGATTATCTAATTTTTCCAATTCCCTGAAACAAAATTATTGAGAAACTTTTCATGGTTAAACACCTATTATTTTCAACCTTTCAACAAGCTTAGGATGAAGCAGAACTTCGGGCTGGTGCTCTTTAGTTTGATTTATCTTCTTGTAACATCCTTTACATACTGGCTTTAACTGTCCAACCTTTGATACACGGGCTTTCTGAGTCAGACAACTTCCGCAAAAAGAAAATCCGCAGTTTTCGCAGCCAAGCTAAAATGGCAACATTGACAAATAAATGCTTGCTGTAAAAAATATATAAAAACCTTACTTCTTTATTAAATAGGCCAAAGCTCTTGGCACACCCTGTACAACTCATTTTTTCACTTCCGATTTTATACGGTTGCAGTATTCCCCAACGCTTAGTCACTGGATTATCAATGACCAGAGAATTAAAACACTTTGCAAGCATTCACAGATGGCAGGTGCTGTCAACAACAAAATATTACCCCTATAAGCGATGACTCTCTTAACGATATTTTTGGTTCATGTTACAATTCAAAATCAGGAATAACCCTAATTACTTAATAATTTTGGAGATTAAGAACTAATATATTTACAAATTTATTAGAATTTAAATTACAGTATAATCTTTATTTTATGACCTAAATTTCTAATTAGAAAGCGGAAATTTTTTAATAACCTGATGTAAGCAATACAGGGACAATCTTAGGGTTTGCTTTACGATGAGTTCTTTGAAACATAATTCTTACATAAACCGAGAACTCCATTGTAAACAACAGGAAAAAGCGGTGCTCTGAAGTGTTTTGGTTCTGGGACAACAAGCTCTTTTAATCACTCCATTACACATGTTAATGACTTATGAATTAACAAACGGCAAAATATGGAACTGGTAAAGAGGAGAGAAGATGCCCCAGACTGGACTCTGTTTTGTGGAACGAGGAACTTAACACCATGGGATTCGGATTCAAAAGATTTTGGTCCTTGCTTCACGGAATTGGTGTTCTTTTTCCCGGCAAGTCTGTTACTTATTATCGTGTCTGGGTTCTACCTCGGTAAAGAAACCAATTGGGTTATCCGGAGCCAGACTCAGCTTATCATCCTCGGCTTTCGCATGTTTTGCAGCCTGACCCTAGCTTTATTTCCGATTGTCGCTCTAGCCATAATCAATTACCTTGAAATCGGCCGTGCCGTCTTGGTCGACAACGTGGTCTCCTTTACCGAAAGCACGGCATGGTTTGTCAATTTTTTCTACGTGGCTGCACTGCGACGAAGGATTTCACGAAGCTCGCGCGGCCCACGGCCAGCAATTCTTGCTTCTTTATGTATGCTAGTCCCTTATGTCATTTTTCTCCGAAGTGCCGTAGTAATATATAAAAAAGAACCAAAAGGCTCGTGGGAAACGTTCGAGTTGATATCCGCAAGTTTACGAGTGACATTCCTGGCTCTCTACATCGGTACATTGGTACCGCACGGCGGGACTACGTTTAGTCAATTCGAGCGCACGTTTGAACCTCTGAGAATTAGTCCTGTACCTCAGGAGACACCGCAGTATTCGCGATTTGATTTTGATCATGACCCGTATTACTTGGGAGTCGCCCGAGAAGGGGCGCCGTTTCTGTCTCGACTATTCCTCTCCTGGGTTCGCCCACTCATGTTGAAAGGCAGTTTACAAAAGTTGCAGACACCCGATGATCTCTTCGATCTATCTCCTTCGCTTAACACCCACTCACTCAGGACCCATATCCATGCTCATTTGTCTAGCCAAACTCCGCCAGAGCAACCCTCTTTATTTAAAGGTAAGCTACCAGTAAAGTGGAGTTTAAACGGCCGTCCAACTGCGCAAACTGTGCTGGAAAAATATCTTGACAGCTAGTGGCAGAATTGTCAGTATGTTTGATGCATGACGTGTTCTCTTTTGAGCAGCGTTGTGGGCCCAGTTTGGCATCCGATACATGCTTTTAGGCATTCTACGCTTTGTAGCTGACGCCACGAGTTTTGCGGGGCCTTTGTTGTTGAACGTACTCGTACAATTCATTGATGACAAAACGGAGCCGATGCTGTTCGGGTATATCTGCGCTGCCGGGCTCTCCGTAACGGCTTTTATTGGTAAAAGTTTGTTTAAAAACGTGTAAACTTGGGTGACGGAAGGAATTATCAATGCAGGAGCGCTTTGTAACGTTCACTTTAATTTCGCCGTTGCGCAAATGGGATTGCGTTTAAGGGGAGCGCTAATGACGGTCATTTATGACCGTGCTTTGTCAGTCACTACGGCGTGTTTATCACAGTTTAGGTGAGATACTTTTCGTTGGTATGTTCATGCTTTTTACATGTGACAATGTTTTAGCGTGGGGGAGATTGTAAATTTCATGAGCACAGACACTGAGCGAATCATTAATTTCTGCCCAAGTTTCCACGCGTTTTGGAGTCTGCCTTTTCAAGTGATAGACGAGAAAGGAGAAGGAAAGCTAGACGGGATACATAAACATTTTGATTAGGTCGCTGTGACGTTATACCTTCTTTATACGCAAATTGGTCTCGCGTTTCTGGCCGGCTTGGGTTTTACTATTCTACTGATTCCCATCAACCGATGGATAGCACAGAAAATTGGTACGGGAGACTAGCTTTTTTTTAGAAAATTGTTTCCTAATGATGACGTTGTAGGGCAATTAAGTGTGGCGTTAATGACGAGTAAAGATGAGCGTGTTCGGATCATGAGCGAAGTGTTGTCCGGGATGCGCGCTGTCAAGCTCTACGCTTGGGAAGATCACTTTCGGGGCAAGATTGCGGGTAGGGTTCATATGCCTTTGTCTCGCCTTTATTTTTTGTACTAATGATCGTGTTCGTCAGATCGAAGGGACAAAGAAATGCTAGCTTTGAAGGGTCGAAAATATTTAGACGCTTTGTGTGTCTATTTCTGGGCCACGACCCCGGTTTTAGTTGCAGTTCTCACGTTTGCAACGTACACATTAATGGGGAACACACTCACAGCTGCTAAAGTAAGCAATTTTTCCAGTAACACTTCTGGAAAGACTCTATTTTATATTTTTGTTTTGTATACGAACTAATGATTATTGCTTTGTTTACCTTGAAGGTCTTTACTAGCGTAGCTTTGTTGAATATGTTGATTAGTCCATTGAACGCATTTCCATGGGTCATTAACGGATTGGTTGAAGCGTATATTTCACTTCGTAGACTTCAAAAATTATTTGCGGTAAAATGCTTTTAAGGTTATTTTTCTCTAAAGGACATCCCAGTATTTCTTGCCATCCTTATGGTCAACAGGTGCCAATAAAGGCGTGGAGCGATATATATGTGTCTCTGAAAGAATCTGACGTGCTTTTAGAAATGACTAATGCTAACTTCGTTTGGAAAGACACCGAATCCGTCCATAAGCATCGTGAGAGCCAGCCAGATCGAGAGTCTGCCATTTTTCAACTTCGCGACATCAATTTGACAATTCGCAAAGTCAGTTCCGCTGCCGATGACTCCCACGCTAGCTATTTTAATTTTATTATTTTGTGTCAGGGTGACTTTATTGGCATAGTGGGACAAGTTGGCTCCGGGAAAAGCGCTCTATTACACGCAATAATGGGCGAAATGCATAAAATCCGTGGGGACGTGGAGTTGCGGGACGTAAATGCGGGTAAGTCCGTGAACTCTTACTTAAATCTCCCTCTTCACTTTCTTGGCTGAGTGCCTACAGCGCCTTAGCGGTGATGGAGCGCAACAGGTCTCTTGCCATCTTACCCTGCTTTAAAATACGCCTTGTTTCGCACAAATTATTATTTGATTCTGATGTGAATGAACTATAATTCTTCATACCAGTAAAGTTCGCTTCTAACCAACCTTTACAAAAATGTACTTACTTTTTGCGACTTCTTATGTGTAAATTGAAAATGTAAGTAAATGCTTAAAAATTTGTGCTAAGCGAAAGATAAATAGGATGCGCGTATTGAGAGGCCTAACGAAACACTTCACAATTAAGATCATACTTCACAGGATCATTTCTGTAGTGTGATTGATAGATTTCTTTGCAGAAATCTCGCGGTTACCCATCCACGATGAGGAGGAACGGCATTCTGCCCTGAGCAGGAAGCGGATCTCTGGCGTTGCTGTATTACAGTTTCTGCCATTGGTCATTGAGGACTGTTCCATGAAACCTTTCGGGGTTTTATGGAAGGGTTGAATGCGTTCTGAGTGGTCGGGCTTTTTGTGGAAACAAAATTAATATGTCGAACTAATATGTAGGTTATAATGTTGGTCGGTGATAATTTGTACATCAGGATATATGTCAGTACTAAAGTTCGTAGTGCGTCTTGTCACATTCCGTTTAATTGCACGGGAAACATCCCGTCGGTAGTTTCCGAAGGGATTTTACGTCGACAATTTTTATATTGATAGACGTTTCGAGAAGCACACTCTAGGTTTTAAGTAAAATTTATTTTCTCTACTGTTTATGTCAAGTTCCATACACTGTCGAAATCATTATCTGCCAGGAAACTTTTGTTAAAATCTTATCGTAAAAAAGGTTTATTGTTAAACTTTTTTCTTCAGATGAATCAACTTATTACAGTGTAGTCAGGTTAACCGAATAGGCACTGCACATGATAGGCACTAATACAATTAAGCGAAACACTCATTTTTAACCGAAATGGCATAACGAGCGGATGTTTGTTTATATCGATATCCAATAAGGGGAGACTACGAAGAACGGTTAAAGTATAGTTTCTTTAGGTTTTGCCTACGTTGCTCAAGAGCCGTGGATTCAGCAAGGCTCCATACAAGACAATATTCTGTTTGGAATGGGCTATGACGCTCAGCAATACAAGTATTCTTCGAAAATTCAAAACTAACTTTAGTAAGTTAAGCTTTACATATAGATGGGTCCTCGAAGCCTGTGCGTTAATGCCTGATCTGCAACAGTTACCCCACGGTGACCAAACATTAGTTGGCGACAATGGTGTTACGCTAAGTGGTGGACAGAAAGCGCGACTCGCATTGGCCAGAGCTGTTTATCAAGTATGAAATCCTTGCATTGTGATTTTTTAAAATTTCATATCGTTTGTTTCCAATTAATAGGACAAAGCTTTTTATTTGCTGGATGACGTGTTGTCAGCCGTGGACGCTCACGTAGCCAAGCATTTAATAAGCCAGTGTTTACGAGGCATTTTAGCGAACAAAACCGTCATACTTTGCACACACCATGTGCGCTTTCTTAAGGATGCTGATCATGTTATTCTATTGGAGGCTGGGAAAATCGTGAAGCATGGTTCCCCGTCAGAAGTTTTAAGTCCTGAGCAAGAAGATTTAACAGCGTCCATTGATTCCCAAATCGCCGG
This sequence comes from Triops longicaudatus, assembly GCA_022885665.1. NCBI lineage: Eukaryota > Metazoa > Arthropoda > Branchiopoda > Notostraca > Triopsidae > Triops > Triops longicaudatus. The sequence continues at coordinate 151,207 of JAGQDJ010000004.1, read as the reverse complement.
AATTGCGCCTTTCAATTTTGCGGACCAAGGAGAAGATAAATCTGATCCGAAAGACCAAGAAGAGTTTATCTTCCCTGATGTAGCTCTCCCCGAGGAAGAGAAGTGCTCCGGGTCAGTACAGTTCCCCGTGTATGCCGCATATTGGAAAGCGATCGGCATCGGTCTTGCCCCATTAATTTTGCTTTCAGTCCTGCTCATGCAGATCTCGAAAAATACCTCCGATTGGTGGTTAGCATATTGGATAAGTGATGCGCATAATTCCACACATTCCGACGACAACAGCAATGTGATGACTGGAAAAGACATGCTAAACCATCCCACCAGTATTTTGCACTATGGCCTTCACCTTTTCAAGAAAACATTATTACATACCCAAAACCAAGGTGATGTCCGGTACTATTTGACTATTTACGTCGTTTTAGCCGCACTTAACACGTGTTTCACTTTTCTCCGCGCGTTTCTTTTCGCGTACGGGGGACTCGAAGCCGCTCGAAAAGTTCACGAACAGTTGTTGTCATCGATATTGAAAGCTCGCATGGTGTTCTTTGACGTCACCCCACTCGGACGAATTCTAAATCGTTTTTCGTCGGATTTGTACACTATTGACGATTCCTTACCATTTATGCTGAATATTTTCCTGGCTCAAACGTTTGGGCTCTTGGGCACAGTTGTCGTCATGTGTTTCGGTATTCCGTGGATCTTGCTTTTGTTTGTTCCCCTAGGAGCCATTTATTTGAAACTACAGTATTTTTACCGGCACACTTCCCGAGAATTGAAACGCATAAGCAGTCTTACTCTTTCACCCTATTATTCTCATCTCAGTGAATCTTTGGCTGGAAAGATCACGATTCGTGCTATGCGAGCCCTACCCCGTTTTGTGCTAGAAAATATTTATTTCGTGGAAGACAACCAGCGAGCACAATTTGCGGCTACAGCTGCCAGTCACTGGCTTAACATGCGACTACAATTAATAGGCGTGGCTATGATCACAGGAGTAGGCGTGGTAGCTGTTTTGCAGCATCATCTCCATGTCGTTGATCCCGGTAAGATCGTATATGGCAGGAAAGCGTCTTTTAATATATAGTTACTTATAATTTCAGGTTTGGTGGGTTTGGCCATTTCCTACGCCTTATCCGTTACTTCCCTGTTAGGGGGTGTGGTCACGTCTTTCACAGAAACTGAGAAAGAAATGATAGCCGTCGAACGGACGGAACTGTACATCGAACGCATCGAATCTGAATCCGAAGATGATTATCCTCTCGCAACTCCCACCAACTGGCCTTCTCAAGGAGTTTTAGAAATGGAAAATGTTTCTTTTCAATACAGGTAAGTTCCTTGTAAAAAGGACTTCGATTTATATTTGACCAATAAAATGTTTAATTCTAATTTCAACATTAATTTATTTTTGTGTATGCTTATTTAAACCCATTTTCTATTTTTGGTTACTTTTTACCTATTTCGGTATTATCTTGAATCTGTTTATGTATTACTAGATGTTAATTTTTATTTACTAGTCGTAGAAGTTATGCTCTTTTTAGTTATGTTATGCTAAATTATGTTTGCTGTAGGGAGCATTTGCCATTGGTGTTACGTGGGGTAAACTTTGTCACCGGTCCGGGTGAGAAGATCGGTATTGTGGGACGCACGGGCTCTGGCAAATCCAGTCTCTTTACGGTGCTTTTCCGTTTATGCGAGGCTGCCATGGGCGAAGTGCGTATTGATGGGGTTAATATCCGGCACGTAGAACTGCACACGCTGCGATCTAAACTCGCCATCATTCCCCAAGATCCTTTCCTTTTTTCCGGTACAGTACGTGAAAACCTGGATCCTTTGAATGAGCACACTGATGAAGAATTGGTCATTGCATTAAATAAGTGCAATTTAACGACGACTGTGGCCCATTTGGGAGGGCTATTAGCGAAAATAGAAGATCGGGGTAGCAGTCTGTCTGCCGGTCAGAAACAGTTATTCTGTCTTGCCAGAGCCATTCTAAAGAATGCTAAGGTAACACTGACTTTGTTAGGAACATGTGTGAAAGAATTAAAATATAAGTAAAATAACGTTTCTGGTATAGGTTCTGTGTATTGACGAAGCAACCGCTCAAGTGGACTCAGAGACCGACCGTTTATTACAAGCCACCATTCGATCATGCTTTACGAATAGTACTGTTCTAACAATAGCGCATCGCATAACCACCGTAATGGATGTGAACCGGGTTTTAGTGATGCAACATGGGCAAATTGTCGAATTTGACTCACCTACTAAACTACTTCAGGACCCCAATTCGTATTTCTATAATTTAGTGGAACAAGCTAGATCATAATGTAAACCCTCGAAAGAAAGAATATGATGTCAAATAGATTTATACGTATTTGCCTTTAAAACCCTGCGTATACGGTTTCTTTTGCCTGGCTGATTCTCTAAGGTCCTTGCTATCCTTCCTTATTCTATTAACAGATGGCATACAGGTAGCCTTTAAACGAGTTTTTACCTTTTCGTTAACCAAGAGGGATCCTTTTGTGGACGTTGCCGTGGGCTACGCGTTACCTGTTCTAGTGCTTTTTGAAATTCAGTCGGGGCTTGAGGTGAAACGAGATTTGCATTGCATGGGCAATGCTCTCAAGCTTGGGCGTGTTGTATAGCTCAGAAAAGAAGACGACGCCAAGTAAGTGTGGCTTCTTTGATGACAACGGCTCGTCGAGAGTGCTGCGGTTTTCTGCGAATTCTTTTCCTCAAAGGAGTAAACAGTAACATGTGTGAAAGACTGAAGATGCGTGCTTTAGTGTACCCCTAAACTAAAGTGTTTTGTTGTGAGGAATTCTTCACGTTTCAGGAAGTGCGCACGGAGGGATAATTTTAGTATGAAAATGGGTCCTAAATCAGTGCTCGAGGGTGCGACCTTGGTGTTTGTACTGTGCGGGTTCGCGTTAGTGTGCAACAGGAATGTTGGAGTTCACGCAGAGACATATTTTAATGGATTAATCAATAATCGCACAGTTTTTACATTAGACAATAGCCCTTATGTTATCCCCGATGACGTGACTATTACCGAAACCGGGTCACTGGTCATAGATCCCGGGGTGGAAATCAGGCTGAGGACCGGGGTGGGGGTTTTCGTCAGGGGAGCCCTCATTGCGAAGGTAAGTGGCAAGTTATGGATAAGGTGCGAAGATAAAAGACTTCCGTGTGTGCTTATCCGTCAATATTGAACCGCCTTGACCTGTCAGCGTAGAAAAGCGAGAAGCTCCTTACACGTGTATTTTCTGTTTGCGCTAACCACCCTTAAGGACTTAACCCTTTAAAAGTCCCTTGTGGCTACCGGAGAATCTCTAATTCCCGTGCGAAACCTTACGCTAGGAGTCAAAATTTTCCAACGGTGATCTCCAACGTTTGATAAGGCTTCGGTAAACGAATTCTCAGCGATAAGCGAGTCACGCAAGAGATTAGTTTTGTAGATAGTTTTCAATTTATCGAGACAATACGGTTGGTTGTTACGCGTGGGTTTAATGGCTATGGGGAATAGAGAAAGCTCAGTAGCGGATGTTGGGGAATTGAGGAGTAATACATCTAAACGGAAGTGAAATTGCGACTCCGAAGAATCCGTTATCTTAGGGTGGGTTGTGTGACTCAGAGCTTTGCGACGTGTTTACACAAGATAGTTCACAGGAGCCATGCAGGAGGATAAGGGTTATAAAGCAGAACAAGGGAGTCCGTTTTAATTTTCCTTTTATTGTTTGTTGTTTCCCTTTTTGTGGGGACCGTAATAGGGCGAGCCACTGCGAAGGATTCGGTTTGTGTCGAATCTCCGGGCGCAGAACAATTTACTCAACCCTGGCCGAGAGGGTAACGAAGAGGGCGTCTTCCGAAGCAAAACTATTCGATTAGCGGACGGTCCTTCGCCCTTGGCCGGAAGACTGCAATTGTTGCATCAAGGCAAATGGAGAAGCGTTTGCACCAACTCCAGGAAGTAAGTGTCGTTTACGTTGCTTTGTGACATTTGGTCAGTATTGGCTGATCAAGCGGCAAGTGTAACTCTCTGGAATCTTTGACTGCTGGAACAATGGCAAGGTTAAAAAGGGAAACGTGGCCAAACTGCCAGGCTAAAGTAAACGTGCAGAAAGTGAAACTCATATTTATAGTAGCAATGACAAAGGCTGGTTTTTCCCGGTTTCTGTTATTCTGCGTTTTGCCAACAACTTTCGTATGTTTGCTCGCGAAAAACAGTTCCATGTCTTCTGCTTAGACTAAGTCGTAAATGTACCGTACTTTTATAGTTGGACCGAAACGGATTATCAAGTGGCATGTCGCCAATTGGGATACACGGGCGGGGAATTCTTTCGCTGGATGGAACGTTTGAATGGATCGACTAGTCATCCTCTGCTAATGGAAACCCCGGATTGCTCCAATACATCGCTCAGTTTACAAGCATGTAACTGGTCAAGCCGGAAAATGGGCACTGGCGTGTGTGGTACGTACATTACATGAATCTCTTCCTTCCACACGATACCGTATAGTTTTTTCGTTTAAAAAGTAGAAAAATTAACCATAGATAAGGAAGCCAAGCTAAAACAATGACTCCAAGCACGAGCCTGCTATTAAATCATAATTCTTGCGGAACTTGTGCGTTATGAAGCTTGAAAATGCCCTGTAGTAGACAATCACCTTGACTCTTCCCCTCCTTACCGCCAAACCGTTACGGTTTGGAGTTTACTTTCACGCTGTGGCTCGTGTAATTCTCCACACATACTGGTGCGCCGACAGCACCGGAAGTAAAGGGAAAATGAACCGTAGAGAACCGTAAGAGCGTCCTTTCCGGTTTGTCTAAGCGTTAGTTCCTCCGTAACTTTGCTGGTCATCTTCTTCGCTGTCGCTCAAAGGCGAGAGGAAAAGAGTTGACCACAAATCTCGATGGCATAATGGATGTTTTCGAGCCTTTGATGTAACAGGCTGGTTCGAATACCTTGGCTCGGCATTTGAATCGTGCCCTTCGGGTGTAACCGTCTTGTGCCGTAACCGATTCTGCATACCTATGCGGCGTAGGGCATATTGCGCGCATTTTCCCGTTCTTCCTGTAGCTGAAAGACGCAGGGTTAAAGCCCGGTAAAAGGGCCTTTGGAACCCCCCTTGGGGTAAACGGTCATACCACAAGTGCTTGTTTTATTGTTATGACCCTTTAGAGTTCAAATTTTGACAGACTCCAACATATTTACAAGGTGTACTTTGTTTGCAGATCACCATCCTGACCTGGGCATCGCCTGCGACGCGACTTATACTGAAAGCATTGGATCTCTCCATTGGCGAGGACTGCGTTTCGAGAATGCTCGCTGGAAGAAAGAGCTTATTCAGAAAAATTCGCTTTATGTTAAGGTATATTTCTTTTAATCAGAACTTTTGTTTTTGGGGCTTACATATGGTCTTTATGACAGGTGTCCGAGTCCATCCTTCAGAATGTGGACATTCTGGAAGCTGGAGTGGGACCTGACCGTATGGTCGTTTCAGCAGTGGAGTCTGTTGGCGTGCCTCCTAGGCTTACTGGCTTAAAAGTTCACTTTTCCGCCTACAACGGGTTTAACTTCTCCCAACCTGCTTCCATCGTTTACTTGAACACTTCTTCCGTGTCGCATAACCAAGGTTATGGTCTTTATGCCAACACGTCCACCGGCTTAGTGTTGGTAGAATCGTCCAATTTTACCCACAACGGCGCCGATGGCTTGAAATACGTTTACCACGATATGATACCGGACAAAGCGGGAGAAAATGTGGTTGAAACGCATGATTTTTGCCTTTCGGGGTCGCCGAATATGCAAGTGTACCCGCTGTCCATTTTAGCCGAGTCTTTCCGTGATACTACCCGGGAAACGGTGTGCGAAAAGGTACTTTTTCGTTAGTTTGTTTTTGTTAAATTTTAATTATCTGAATGTGCCAATTTTTACAGAAATTTATGAGTTTGCCCGGTCAAGTGCTTACGTTACATTTCGTCCATGTAAGCACCGAGTTTGAGGACGGAGCTACGATGGAAGTTCGTGATGGCCCCGATTCCAGGGCACCGCTTATAGCGAAAATTGTCTTAAGCAATTCCACGCGACCTCAAAGTTTAACGACGACACGAAATAGCATTTGGATGCAATTTACTGCAAAGCCCCAAAGCAGGAATATAGTGAACTTGGAACTTATTGCGGGCTTTGGTAAGTTTACACCCTAGGCGAGAATTTCAATTTTTGAAACGGAATGAATAATGTTGTAGTTATTATTATTATTATTATTATTATTATTATTATTATTATTATTATTATTATTATTATTATTATTATTATTATTATTATTATTATTATTATTATTATTATTATTATTATTATTATTAATAATAATAATAATAATAATAATAATAATAATAATAATAATAATAATTAATAATAATAATAATAATAATTGTTACTTGATTTTTATTGTATTTTTAAAATTATTTAAACCTTACTTATTGAAAAGCAAGATTTTGCTAAACGTGCTTTGTCGTTACGTTGAGAATGATTTAGCTAAATAGGAATTTGTAAAATTGTGAGCTTGTTTCTAAAAACGGTACTATTTGTTTCCGTAGAAAAAGCTTTTGACGTCAACTTGACGAACGTTGTCATTTATAACAACACTGGGCGAGGTTTATGGGCTGAAAATGTACGTTCATTGGTTCACGTACAAGGCAGCAATATCTCACGAAATTTGGGCCCAGCCGGTATTCACGTTTCTGACGGTGCCGCTGATGTGAACGTCACCCACTCTTACATTCTGGACAATTACGGCGACGGTGTAAACTTGACTTACTCCGGTGGTCGGGTAAACATCAGCTTTTCCGATCTGCGGAACAATAAAGGTCACGGTTTCGTATCATGGATCAACGAATCCTCCCCAAATGTGGCAATTCATCGCGAATTCATCTTTGCATACAACCAAGTGGGAAGAAATTTGGATACAGGCATATTGGTAGGCAATTTTTGCCGCGAAGGCGCGGTCAACATCAGTGGCAACGTTTTCGAGGAAAGTCAATGGACCTCGGTAGATATTCAGACCTGTTGGCGTGAAATGAGTCCCCGGTTATTGCTGCAAATCGGTCATAACAAGTTTGTCAACAATCAGCGGCCAGCAGTGATGGTGTCACCGGCTGTCAACTTGAACGCAGTGATCGAGCACAACTACTTTAAAGGGCAACTGCGTGGTTCTTTGTACGTGCGCAATCCTGACTTCCTGGAATTGGAAAGTTTGCCAGCTGAGCTGGAGATCTCCAATAACCGTTTCGAAGGCAATAGTGGCACGTACGTCGTCAACGTGGGACTTTCCGAGTACGGTGATGAGCAAAGAATGCTCGTAACCCGTAACTGGATCAAGAAGAATGCAGCGAAACAGTTGTACCAGCATCTCAACCCACGCAGTCGGGTCGCAGCGGCTGTCGTCATCGCCTCTTCGAATATTAACGTTACACGCAACATGATTGAGAACCCAGACTCGGATTACGAAATTGGATCCCAGCTGGAAGACAATCTACGCACTGTGCCTTGTGTACGCAACTGGTTGGGTTACAAACGCGAGCAGGACGTGTATTACAGGCTATTTGATCGCAAGGATCGTTATAACCTCGCATCCATTGATTACAAACCCTTCTTGTTGCATGACACCAACTTTGAGTCCGATGCCGAATCCAGTAATCAAAACTTTGTACCGTCGTTCGTCCAGCCTGGCACGCGAGAAATTGGGGGAGAGGTCAGTGGCTGGGAGGAGCTGGTGGATAAAGGTGAATACCTGGTTACGAGAGATATTACCATACGTCCGACGGGTCGATTAACCGTAGCGTTCGGTGTTACGTTGAAATTCCGACATTCGCTGGGAATGATGGTGGGAGGCGAATTAATCGCCGAAGGATCCACTACGCCAGATGGCAATGTTGTGTTCGCTTTAGCGGACCGGACTGTTGACGAAGGCATTGACGTTCCAGTACGGTTAGTGGGCGGAACTGGAGCGAATGAAGGCAAATTACAGGTAAAATTGAGTTATCAACACCTACGTTCTTCTAATACTCGTCTGTGCTCTTTTTCTTAGCGTTTATTACGTTTCCTTAGTGCTATATTTTCTTAATGCTCTTTATAATTGAAGAAATTTTTTTAATTATAAGATGTAATTTTAAACTTTCTTTTATAATTCGTCTTTCTTTTTTATTTTTTGAGATGACTGATTTATTTAGCATATTTGTTCATTACTGAATTGTTTATTTGCTCATAGTGAGTTGTTTGTTTCGTTACTGAATTTTTTATTTAATATATATATTGATTAATTTTGCAGGTGAAATTGGGAGAAACTTGGGGAAGTGTTTGCGATTATGGCTGGAACATAGAAGCTGCTGCCGTAGCATGTCATCAGATGGGTTTAGTTCTGAATCCCCAAGATTGGCTAATGGAGAGGTCGGAAGTTCCCATTGATGGAAGCGAACCAGCTATCATGAGGTAAAATTCGCCGAAAGATTCCTTATGTATGTATTTAACTCAACATATTCTTGTGCAGTAATGTACAGTGTAGTGAGTTTGATTCTGATATCCGACAATGCCGGTACGAGCTCGTATCGGAAGATGTAGAGAATTATTGTGGAGCCGATATGCACGTGGGATTGAGATGCCATGACGTAGCGTGGGCAGGTTTACGTCTCGGAATGACTGCCAAGAAATCAACCTTGAAAAGTGTCATGATAGAACGCGCTGGTCTCTTAGACTATTCGACTCATGCATTCCAGCCAGGTATTTTCGAATTCCTTTTGGAATTTTTCGGATGACTTAAGTATGCTTGCTCGTTTAGCTCTACGAATTGATTTGCATCACCACGTGCTAGACAAGTTAATACTCAGACATAACGCGCAGGATGGTTTGGGCATCATGTACTCCGATATTTATTACCCTGAACGTGTGACGAATTTGAAGAAAAGCGAAATTTCCTATAATGCTCGTCATGGGATCAGTATGCGTTCTTTGGGAATGCAGATTAGTGGTACGAAACCATTATCCGTTTTGTAAATTTTCTAACTCTAATAATTTTTGGAATGCAGATTGCCGCCTAGAAGAGAATGCTCAGTCAGGTGTGCATTATAATCCGATGATTTCACGACAAGAGTTAAGGGAAATGATGGGTTGGCTGTCTGCGTTGAAACCTGAGGAATTTATCGAAGTTCCGGACGTGCCTGACACTATTGCCTTAGATCCGGACAAGCCCAGGTATCTGCGAACGAAAAAGACCTTGAGCGATGCCGAAGAACAGTTCACGCTTGTTACGGATCAACGTAATGTCATAGGAATGCAGGTAATTGCAAGAAAAACGTAATCATTAAGAGAGATCTATTTTTTTTTTGTATTTCTTTCCGCAGGTTTTGAATCCTATTGCGAATTTGAGCACCGAATCTTTAACATTTTATGATTTCGGAGAACTAAGCAATGAGGCGTGGAACGTCCGAACTAATTTGTCGTCATTCCCTGCACTGTCATCGTCTTATCGGTTGGATGTCAAGTTCCGCAGTGGCAATAACGCAAAAGGCGGTGCAGTAATTCTTTTACGAGCAGTTAGAAGTACGTAAAAAATAATGGAATAAAACTTAAAAAAGCAAGATAAAAAGTTACGATTATACTGATCATTTAAATTCATCAAGGGTCGGATATCCAAACTCAGCGTTCCGTACTTTTACCGGGCCCACTACCAACTCTAACAGTGCAGTCGTCAACCCTACAGAAGAACAAACGTGGATTCTCTGCATTACATTATAACAGGTATCGATACTTCTCCCTTTGGTCATGAATTGTGTATTTATGAACTTTATGTATTTTACTAAAAAATTCGTATTTATTGAAAAAAAATCTGATTCGCTTTCTCAGTTTCTTGTAAAATTTGCTTCTTTCCTAGATTCTTAAGCCCTGACGGTCACCACTACTTACGTAAAGCAAACGAGTCAGTTCAAATCATTGCGTGCACTATTCAAGATAACCAAGAAGAAGCTATGAGAATTCATACACCTTACCGCGAAGCGGGATCTTTCGCCATGGCTGAAATCAAATACAGCCTCAATTATACTGCCTTCCGCTCTAATGGGAAAGGAATAATTCAAACTAGCAGGTAAAAAAAAAACATAGTTGTTCGGTTTTCCACATTTTTAAACTAAAATACGTATATACAGAGACATTCGTGAATCGAGTAACTTGTTCCACTGGGTCCTGCAGAATGTCACTTTTGAACGTCATCGAGCCGGTGGTTGCGATTTCCGCTTACCTTACGTGTGGCAATACGACGCTAATCACACTCATACCGTGTTCGTTAGCGATTCGATTTTCCAGCACAACGAAGGCTTTATGATGAACATCGACGGGCATTTTGCCAGGGTCAACATTACTCGAAATCTTTTCGATTCCAATCAGTGCTCCAAGAGCTTACTGTCTTTGCGTGGCATGGAAAAAGACGCGTTTATTTACCAAAACCGTTTACTGAACAACAAAGGCTTGGCTATGCTGGAGTGGGACGTCCACAGCCAATCAGAGATTCTTGGACATGTCTGGGCCGAATTTGCCTTCAATATTGTGCAAAATAACGCCCACACACCTGGATTGCTTGCTACCAGCAGCTCGACGCCTGTTTCTTACGTAATAGCTCTGAAAGGTGTTCAAAATGTGAATGTCACTGACAACTTACTTGGCTCCAACGCCATGGATTACGAGCTATTGGCTGGTTTGCGTACGGCGAGGTTAAACACTATGGTTAACGCTGTGCGGAATTGGTGGGGTACGTCGGATATGGAAGTCATCCGAGAGAAAATCTTCGATTTCGACGACTGGAACAGTTACGCTATTGCGCGTTATCGACCTTACTTGCTGGAAAACATGTTCGATTCTGGCCACTCATCGTTTACGGAGCTCAGCCCGCACGTTGACCTGGATAATTTAGCGGGACGAATCTATGAAGACGTGGTTCTCACGTTACGACCTCAGCCGTATCTGTTCAAAGCTGATGTTACCATTATGCCCGGGGCAACTTTGACAATTCACCCGGGTGTCGCGTTGGAATTCTTTCCGAACGTGGGAATCTTGGTACTCGGTAATCTTAATGCCCAAGGTCACTGGGACGCACCTATCGTGTTTCGACCTACGCGCAAGAATTCGACCCATCTTCACTATCGTGTTGCGAGAGCAATGAAGGAAAACAAAGCGAACGTACGACTTTGTGTGGACGGCCAATGCGAGGGCCAAAGTCAAGGCTACGTAGAGATGTATAACCAAACTACCATGCAATGGGTGCCGCTGTGCGATTCGAGGTTCTCGGAGCGAAATGCGGGAGTTGTATGTCGCGAGCTGGGATTGGAAACTATAAACGAGTTTTATGACTTCGGTAGAAGATGGGAGTTTCAGATAGGTAGCCTGAATCGCATAAGATATTGGCCAGAACCTATTCAGTGCACAGGTAATGACCCAAAAAAATCCTTTATTTCCCCTGAAATTTCCCAGCGAATCGACAGCAGATGCCTGATGTCATTTCTTATCTTTCTGTAGGAAAGGAGGAACGTCTGGAAGATTGCGAAATTAGGATGAATGGCCAAATTTATGGCCATGAATACCGGTGCGACTATACGTCGGAATTTGTTTTTGTAAGATGTGGTGACCGCAACTTGGAACATGATTATGAATACTGGGGCGGAATACGGTAAATTTTTTTTTTCACGATTTATGATCGTGTTATGTAAAAATGAGCTTCGGTTGAATATTGTTTTGGGATTTACTGTCAGGTTTTCTGTGCCCACGTTCGAATATGATGTACACGAGAGGCCACGGGGTACTTTTGTTCGTGGTCCTACTGTTGACGGCTACACGTCGGTGCTGCAGTACGTCAAGATTGAAGGAGCTGGTATCTTACACGGTGAAAGAAGTCCAGCAGTATTGTCAACATTCAAATCTCCTGTGATCCGGCATGTGAATGTAACCAAAAGCGCCTGGGATGGCGTTCAACTTATTTCCCCGGCCAAAAATACGTTCCTTGTCGACAACGTGTAATTATTCTTTGTTTTATGCCTTTATGAACTTCTTTCGTTTATCTAAGTTGTAATTTATATAGTATTTAATTTTACATTTTTGTGTGAAGTTAATGCAAAACATTTATAGCAAAATGGAACTAAAATTTTCTAGGCTTTATTTTATATTTTGTTAGGCCGTTTTTGCATGTTTCAATTCTTTTGCTTTATTGTGGTTAAATTGCAGATTATATATGTTCGTATCCACAATAATAGGAGAGTAATTTTTGATTCACCTTGATTGTGAAATATTCTAATAACTTATGTCACAAAATAGAATGAGCGATAACTTGGGTGCGGGAGTGTCAGTGATTATGTTGACGGGCGAGTCGCGGGATTCCGAAGCGTCGAGCTTCAGTCCAACGGCCGAAGTTCGATTGCCGTACAACACTTTCGGGTTATTGGATGCTTGCGACCCTGCCAAGCATGTCATTGTAGAAGAACGCGTTCTTCTGTATTTCCGTTACGATAACGTGCCTGCAGACTGTGTGAAGATCTTCACGTCTCCTTATGGTGCCAAAACTTTTGGCTTTAGGTAGAAATGTCACGGCATACTGCTCTTTACTATTTTTTTTTCCTAACGTTTTCACTCTCTGAAGGTTGTTGCAACTCAATTTGTTTAACTCGACCGGTGAACCTTGGGAGCCAGATAACTTGCGACTCTACGATGGTGATCTTTACAACTCCACCACTTCCAAACTTCTAGTGACCGTCACCTCCGAAACAACCGGCCAAGGCCGGGAAAATCGGATGTATGTCACCTCCAAACCAAGTTTGAGTGTCAAATTACATACCACCGGAGCCGACGGAAACCACGGCTTTGTCGCAGAAATTGTAACTTTGCCGATTTCTGCCCTGGGCTTTGGTATGTGGTACCATAAAGTTGCGTGGAACTTAAGTAAAACTTTTCTGTTTGAATTTTTCAGGGCGTGACTTATTACACAATATTTCGTATTCTGGCTTGTTCAACAATTCGCAAGGCGCGGTCCGCTATGTTAGTGCAGGAGAAGTGAGCCCGATGATTACCATGGAATGGAATCAGATTCTGGATAATGGAGTATCACTATATGGCAATTTCTCAACTTCGGAAGCCGCAGTGAAATTGGACGTCCAGAATACCAACTTGTTCTATTTTAGAGTAAGGATCTAAATATCCATGTGGCAAGGTTTTGTTTTACTAAGGAATTAATCTTGCAGAATAACTTGGTGCAAGGCAACCAGGGTGGTTTGACAGTTTTCGCGGATTCCAGCGGCGTGCCTACAGCTTTGAAAGCCGTTATTCATAACAATGTTTTGGTGGACAATCGTGATCGACCAGTCTTGTATTTAGAAGGAAGGAGAGCCAGTCCGTATCAAGAAGCTACGTTATTTTACAATTATGTAACACGGTCCAATGTTCCTTACGAAGATGTGGTTGTTTTTGCACAAGTAAAATTCCTTAATCTCTTTACGTACTGATTCTAAATATAATTCGGTGCGTAGATGGTGTGCAATGCGACGTCGAATTATATCTTCAACAACTGGGGACACCATATCATGCATGTTCATGGTTTCAACCGTGCCCGGTTACCAATCCTACAAACTTTTATTCACAATTCGTTATACAAAAATTACGCCACTGATCGGAATAATAGAGGTACCGTCATCGCCGGTTCCAGCGGTCAACGATACGTCGATAACGTGTTCACCAATCCATATAACGATTACGAACTCGTAGCGGTCAATTGGACTGGGTAAGTTAACATTCTTCGTTAAATAATCACATTTCATTCAGTTTTTCTATCAATTTCAATTTTTACACATTTTTTGGACTTTATCGCCTTCCTTCAGCTTGCAAGACATCAAAAACGTTTCCATCTATGACAATTATGGGTAAGATTCCATGTCTGTGGTGTGCGCTTCTGTCCTTCATGTCTTCGTTTTGTTGTTTAGTCTTTGCTTTAATGGTTCTTGTCTGCAGCAATTTCGTTATATTTGTTTTGGGTTCACTATGTTTAAACGTACTTTAAAATATGAGAAAAATTAAATTTAATTATTTTAATTTCAGTTTGGAAGCCCAGCGTACTCCTATCGATGCTCGCTTCAATTGGTGGGGCTACAACGAATCCTCCGCTGTGAACGGTCGTATAAGAGACCACCGCGATCGACTCGAACTCTTGGAGGTGGACTACTTACCCTTCCATTTCAACAATCGAACCGTTTTGAGCGGCAAGTGTGATCCTGGCTGGACGTTAGTTGGCGATTCATGCTATCTGTACTTAGGGGTTCCTATGACTTTTAATGACGCCAAGGATTTCTGCAGGGTAAATTTTCAATAATATATCGCAGTCCACATTATGCAATATCAATATGCAATCTTTGTAGCGTGATAATGCCACTCTGCCCTACTTAATGTCGAACCATTGGGAAGTTACGGAATTCTTAATGAGCCAGCAACAAGGCTTTGATTATTACTCACGAGTTTGGGTTCAACATTTGGACATGATTCATTCTTGCACTGTGTTCGTTAACCGACGTGTCGAGAAGTCTGAATGCAACTTATTACTGCCCTTTGTATGCGAGTCAGGTGAGCTAACTTGTTTAGTAAGCTTTAAACAGGATCAAAATTAATTATAATTTCTAGTATCTAAATTTTGAACTTCAGGTTCATATTTTCGTTTATTTGTTTTCACTTTTCTTTATTTCACTTTTCCGTTTTATTTATTTGCTTCTTTATTTTTTAAATAATTTAGTAATAATATTAATAATATTTTTACTTATTTTTTCATTATTTTACAGATCCAGAAATCCATCTGGATCCTTTAGGATGGACTGATGATATAGTGACTGTGGCAGCGTTAACAGCCGCTGGCTTAGCTTTGGTGTTGATCCTGCTTTGCGCTGCGTTCTGGGCGTCAAAATCCCGTCACCGCGCTGCGCAACGCTTAGAACGCCGTAATTCGATTCGAGCTTCAATACGTTCCAGTCGTTCTTTAGCGTCGTTAGCTTCCAGTGCCGGGTTTTCCGATACTGGTGCCAGGAGACGTATTTTGGACCGCATCGAAGCGTCCAAACCAGCGGATATGCGTAAACTCCATGACCCTCACGGTGGGAGTCTCGATTCCATCGAAAAAGTTGCTTCCGCATCACAATTCAACTCATCCGTCGAAGATAACCGTTCATATGAGATTTACGAAGCCTCTAGCACCAATATGACCCTTTCTTTTACGCCGTTCCATGACCGATTCGGCACCCAAGCCGAACGGGAGCAACAGAACGTGAACGCGGATCGCACATTTGACATAACTTACGAAAACCGGGGTTTCCGGGACACATCGACCTTTGGCCAACCCTCTCAAGCCCATTCAGATGCATGGGACGGTAGTTCGGTGGCTACCGACAACCGCTTGGATGTGCAGTCCAGCGGCGCTGTCCATTACCAACATTCGGCAGTACATGGCCATGAGCCAGAGTACGCGCGACCCCGTGCAAATACCGACACGACTTCGTATGGCTATTCTCCCCAGCCAGATATATCACGCGATACTGACACGAGTTCCATCATGACAGTGCCTTTTGGCAGACCTGCCACCTCTCAATCTGCAGATCATTACGGCAAAGGCCATCACAGCAGTGCGAAACCATCGACATTTGGCAACGCGCCACCATCCACCACTCGGTCCCAGCTACTCGAGACAGACTTGGATGTCGAGGTTCCAAGACATGCCCAAACTATGACATGTATAGACCAGTTGCCTAAGTTGAATTTCGATTTAGCTGCCAAACGGTCGCACAGCACGCCATTGGAAACGGACATGTAAAAACGTTCCGGAAATGAGAAGTTTTGTTGGAATTTTTAATGATGATCTCAGTAAACGAACGAGACTGTTTTTATGTGAAAACTTTGTAAAAGCTGCTTGACTGGAGGGCTTCCATGTACGTGTTCACGAAGTGCAATTATGTAAGAAGTTTTAAACTAGTTTCTGTGCATGACAAGGGAATCAAGGAAAAAGACATTCCAAGCCGTCCTACGTAATAAAGCCCGCTAGAAAGATTTTAATAAAATGTGACATGTTATCGCTTACAAAATTGTATTGAGGATTTTCTCAGAGAAAAAAAAAGACAACTTAAAAAATTAGAGATATGGGTTATGGGCGGCAGAAATGCAGCTTTAGGCAGGTGGCTGGCTTGAGGGCGTTGGCTGCGACACAGATGCAGTGGAGGTATCAAATTTGGTTTTGTTCTTGAGCAAATAATTGGCCAAGTAGTCAACTGGATCCGCCGGCCTGTTAAAGCGAACATATATAATTAAGCGAACAAATATATAATATCTCTGAAAGTTATAAGCCTACGAATGATTGTGAATATACTACCTTTCTTTAGCAAGGGATGACAACCCTTGCAAAAGCAACGGCACGACAGTCTGATCCAAATACTGTCGGGTAGGTAAAGATTGCAGGTCTACTCGGGATTTTTTTGCGGGAACTTCATGGTTGCCATTTGATGCGTTATCCATTTGAGGCCTAAAAATTATAAGACATTTGTGAATCGGATATGTACAATACTTATTTTATATTCAAAGATCTTGGCCTCAATAAATCTGGCTGTATTAATAGCATTACTAAGCTGTAAAATTCAGTTAAACATATAACAGCTATATTTAAATTTAGCCTAACTTAAACCGTCCATATTTTATGCAAATTCTGGCCAACAAACGACCTTCTCTTACACACTCTAAGAATAATGACACTGCGTAATAAATCGAGTTAAGTTTATAACTAGTTTTAAAAGTGAGCTTAAAATTAATCTAGGGCTTTTTCAACCTAATTTAAGATAAGAAAAAAATCGATTTTAAATGTTACTTTCTAAGGAAATGACTCGATATCGTTGCAAATGCATGGAAATTTTGAATGCAAATAAAAACGGCTGGTTATTTAGTTGGATTAAAATATTGAATTTTGAGTCAAGCGAAAATATGTTTTTCCTTCTGTATAGAAATCACCAAAGAAGATGCGCACATAAATTAAATGGTGCTAATGTATAACTAAAAAATAATATGAAAATATTTACTTCCTGAACCAAAGCAAGTTTTGTTTACTTATCTCGATACGCTGATGCCAGTTTGTAATTTACCTCAAAATATGTTTTCAAAATCTTTTTCTAATTTTTTTTAATTTGAGTTGAGCAGATAGGTTACAAATGTTTGATATTTCGTCACGAAATATGTTATAAGTATTTTTCGAGGGGAGGTAAATCTAAATCTGCCACTGCTGCACTAACATGGTCCTTCGCTCAGCTGAGTTGCTCGTGCCTGCGTCATCATCGTCCACATTTTCTCATCAATTTCATTTTTCGTTCATCTTCCCATCATGGCTTTGGATAGTGATTCGAGTCCTTCGTCACCGGATATGCCGGATTCAAGAAAAAGACCATTGGATGGTGAGCAAGACAATACAGAAAGGAAAAGGTCACATTTTGGAGCAGGTAGTTAATGCATGGGTAACACTCACCTTCGGTTTCTTCGACGACTTTTCTGCTTCGGGTGTTCATCACCCTACTATTCTTGTTTTTCTGTGCATTTGTAAACATTCAAAAATGTTTTACGCTCTTTAACGGGGAAAATTAACGCGCTATTAGCTGCTATCCGGGGGGAAACTAGCAAGTTTTTCTTCCGCACATGGCCTTGCCCTATGGTTTGGGATTACTTTTCTCTCTTATCAACTCTTTCGCAACGAGACTTAAAAATGTGACATAACGTAGAAGAACGTTTATAATTTGAGGGGCTTGAGTTTCCCTTGCATTATACACTAGGACCTGAAATCCATTGAGCACAGCAGCGAGATTTTGTTCTACCATATGGTAACGGTTCGCATTATAACTTAATGATCCATGTATTGCCTCTTACAGATGGTTCCGTGTACCTGAAAATACTTGTTCCTTGCACCGCGGCTGGAGCCATTATTGGCAAAGGAGGTGAAACCATTGCCCAGGTTCAAAAAGAAGTCAATGCCCGAGTCAAAATGTCCAAAGCCAATGATTTCTATCCTGGTAAATTTTCTTGGTTCGATAGTTCCCTTTTGTCAACGCCGGTTTCACGTGTCTTTTGATTAGGTACAACGGAACGGGTGTGTTTAATCAAAGGCACCATTGAATCCATTCTAGCCATGTTGTCCTTCATTATGGACAAAATTAAAGAAAAACCAGATCCGAACACCAAAGCTATGGATTTCGACAACAAATTAACAGTAGACAGAGATAAACAAGTAGCTCGGCTACCATATCCGCCCTGACCGTTTAAATTTATTTTTGCCTCGTTTCTAGGTCAAAATTTTGGTCCCAAACAGCACTGCGGGTATGATAATAGGAAAAGGAGGTAGTTTCATCAAACAAATTAAGGAAGAAAGTGGAGCTTATATTCAAATTTCCCAGAAAGCGAAGGACCAAACGTTGCAAGAACGGTGTATAACAGTAATCGGTAAATTTTTCTATTTACTTGCTATTACTTAATTTGTTAAGTTTTAGTAAGTATTATTTTCCCACTGTTTGTATTTTCTTCCTATAAATGTACTTTTCTAGTTATACTATTAATTCATACTTAGTAGTCTTCCGATATGTAAGCTATTTGATGTAAAGTAGAATCACGTTAACGAAACTTTTTGTAAGAAACAGTTGTCTATAGTAGACGGAATTTAAGTTTCTCATACATGTAAATCTACTGGGAAAGCATTTGGTGTAATAAACTTTGGGTACACCGAAATTTTTTTTCCTGCTCCCAATGGCTTCATTTCTGCGAGATTCTATTGTATTGTGTACATTTCTAAGTATTTACGTTTACTTTCATTAGTACGTTTATTTTTTAGTTTACATTTACATTAAATATACTAAAAATGCTTAAAATGTAGTAAATTAAACACAATGTATTTAATTTTTTTTTTTTCATTGTAGGTGATGGGGAAAGTAATAAAAAAGCCTGTTATCTTATTTTGACCAAAATCGGGGAGGATCCTCAAAGTGGAACGTGCCTAAATATTTCATACGCTGATGTTGTTGGTCCTGTAGCAAATTTTAACCCCACCGGCTCACCCTATGCGCAAGGAACCAGTGCGGGTGGGTCAAATTCAGGGGGCGTGCCGGGCAGTCAGACCGGAGCTCCGTTACAAAACGGGTCGTCATATAATGGAGCACACTTAAATAATGCCTTAGGTATTCACTACTCTAGCATTCTATCGCGATGAAACCAATTCATGTTCTCTAATGATTTCGACTTTGGTTCTAGGAACGAGCAGTAATTTGAACAGCTCGTTAGGAAGTTTAGGAGTCAGTCTTTCATTGGGCTTAGGCTACAACCCTCCTACCCCTGTCCTGTTGGGACAGGTACTCGAACATGTCAAAGGAGTCCTGCGAACCACTGGTTTTACAGATCTTCAAGCGACTGAAGCTTGCAATGCCTTACACACGCTCGCTAATTACGGAATGTTGGGCATGGGAGGTACCGCAACGACACCGGGTCCGGGTCCTATGGCGGCCTCCATCGCCCCTACCACCGGCATATGGTTAAACGGTTATGGCTCAGGCTATGGGTCTTCCATGGAGGCGAACGGCCATTCTGCCCAAACGGGTGGGGCATTTGGTCCTATCGGCTCCACTCCTCAACGTTATGCTGATACAGCCGCCGTTGCCAGTGCGGCCACCAGCTCTTACGACCCCTTCCGGAGAGGGGCCAGTCCAACCTTACCAGTCAACCAAAATTCCTTTGGGCTCGGAACACAACCCCCTCCTCCGCCACCACCTCCTATTCCTAGTGTCACAACTGCTCAGACGTCCGCTGATGGTTCTAAGGTAAAGTTGAAAACTTTAAGAAAAAAAATCACGTCAAACGTATCTTAATATTACCTTAAAGTGAGATGTATCGTAATTTAAAGTCCTGATGGTAGGAAATTTAAATGCGTTCAAACGAATTAGGAATTATTTTGGAATTACCTTAGGAGTATTTTTTCTGATTAAAGATGAGGAAAGTTGGGTGATTTTAAAAATGCGTTTATTCCTTATGAACAGGTGGACTTACATATTGGAGAGAATATTGTGGGCGCTATCCTTGGCCACGGTGGCAAAGCACTGTTAGAAATTCAGCACTTCTCAGGTGCTAATATTCAGATTTCAAAGAAAGGCGTCTATGCTCCTGGTACACGCAATCGCATCGTTTCCATTACGGGTACTCCTAACGCCATTTCGACAGCTCAGTATCTGATAGAACAGCGTATCTCAGAAGAAGAAGCCAAAAGAGCTCGACAAGGTGCCCTCAGTGGAGTAGGCGTTGGAGGTCCTGTCGCCAAATTGGATGCTGGAGTTCCGTCGTTACATTAGTGTCAACACCTCGCAAAATCATTATCATGTCAAATTTGTTCCGTTTTTTTTTTTTTTTTTTTTTTTTTAAGAGAAGGACAGTGATGACTCCTTTAACTCAAAAGGTACCGAGACGGTTCTGTGGCTCTCCCAGGATTCTCTCGTTTACGTTATAGCAATCATTGCTACGTTTTGCCCATTCTTCAGAAAAAAACTCGAACATTACTAAAAATAACTTGCGGTGGAAAGGGAAGATCTTTCCCCTTTCTTCTTTTGTAAACTAATTAAAGTTTCGGCTCTTCGTCTCATTGTCCCATTTTTGCATACTAATGTGCCTGTTAAAAAGACTTTCATTCGACATCCCATACTTTCGAAAGCGTAGAAAATAACGTGATAGTCATTCATGTTTTATCATCCTTTCATACGCTCTCCCCTCCCAAAGCCCTTGTTGTCTTCATTCGAAGATTTAAACGTGATTTGTCAGTAGGAGTGTTACACACGAGGGATTTTTCCAGGAAAAAAAATTAACAGGAGTTAAAGATTTGATCTGATATGATGTTTGGGATTGATAGGTTTTTAAACATACCACCCGAATTGTGAAGTTTGTTCCGTCACGAAGAGTCAGATCAGCCGAAACATGAAACTTTGCCATTCACATTACTTCTTGAAGAAAAAAAATGAAATTCCTTTTTTCTACCCCACTGTCTCCTCTGCTGCATGATAAAACATCATACTGTCCACACACATCCTGCACCCAAAAACGACCTGCAAACATTGTTGGTGTAGCTGTGATATGCAGGCGGGCTGTTAATTATTAATATTCTTTCTTAATCATTTACTCTCTTCGGTGTGGTCATTCGCTCCCCAATTTCCCTTGAAAGCCATGCCCCCCTTTCCGAATTTCTTGTTTCCTTTTTTACGGACTGGACGTAGCGGCAAAGTTTTTACACGCCTGTCCCACATTCACCCAGAGTTAATATATATAGAAGGGGAGTGGTGCGTTTAACATAGTCAGACAAAAGAGAAAAATTATTGGCGAGGGTATTCAAATTAGCAGTTAACTGATCCCTGTGGGTGAAAGTGTTTTGTTATTGTTATAAAAAGAGTTTCCCCATTGAATTTATATAACGACTGAATTTTTTTCTCAATATCAATGGCTTCCCACATTTGTCTTCTGCCAATCCTACCCCCTTCCGGACTCGTGATGTTTAGTCACATCTCAGCGTTTATTTCAGCTCCCAATTTAATACAACTCCGTATAAAGGAGTTCTCACACAATCATTTCCAATTCACGCGCGTATTCGAGAGCTTGTTCAGCCAATTCCATTGACGGGACGTGGTCGTCGGTTTTCTTCACTTCAGGCTCAAAGTAAAGGTAGTCTGCGCCACTCCACTGCCAGCCGCGCTACAACAAACGCATATGTTAATCTTTCTGATGTCAAACTTACATTATTCCCTTCTAAATATGTAACTAATTTCTATTTTTTTAAAGTTCTTTCCCTAATTTAGTCTTTCTATTTTAGTTTTTAGTTATTATTTAGCTTAGCCTTTTTCTTTTCCTATTTTAAGTACAGAAGGTGTTAATACGAATTAAAGTGCGTTATAAGCTTAAGCAATGCATTTGAGTGTTCCATCGTTGATTTTTTTTTATATTTTCTAAGTTCTAATTATGTCGTAAATTTGTGTCAGTTACGGAAAACTTTCAGAAAAAATTACTTTCTCTGCGAAGGTTTTCAAAGTCTGTGGGCTGTCCAAGTTAAGCATTCGGGCAACTCCGGAGGCTTTGATCTTCTCGTACGACTTTTCAATGCAAGCAGCGATCTCGCCTCGGATAGTTTCCAATAACATATCAAGGAAAAAAGTATAGCTCGCAGCGGGAACGTTGCCTTTCGCTTGGAATATCTATTTAAATTCAAAATTAAACTGGATACTGTTGTATAAGATGAACTGGTGTACTTTGTTGTAAGACCCTTCCATCAAATATTGCTCTAACGATACGGGGTGTCGGATGTACACGTTGGTAAGAAGCTCAGCAGGTGGAAGCAGTTCTAGTTCAGTGTGGAATTCTGCAACTCGGTTTTGTGCAAGAAGGCACAGTAGATTTAAGCCAAGTAACTGAGATTGTAATGCCGAAACAGGTAGCAGTCCCTGGTAATCGAAGTAGTAACATTTCAACTGTGCAGTGTACCGCTCGAAAGCCGGTATATCTTTCACGGCGATGCTGTACAAGGCTCCAATCTCCAAAATGTCACCTAGTAAAAATTAAGTTAGTTATATATCGTTATTTTAAACATAACAAAGGATTCTTACGTGCAATGATGAGATCATCTTTGCTGGCTGGTTCACTTGTGGGAAGAAAAGTAAGAGTTGTCAACGCTATCTTCGCTTTTTCAAGAAGATCTGCTGTCCGTTGAGCGTTTGAGAAGCCTTCTTTATGTTCCTGTTTTAAAGAACTGTGCAAAGACAAAATTTCACTGCGGCCCTCCATCATGACTCTACTGTTTGTTGCGTTCAAATAGCAAGGCCGTAGCGGTAACACATAAAGTGATGTGGAGGCGGGGTCACGGAACTCGGCATTCTTTCCGAAATTCGTAACGTAATGTGTATTTACCTGAATTCACCGTGAGTAGTGCTCCAAACAACATTTATGTAAATTATCTAATATTTAATTAAAATTAATACCAAGTCTTATTTGTATATGTTCCTTTGAAATTCTGTTTGAAATTCGAGCATATCACATTCACAGGATCCCTGCTACGCTATTGGTTAACAGATTGGGTAACAAGCGGTGAGCCGCCCCCAAAGCAACAGCACTTCAGTACAGTAGGAGAAAGGACTTGCGTTTGGCGTTTCTAAAAGGCACCAAAACTTTCTCACTGCTTCTGGTGGTTTGTGTCCAACTTAACAGCTTGTTGTTACTAACTTTGAGAAGAAAACAGTCTTCCTTATTAAACGTGCGTTATGTTTAGTCTCGCCACAAAATTCAAGCAAATATTCGTGCTAGGATAGCGAATATTGCGATCGTTGCACCTTTTTCTTTCCTACCAGTCCACGAATATCCTCTGATTGCGGAAAACAATGTTGGTCACGCGAACAATTCTTGAAGACAACCAACCGGATACATTGTTTAATATCTGTGCCACCAAATGCGTAAGAGACAGACATGTATTAAGCGAGTGGGACCCTGTAACGAGGCAATTCAAAGGCCTCAGACCAAGCCTCACTTTACCTGCTGAAATCTGTGAAAAACTTTTGCAAGTGTACATAGAAGAAGGTGACACCAAAGACCCTACTTTTTTCTTCATCTTCAGTAACCCAGCCGCTACTCGTCTTAAACGCGTCGTCCTCCGATCCTGCGTTCTAGAAGATGTTTCTTTCGAGATGCTGGCCCGACACCAGCTCGTCGAATTGGAATTTACGGACGTGAACGGCTTTCCCAATTCCCGCAATATTATTAACCACTATTCTTCCAATTTGCTTTCCTTAACGGTAGACGGTAGTTCCATGTTTCTTCCCCCGCGCCAAGATAAAGAAGAATTTGTCCACGGAGAATGGCAATCGGTGGGTCCTCCGACGTCGTGCTGTTTGAATGCTCCCAAGTTAAAGCGACTTGTAGCCAGAGAGATTTTCGTCGAAGCAGATTATTTGCCGTGGCTCCTGAACCCGTTACGACAATTAGTTCATCTTGACCTGTCAGAGATGAGCATGGTTGGGAGCCTTGCCTGTTTGGTCAATCTTCCTTCTCTCACGACGTTAATTCTGTATAATGTCCCGCAGTTGCAAGTCACTATCGACAATATTTGTCAACTTCGCCTTCTGAAGTACTCTTTTTTATTACTCTGTTTAATGTATTTAGCATACTAAAATGCGTTTCTGTCGTGTACACAGGCACTTAGACATTTCGCAAAGTATGGAAATCCAAGGAAAGAATAACGAGAAAAACGGAATGTACAAACAGCCCAACGTCGTCTTGACGAAAATAGTTGAAAGTTTACCTTACCTGACCTGGCTTGATATATCAGGGACGAATTTAGCTGGTACAGGTAAAATCAACTCATACTTACAGCTCAAACCTTTAAAAATTTTCTAGAATTCTGACCGTTGAGTTGGTTAGGTCTCATTTGGATGCTTTTCACACTAGTGCATATGCTGTATTATTTCGAATGTTTTTCTCGGAAAAGCTAAAAGTTTTAAGATAAGCAATGTGAAACGTTTTTAAGATAAGGAAAACAGTGTTCCCAAGAACTACTCATCGACCCTTGAACTTACTGGGAGGACAAATGAGTTCATTACTGCTGCCATCGTGCTGCCGAATCTTTGTCTTTTTTCTTTTTATTTATTTGTTCATTTTTTTAAATAGTTTTTTGGAAACAGGGAAGAAGACGTAAAAATGTGTTTAATGAAGGTGTGATGCATAGAAGGGCGGAGCTTAGGAAAGCGCTAAATTTTGATTAGTTCAAAATAAATAACGCTCGTATATGTTTATTTAATAGAAGTCATTACAAAGAAAGCTTCTTATTTTCGAAAACACTTGTAACTACCTTTCTGTAATTGCTTGTATTGCACAGGTGTGGCTGAACGTTCGTCTGGCAGCGAATCAAAAGAACCTGCAGCAGATAACCCGCAGGAGTTGACGGATATTCCCGGGTTGCGGTCAAGGGTACGCAACCCGTTGGAGTTCTTGGGATTGTGCAATACACACCATGAAGCCTGTCAGCGGCATCATATTCCCGCCTTAAGAGTACACTCTTTGATTTGAAAAAGATACTTTGGCCATAATAACGCATGCATTTTTCATAGATATCTGGTGACGCTTCCGAAGAACAGATTCTTACCGCAGGCTTGGCATATATACATAGAAGCGAAATGATGCAAAAAGTGTTAAATGATATTTTCCACATTTTCCGTTACGAATCTTGCGCGGACTCCTTGCGCGCCTTGGATATTATTATTCAAGCCATGGAAAGGCATATCAAAGACAGCCATATTCAGATTTCTGGCAGGTAGACACATCTATAAGCTTTCTGATACTACCCTACGAACCATGGAATTTCCCCTTTTCAGTGCGTCACTCTTTTACATTGTGAAAGGCGAGCAGAGGCATAAGTTGAATATCAAAGTCAAACAGAAAGTCGTCAATACGCTCCTGAAAGCCATGCTTGCTCATAGCAATGACGCGACCATGATGAGAAATGGATGTCTTACATTATGCCAGTTTCGAATTCCTCAAGATGTGGTAAATAGTTTATTATTTAATTAAAATAAGAGGAATATTTCCATTGTAGATTGTATTATATTTATTTTATGTTTGTTTTCAGTTATTCAGCTATGAGCGCCTCGTAAAGATTTTGTTACGTGTCGTGGGTGATGCAGTCGCTGATGATTTTGTGCGTCGCATTGCCATCTACCTAATGAACTCTTTAGCGTGTCAAGTAGACGGCCACTTCAAGCAAGTTGTAGGCGATTTGGGTGCTATTGAAGTATGCCTTTTAATAACCCAAAAGAATTGCGTCTCATTTTTCTGACTTGTCCGCGTCCAGACAATGCTTGAGCTGATTGAAGTGCGTCTAAGTCGCGAAGTCTGTGATGACGTCATGGAGGTTGCATGGTCCACCATGTGGAATGTGACAGACGAAACAGCCATCAACTGTAAGAGGTTTCTGGACCGCGATGGCATGCGAATATTCCTCCAATGCCTGAAAACTTTCCCGAACAAACCCGAGTTGCTCCGTAATATGATGGGATTACTCGGCAATGTCGCTGAAGTACCCGAGTTACGTCCACAATTGATGACCACCGAATTCGTCACCGTTTTCAACCGTCTACTTTTTTCTAGCAGTGACGGCATTGAAGTATGTGTCGTTTGCCCTTAATATCATTTAACAAAAATATTTATTATTTAAAAAAATCCCATTTTTGGATTTTTGTTTCAGCTACTTGTATATTTATTTCCTATTATTTTTTCTTTACGTTGGATTTCAGTATATTTAATTTGGCGTGTGCTCTAGGTGAGTTATAACGCTGCTGGTGTTTTGTCTCACATGGGTGCAGATGGCGAACACGCGTGGACCATTCAGGAACCTCCAAGGCAGCAAGTATTGAATAACATACGTACCGCAATCAGTCGTTGGGATTTGGACGCCAAACGAAATATAAACTATAGGTCAGTTTTGACTTTTTTTGTATGTGTCCTTGGCAAAAGCAAGATTTTGCCTCTTTTTTATTTATTTTTCCTATATTTAGGTCCTTCGAGCCCATACTCCGCCTGCTGAAGGTCGATCACACGCCTGAATGTCAGTTGTGGGCATCGTGGGCTTTAGCCAACCTCACACAAGTTTACCGTAAGCTTAAGTATTCAGACAGTATATTCGAACGAACACTAAACTGCCATTGGCTCGACAGCTGAAAAATACTGCTTCCTTTTGGAGACGGAAGGCGGAGTCAAGTTGCTCGAAGCGTTGGTTAATAGCGAGCGTGTCATAGAAGCCGTGAAAAACTTGGCCTTGATAGCCTTACGGGCCACTAGAACCCACAATGCAATCGGCCGACCGCCTGGTCAACTTGACACGTCGCCTCACTCGTCGCAACTGGAGGGCTAAAGTGCAAACTGGCATTTTCGCTTTCTTCGCGTTGGTTTCTTGATTCATTTCCTTTTTCCTTCCTTTGCCAGGAAGCTTAGAAAATATTTTTATTGATGCTTCGATTTATATATGTTAGAAGAAAGCACTCGTATTCTATTGTCCTGTTCATTGCTTGGGGTGATACGAAATATGTTGTGTTGCTCAGTTTTCAACCGTGGATATACGATCAAGGCTTCTTATCTTCTTGTGACGCGGAGTCTTGAAACTCGAATAAGCTATAAAGTGTAATATATCCTTGAATCGTTTGGTTACTCAATGGACATACGCGTTTCGCTCTTACTGAGGTGATAGGAACGAGTTTTCCTGCTCGTACTTTATGCCCTAGCTCACTTTTTTCTCCCTCTTTTTTCTGCTCGCTGCTTTCTGCGGGGAGCTAGATGAATATTTATGCCATACCATAATCCGTTCCTGAAAGAGGATCATGTCTTGGTCGTCTGTACAGATGCCTCCTATTTCTCGGGCCACTCCAAGAAAAGCGAAGAGTTAGCCAAAAGCGCACTTATTTTGTTTATTTGCCTTTCGTTCCCCCTTTTTTTCCCTCTCACGTCGGGAGCAAAAGCTAGGATTCGTCATCTTTTGCAGGGTGCCTTTTTTTGGTCCCTTTAGTGCGATCGTAGATACTATTGTAGTTGTTGGATTACTGCCGGGATCCTACATCATCAGCACCCGCGTGTCCATCAGATTATTTTTCACGACTGTCAGTCCTTTTCTTCTCTTGTCACTACGGATCTGCCATAAGCTACGATGTGTAAGAGTCACTTTAAAATGGTCGTTTAGAAAACATTATTTTAAAGAGACAGAATATATGAGGAAAGGGGGAGAAAAAGAAGGGCACGGAGAGTAAGGCCCTCAACAAAAAAAAAAAAAAATGGAGGTAGCTTTAATTTGTACCCTGAGGATCGATGGGGTGGGAGTATTCCCTGAGACTCCGCGGCTGCTCTAGCTACCCTTATAGAAAGCTCACGAGGCTATTGATTTCGTGAGAAGCGGATAAATCTTGCAGCTTTCCCTTCACATTGGTGTTCTCTTCTTTCGTCTCCCTCCTTAAAAAAAATGGAAAACAGGAACCAAAAGACAGTTAGAAAATGTAGACTACATGCGTGTAATAGCTGCTTTTTTTGTCATCTTATACTCAGCCCAACATCCTTTCCGGTTTTCCTGGGATCGGGGGCAATTTCTCCAAGCTGGAAACTTGGAAGAAATAACCGGAGGGGGTGGGGAAAAGGGACGAGAGGAAGCGAGGGCACGATATGTGATCTTTAAGGGAGGAGAGGTGTTTTTTTTTTTGTATATATAAGGTTTATGCTACACTTGTCCAAAGTTAAGGTATTACTGGGAGTTGGGTTTTGATGATACTTCGAGCATTTCGTTGTTGAGCTGGAACTGCACTAAGAGGCACATGAAACTCTAGTCTTTTTTTTTTCACCACACACACATTATCCGTAGCCAGCTCCGAAACACCAATTCTTGGCCCTAAAGACCAACTCTACACTAATTGGCAACAATTTATAGGACTTGAGTTCATGAATGCATTGTCATGGCGCTAAGTTAGTTTTACCCTGCTCGATTCTTTTTTAGACAAACTGCGAGGAGGCGTGTCACTGGTAGTCCAGTGCTTTTCTTGTTTAATTTTTTACGAAATTCCAGTTCTATTTTTCTCTAGTCCAGCATCCGATCTTTCTAAGTAGAGAATTCGCTTCCGTTTTCTGAAGGAAGTGAACTGAATTTAAATAAATTCAATAAAAAAACAGAGGCAACAGATAGAGTGGATTACGGTTAATTGGGACATACAAGAACCCGAATCAATTGGGACCCAATTATCGGTAGCTAAAATAAACAACATAGAAAAAAAAAATCTGTACCGACATCAGGCGTCCCAATTAGCCGAATCCATTGCTAGAGAAATGGAACGACAGTGAACAGTGACGAAGTGACCTAACGATGGGGGAGGAGGATGAGGAAAGGGTAATATAGAAAGATTTGTCCACGCCCCCTTTTTATGAACACACTTATTCACATTGAACGTCGGCGCTCACGACGATGGTCCAAATGACAACTTTTTTTTTGGAAGACACGACCACTCAGTCAGCACTTGCATTGCTGCTTTTATGTAGGTTTCTCCTTTTTGTAGGATACAAAGTAATTGAACAAAGTTGGAGTCCGGATGGGGCAAAATGACGGCCGAGATTGGGCTCGCCATTCAAAGCTGCTCCTTTTTTCCTCTTCCTTCCGCTACTTCTTGCGTAACTAACATTATTCCTCGAGTTCTTCGAAACTTTCCTGGCGATAAGCGATGACAGTAGCAGCAATAGAAGATGTCCAAACCAGCAGAAATCTGCGATAAGGTGTCATTTTTTAAGTTTTTTCGAGGTGCCGTAGAAATGTCGGTGGTGTTTGTGTTAGTAGTAGTAATGGTGGGAATAAAAAGTACGAGTTATTGCAGAGCGTGTGGCATTAAGACGTTGGCGTCCGTTAGCTACTTTTTTTTTCTTCTTCTTGTTCTTTGTGAAATGGCTTTCTTGGAACGTTAGTCGTCAAGAAGGTCGCGCCGATGTCCTTTGCTTCTGCAACAAATAGAAAGGCAGAAGAGGCGAAGCCCGAGGCGGAAATTGGGGCTCATGGCGACGTAGATGAGTGACTTCCAGAAAGAGTTTAATATGCCGAGCCAAAAGACAGAGAAGTGAAGAAAAGGGACGTCGAGTCGGTAGCCGGACAAGTACTCGTAGACGCGGAGTCCCATGTACGGCGACCAGGATAACCAGAAGGCCATGACGAGCACAAAGGACATGACATGGTTCGGATTGGCCAAGTTTTCGCTCAGCGCCGTGGCGTGTTCTTTGTCTTGCTGGTGGAGACACTGTCGCATTTTTCGCATGGTACTGAATATGTAGACATACGTGTACACGATGGTGGCCAGCGTGGGCCCTAACACCAGAATGAGCAAGGTAACCGAGTACGCCCACATGTGAGTCCAATCCAAGTGGCACACGAAAGCCTCGCTATCGAAATGCGGTTGGTTGGAATAGCCTAGTAACGGCGGACAACACGCCATCATGGACGTAAGCCAGGTGAAGACCACCCAACACTGACAACGTGTCCGTGTTTGCACCGTTTCGTAGCGTAAAGGCTTTCGTATGGCCAAGTACCGATCGACAGCAATCCACATGAACGAGTACACCGACACCGCCCACAACGTAGCTTCCAGGTAGCCCGTAATGGCGCACACCACATCGCCGTACATCCAAGTTCGTACCAGCGCAGGATGCACCGAGAGCGGAACCATGATGACGCCAGCTATTAAATCTGCTGCAGCAAGTGACAGCAGGTAGTAATTCATCACTTCTTTCGGACCTAAAGCACCAAAAAATGGGAAAGTAGGAGTTGAAGAAAAAAAGAGAAGCAAGATTAACGGTTTGTAAGAGTGTCACCTGTTGGGCATACTTCTCAATTCCCTACAGAGATAGATCGCATGAATCTTAAATCTCTTCTTATATTTTCTTAGCGAAAAGTGAAGTTTTACATAACCGTAAGAGAAAAGAGAAGTTTGAGTTCCATTTTTTCTTTTCTCATAAGAAAACGTCAAACGAGCGAATCTGGTGTTTCCCTGCAGCTGTTTTACAACTCAAATCTTCGAGGAAAATGGCCATCGATCCTTGGGCCTCTTTTCTAGACGCTTAAACAACCTTTTGTGGTCGGGCGCTGGATTTTGTGAGCTGCCGAAGTGGAACTTCAGAATAGTAAACTCGTGCTACATACCGAGCATTTGGAACGCAAAGTGGACCACCCTTTCATTTCCCCATTTTCATCCTGTCAGTGTCCCCATCTTTACCTGCGCTCTCTGACCGACTGGGTGCTTTTCAGCGTCTAAGTAAACTTTCAACTCCGGGGGCTCGATCATTTCCTTCACCCCGTTTTCCGGACGGAGATTGAAAGTCGATGAATGGAGGAAAAGCACTTCATCGGAATTATTCAGGCTGTTCGGATCCTTAAGAAAAGACGCCATTCACCATGTATCCCGCGAGCGAACAGCGGAAACCAGCAACTTACCACCCTTACTATCTCACGACTCCAGGGAACATGGGTTTCCCTTTACTTCGCAATGTCTCTGTATCGACGGAATCGGTTTGTTAGAGATAAAAAAGAAAGAAAATTAGGTGGCACGTTGCTGATTTGTTGTGCTTGGCGTAGCGTAAATTAGAGTACCCCGATATTGTCGAACAGTGTGACGCAGTGGGCAAAAAGGCGTTAATGATAATAATCACCCTTCCGTCTTCGCATCAGACATTGGTAGTTATTGCGGGAAACCCAACCAAAGCTTAACGAGGAAAAGCTAAACAGCCCCGCGGACGGAAAATGCTTGCGTTGATGGTCGGCGGCGACCAATCTTGGCCTTGCGCCCAAATTGGATTCCGTTTGAAAGTAACTCGTCACATTCTACTTTTCTTACGATCAGTTTCCTTCTCGAAGCTAAAACCCAAAATTCATATGGCGCATCCGACAGAAATAGACAGCTGAGTCACTTAAGTTTGCGTTAAACAACGTTTTGCGACTTGTTTACTATGTTTTTTTTTTTTTTCTGAAAACATGTTTCGACTTGCTCGTTATTTTTTATTACCTGGTCCCGTAAGGAGCGTGGCTATGATGAGCACATTGGATATGATGATGGCGATACCCAGCAATAATATTATTCCGGCTTGGGCAAGGCTTTCCGAGGTCATGACCCCAGACTCCGTGGCAGGCCATCCTTCGCCACCCAGGATTAACATGGCAATACCGTCTCTCTCCCGCCGCCAATCATCGCTTTTATAGCTGTGGGCGCTGGAACAATAGGGGGGAAAATCGTCACACACATTCCATAAGCAAGTTTGTTCCGTATAGTGTTCCGTTCTAACATACAAGAAACGATGGTAGTTAACAAACCTTGCCTATTTTTCAGCTCAAGCTGACGCGTGCATATGACAAGTCTGTCTCCTATCGACCACTTCAGACGTCACCTTTCATCCCTCT
The DNA here is from genome assembly GCA_022885665.1 of Triops longicaudatus. Lineage (NCBI taxonomy): Eukaryota > Metazoa > Arthropoda > Branchiopoda > Notostraca > Triopsidae > Triops > Triops longicaudatus. Next base: position 119,164 of record JAGQDJ010000004.1, on the reverse strand, counting down.
CTTTGTCGTTGTTACTATTAAAACGTTAATCGGATTGAAGCCTGGCGAGACCACGCCCACTTTATGCTTGTCAGGCTTCATCTATAAACCGTCACCGTCAAGGAGCTGTCACCAAGTAAATGCAACTCTACGAACCCGTACGATAACCGTCGCTACACTTTTAGGATTCACGTCTACGCAATTAACATTTACTTAAACCATGCGGTAATACGGCACTTGGGCTAAACCGTGTGTAAGAACATGCACAAAAAGGCTCTGATATTGTATTTCACACAAATTTCTTACATTTCTTACATGTCTTTAGCTAAGCTACCGCTTTGGCTTCGTAGTACATTTCAGACAGTGTGTGTGTGCAATATTCACTTTCTACATAGTGCTACACCAAAGACGCAACCTTACATACCTTTTTCGGTTGTTTAAAGGTTTTTCATGAGGGTAAGAAACCTCTTTTCTTTTGTTTTAGACACCCACACTCCCATTACTTCACGATAAGCAACGAAAGGTTACAAAACGTTGCCTTAGTAGTCCCAAAACATACAGAGATGTTAGCCCTTGGACAAGGAAAAAAAATATAATTTGAGGGGGGGGGTCGCACCGAGGTCTTTAGTCTTACTCCGTGTACGAGCTACTGGTCTCTTCGTGAACTCGCTCTGAAGGCTCAACTCCGAGATCCAGACGCGGAAAGCGAGCACTGAGGGGTGGGGCTTAGTGTATTGAGCTGCACAAGACGAGGCGGGGTTGTATGCTTTAGCCGATACTTAAGTTTTCAAGTTTGTATTTTGAGTCGGTCTCCTCCGTTCACGGCGTTGCCCCTCAGCCGTACAAAGATGAAAGGAATGAGACGGGATTCCCACCCGGGAGTGAAATTAAGCTGATGGGGGAGTTCCTTCGCATACCCAGTCCGCGTAGTACAGGCGTGCTAGCAACTCTCGTAGGGTAGGGTCATTGTTGTGTACTAGACTTAAAGCTTTCGCCCCCCTCTTGCTTGAAAGAAGCAGGAATGGTCCAGCTGACCCTGGAAAACTCATGGATGTTAACCACGCACCATAATGGCTTATTAAAGCCGCCTTCATTAAGCATCAGCTGCCTGGCGTTGTCTACGTGCCTCGTATTCATAATGTTGCTGTCGTTGATCAATATGGATCGAAACTCGTGTATTAAGAGCCTATACCCATGAAACTTTTAACGTCAGCAGAACTGCACCGAAGAAGCAATAATCTGATAGAAGGATAAACTTGTTCTCTGCTACACACAGAAAAACCATGTCTTTATATTTTGTCCTTTTTCTTACGGCTTTTCTGTCGAGTTTTCTGTTATAGAGCGTGCATTGCTTATTGATTTGACGATTCCCTCTATGAAGATGGCCGTGGCTTTCAAACAATAATGTAAGGGGGGTGAGGTTTTGTTTACATATCGATGACTTTTTAATGGCTTTTCCTCCTTTTCTAGGAAAAGCGAAGAAGGGAGATGGGGCGTAATGAATGGCTCCTGCTTGTTTTATTGGAAGACGTTCGTTTCCTGTTCTCTGGAGGACGTACGGCGAATTGACAGCGTGAATTAATGATCCTCCCGTCGAGGAATTTGTTGTTTGCGGTACGACTTTGGCCTGGAACAAGGAGACAAAAAAATGACAAAGCAGCAGGCAGTCTTAAATTGGTGCGTGTAGATGAGGTAGAACTTTTCGACGCTGCCGTCGAGAGGTACCCTGTTTTCTCCCTTTTTTTTTAGCGTGTTTTGCTTCGCTACCCATTTGTAGGTGACCTTCCCCTTCTGCTAAGTTCAGCTGCCGGTTTAATACAAGTATAATGTGCTGGCCGGTTGAAAGCGACAAAGAGCTATTGGAAAGACGCATCGCCCACTTGAAAAATTCCTAAGGGTGGGGACAAGACAGTATAAGCTAAGAAATGGTGGGGCATATAACGCAAGGTAGTTTTGTAGGACGAACAGTCAATTTATTGAATGGCATTCAAGTTAACGAGCTTTTCTTTTGAGTCGGGTTATTGTTGAGGGGCCGGTTCAATGGAAAAAATGGAGCCAAAAAGAACATGCTGAACGACAGGAAATTTGGCTAAAACTTCAGCTTTGTACATTTTGATGAGCCCTTCATTCACTTTGGCCCATTGTGGCACGCCGCTTATATTCCATAATTGATTCGAGTGTTCAGCGAAAGGACCTGTCTTGACTTTGTGAATGAAGTCAATGGCAGCTAAAAACATGTAATCCTTCGCAAAACTCGCGGCGATGTCTGGATCCGGGAACGACTTTGGCAGCAATTTCGGGTGGTCTACAGTAGAAAAGAAACGAAATGTATCGCAAGTTGGCGACCCAATTGAGCGGTGGGCAATTTTGCGCATCTTACCAACGAGTTGAGCACTGCCCCAAATGAAGGGCACGAATTGGTAATCGTCCAAGCTCCAAACGCCGTGACTTCCAGCAGGTTCCATACGGTAAGTTATTTGTAGCTTCCTCATCACTTTCAAGTACCTGCGAAAGGGAGAAAGAAGGAAACCATTTTTGTTGTAGTGAAGACAAAGAGATACGCGAGTGGGGAATTTTACTTGTTAAAAACGGTGAGGGCTGTCGCAGTTTGATCGTCAGGCTGGAAGAAACCTATATTGAATAGACAGCATAGAAACATGACAAAAGACATTTCGTGCCCTGAGCCGTAATCGATGCGAGTCGCGTTGCCTACTCCTTCCACTAGATACGGCGCGATCTCAGGTATTTTGTCGTATAAGTCGGCAGGCAAAGCCTCTTGAAGTAAAACTTCGGCGTTCTGCAATGCGTAAAATGGGACTTCTCTTATTTACTTATTTGCTAAGCTCCTGGCTTTATTACACACCGTCTTCAGGCACTCAAACCAGGTCCGAAAGGCTTTGTTGCCAAAACGCTGGGCCATTTCCAAAGGAGGGATTTCATCAATCCAGCTTTCCATCTTGTCCAAGAGTTTTACTATTTGATTGACGTTCTCGCTGACCGGATATGGAGACTTGTGTTTGGCTTTCACAGCGTCATTAATTGCAATAATAAAACCCATATATTCCTTGGGAAAGCGTGAGACAAAACTTAAACACAAAATATTCTTGTATTCTCTTGAAATTATTCTTACGTGATAAGCTTTCGATTTTAACCACTTGGCCATATCAGTGGGTAAGAAAACTTCTCGCTTTGGTACGGTTGCCATCTTAGTAACCTGTCGAAAATAATCAACACGTAAAATATATTGTCACCGTTCAATTATGCTCACGACTAGTTTACATCTCAATCCATTTTTTCCGGAGATAAAATACGACAGACATTCGTTACACAAGCTGCCATTAATCAAATACGCGATTTAACGGACATCATAAAGTGGTCGTTACAGAGAATCCCCTGAAAGCGGAGATTCGCTCAGGGGAATATGTTGCGCAACGCGGTCCTGAATAGAATCTATAAGCCCTCGAGACAGACTTGCTGACAGACAAGACCTCGAACACTTTGCTGTGGCATCATTTCTGCGAGGTAAACAGCTTTCCTCTGAGATATACCGCATAGATTGGGTGTAAGGCAACATAATTTCTAGAAATGACGTCATAAAAAGTATTCGCTGTACCCCAAAAATAGTCCGGATGTCTGTATTTTTTCAGAAATATCTCATATTATGAATATACATAACCTACAATTAATTAATATACGTTCTGTTATATGCACTGCATTGTTCTACACATTATACTACTAAATTGTTCGTGTTAAAAATTTTTCATTACATTGTACAAGACAAAAATCAACATTTTCTTACAAAATGATACATTTATCACTAAATATATTTCATAGACACTTGTCAAAATCAAAATACGAATTACTCCATTAAATACTAAGTATTTGTACTAAAAAAAAAACACTATTACGCTTTTATTGGAACTTTAAACTTTCGCGAATAAAGCAAAGAAAGCTTATTACAATTTCGGAGCGTTAAAGAACCAATGAAAAAGCTACTAGCCGTCAATGTAACTAAATGCAACACTATCACTGGATGGTGTCATGCTTTGCATTGGTATTTGGACTAGGTTGCGTGTCACGAGATTAGATTACGTTTAATAAAGTTAATTGTCTGATTTATAAAAAGTACACACGAACAACATTTGATACGTACTTGTAAAGTAGCGAAGAATAGTCAAACCGGCAAAGCCGTATTTCAATGTAAATCGCCAACTCAGACGTGGGAGTGTTGTTATTTAACTTCAGGCTCTGTTTACTATCAACCGTTCGGACACGCCCAGCGGCAGAAGAGCCGCCCACTTGTTGAAAAGAGTGGATTTATCCTGCGTTGTTGTGATCGTTCTTTTTAACAAAAATAGCCGAAATATGGTAAGCTTAATTGTCGATTGTATCACATAAAATTATTTTTTAAACTTTATTGTTTTTGCAGGCGGGAAATCCGGAATCTCTGGCCGTCCTCGATTCGTATTTAACGGAATTGTATAGTGGTGCTGCAAGCAATCAAAGGCTGAGCGAAATCCACACGGCTTTAGAGTCGTTCCAGAAGCGAAGAGATGCATGGAAACATAGTCTTTACTTTCTCAGTCACACTTCTAATCATTACGTTGCCATGTTTTCCCTAGGAGTTATCGAGGTAAATGGACCTGAGGCCGTTGACAGTCGTGTACCTTGTGAAATTACTCGCTACAATTAAAGGGCTTTGTTTCTGCAAGCAATTCTTTCATAATACCTATAGAGACGCCATCTTTCTACTTAAAATATTATAACGTTTAGTGAAACTGTAAAAGTGATTCCAATAACCAATACTTGTAGGGTGTACTGAAGATGAATTTACTTAACAAACGTAGTCCATAAAGCCTGTTGCCAATTTCCTCTGTTTTCTTATTTATGACGAGCTTTCAATAATTAGTTCATCATAATGTTTAAAGCATAAATCATGGACATGTTTTCGCTGAGAAGCAAATTAGAGCAGAGAGAATTCGCGGAATCAGCGGAACATGTGGCACGTAGCTAACAGAAGTAGACAGCATTTGCAAACATTCATTGAGTTGCTTCTTGGAAGAAGCTCTTACATTTCCTCGTACTTGTTATCCTCTAAAATCTCAAACGTACACGGCTATGAAAATTGCGTCTGGCTTCCAACGTCCCTTTGTTTCGCGTAATTTAACAGGGTTCACAACTTCTAACAGTTCCTCTTAAAACACCTTCATTAAAAATTTAACTCAAACTCTGTTACAGAATACTATAAATAAAAGTTGGATAGTCCTCAGTCCTGCTGAGCGGTTAGAGCTGCGCTGCATCCTTTATACTTTCATAATGGAACACAGAATGTTGCCCGCCTTTCTTCTCAACAAGCTGGTTAAATTGGTTGTCGATATTGCCCGGTTTGAGTGGCCTGAAAACTATACCGATTTTTACTCCAGTATTATTTCAGTAAGCTTTTGCGTCAGATTATCTATATTCATCCTTCATCTTATTATATCTTCCTACAGCTGATTCATAACCCCGAAACTACGAATATTGGTCTAATTTTTTTACTCACAACGTCTGAAGAGCTGACTTCCGGCAGAGAAGATATTACAGCAAGCAGACGCGAAGAACTGAAGCAGAAACTCTTGAAGGAAGTTCCCCATACGTTAGCCCTGCTCACAAGTAATATTCTAGTTTCTAATGCCTTACGAACCGTCTTCAAGTACTTGTCTCGCATTACAGACCTCCTTCAAAGCGTACTAGAAAGGCAGACACATACTGTCACTGCCACGCCACCTCCATCACCTACCCAACGTCAAGAAAATCTAAATCTTTTCAGTACTTCACCAGTTCATTCAGGTACAAAACTTTTAAACGTAAATATATTACAGTTACAATGAATATAACTGCAGGTTCGCTTTTAACGGGTGTTTTGGGTGGAAGTAAACAGAGTAAAATCATTGGGCCTGGATTACCGCTTTTGGAACCTGAGATAGCCCAAGTTTGCGGCTATGCTCTGCAATGTCTGAGCCATTTATTTTCTTGGATTCCTTTGTCTTCGCACATAAACCCTGCGTTGCTGGCAGTCATTTTTCATTTCGCCGCAATGGGAGTGGAAACTCAGGTGAAACCTTTTTTATACACTTCGGGCCTTATGACTACGACGCACCTTGCGTTGCATAGGAAATGGACGATTCCGAACATTCTACAAACCGCAGCTCCAATGCCTACGATTCATTAGGCGTTCAGGCTATGGGTGTGATCAACGAGATTCTCTACAAGAACTGTGTCCCTTCAGACTTTGAAGATTTTCTCCTATTAATGTTTCAAAGTGCATTTCACATTTTAAGGCGAATGGTAGAAGATGTCGGAGAGTCAGATCGAACTACGTCCCGATTGGATCAGTTGGACGACAAGTAAATATTGATTTCACTGATTTTCTGGAAGCTTATTTTTGTTTAATTAGATTTGTGGACAAATTTACCGAGTTTCTGCATCTTTTTATGTGTTCGCACCTAAAGCGGTTTGAAGGAAGAGACCAGTTTCCCGTTCGCGAATTTCTGGCTTTAGTTTTTAAATTCACATTTCAGCAACCCCGGCTGACAGGGTTTTTATCTTGCTTGGAAACGTGGACCGTATTTCTCGAGTACTTGCTGCAGCAAATAAAGGATTACCGCGTTGATAGGAACGTTATACTCCTCAAGTAAATCAAGCACTCAGCGTCTCTTGTATTATTTCACAGCTTCTTTGAAGTTTTTTGTAAGTTTAATATTTTCCACAGATATAAAGAACCTCTATTGCATTTGACGGAACAAATGGTGCGAAAAATGCAGTTTGTGTATAATCGTTCTCAACTGGAAGAGCTCGACGATCAATTACTAGACGATGAAGTGGGTTTACAGTCTTTTAAAGCTATTTATTAACATTTAATAAAATTTACAGGAAGAAGCAGAGTGGCCAAAATTTTTGAACCAAGTTATTGAAACGTTGTATCGGATTGCAGAAATTATTACGGATGACTTCATCATGCATATAGTGGGGCTTGCATCTGTATTCCAGATTTTTTTTTCCTAACAAATCTTTATTTCGTTTATAGATGAAACCTTGGGGTGAAGCTACAAATGCTTATGCGAATTTGAAAGCGAGCGTGCAAGAAATGCACGGCAAACCTTATCTAGTATTACATGGCCAAGCGGTCGACCAGGCGCACGATCGGTTGAAAGATCTCTGTTCTTTTTTACTTGTAATGGGCCGTTTGGTTCCTCTTTTTACCGGTGATGATTTTGAAAGAATGTGAGTACCTACTAGTTTTTGATACTTAAGTTCCTTACTTACACCTTTATGTCCTTTATTATACTTTCTTCAAGGTTTAAGCTAGGACATGTGATGATGGGAACCTTAGAAGAGATGGCGTCGTTTAATGGCATTTGTCGATTTTACACCATCGATGCGCATCCTGATGTTCTTAAAGCCGATCTTATTGAAGTGTAAGTAAAAATTTTTAACAAATGAAGACTAAGGCTATTAACCTGTTTAATTTCAAAGGCTGAGACAGTTGTACAAAGCTTTTGTTGCACATCTATGCAAAATATCAGTACTTAGCAAGCTTTTGTTCAGTTTTCATGAAAATCGAGTGATTTCGCAAAGAAATTACACAGCTTCAGTATAAAAGTTCTTATGATGTTAAATTTCTTTATCCGAAAGCCTATTATTTTAAAGTTGCAGTGATCGAATTCTTTCTGGTGCACCAGAAGAGATCGCAAAACCGACACCAATCCTCTTCTGGTGACCTCAGCTGTTCTTTCTCATTTATGACAAAGATTTTCATCTCGTTCCAAACCCTTAGGACTAAATTGTGCGTTCTCTACCAGAGGTCTGTTCACTTTTTTCTTCTTTCTACTCTGTATCTCTTCCGAACTAACGCCCTTAAATAAATGTATCTTAAATGCTTGAAGTTGTACAAGTTTCATATAGATATAAAATAGGCGGTTAAAAAGGGACAATGACTCGGTAGATGCGCTCATTTAAAAAAGTCGAGAAATCCTCTTCTTAGAATAATTTATGTAATTATATTTTTTTTTTCATTGTTGGAAAGACTGCTTATTAATTCCTTTTCTTTCTCTGTAGACACGCGCATAGTTTGTCCTGCTTGCAATCATGGTGCCAATGGTTAGCGATTCTGTTCTCATCTGGCCACAGTTCGTTACATGGTCCTGGCCAACTGCTTCTCGTTCCTCTAGTCAATGTTGCCAGTACTGCCATGACCGAAGAAGGCTCAACTACGTTACGTTTATATGTAGCAGCTGGTCAGCTGCTTGTCGCTTTAAGCAGCATTCGCCATAAAGTGGTATGGGACCAGCCAGCCATTCAAAAGCTCTTTGAACCCGCTCCATTTCTGAAATTGCCTGAGCCAGCTCGTAGGCTATTGTATCGCTCACTTTCTCAAGTGTGCGTTTTGCCATGGTCGGGAGCCACGGTACAAGAGCAGAAATGGGACATAAGACGCGAAGCACTGCAGCGACTGCTCGGAAGAACCACGCAAGATTTCCAAGTGGCTATTAAGCAGGCGTGCCACGAAGAACAGAGTAAACTCCTAACGATTTCGTCTTTTCCTGTTTTAACAAGGGGTTTAATTACCTTTTTTTCTTCTGTGATGACAGATAAGACACGGATTTTGAGTGCCTTGCATGTGATGAGCGATTTAGCGATGATTGTCAAGCAAGAATCCAGTCAAAGCAAAGCTGTGGCTTATTCCGCCTTACAAGAGCAAATTCATGTAGCATTACAGTGCTTTCCACTTCATCTTCACCAGCATGGTATAAATTAGTTGTCTAAGCATCTCATATATTTTTTATATAAAAAATGTAAAACTTATTCCATTCCGCATTACAGACGTTTGTGATGCCTTACTTACGTTTTTCTTGGCCATTTTGGATGGATTACAAAGCCAAATGGGAGCGAGTTTAGTAGAACAGTCAGTCCAAATGCTCCTAAATGCTCTCGGGAAAGAGCAGTTGGCGCGAATCTTAGAACAAGGCCAAGGACCTGGTTTACAAGCCGTAGAAAAGTAGAGAGCACAGAATATTCCTAAAAAATGGGCTAGTGTAATTATATGCTTTATGATGGTAGATTTCTCAGGATTTTGGATATAGTGATGCAGGAACCTGCCTCGTCCTTCAAACGTTTTGTAGACGGAACGCTAACCTTGTGTCTGAATTACATTTATCCCATTATTGCCGAGGTTAATTTATTTTGTTTATTTACAATAGAATCGATAGAATTTTTAAATACTGTATTTTCTTCAGAGATCTGCGCCTGATATCAAAATCTCCTTATTTGGCCTGCTGCATACGGTATTGCTTCACCATTGGAGACACTTTTTCAAGAAATCGGCCGTTTTGTCTCTGACGCGGAATCTGGGTTCGAGTTTTGGCTTAGGTCAAACTAATGAAGATGCAGTAGAGCACGTAGAGCAGTTTACGCAAATTATGCAAGCATTGGGACAAGTTTTACTGCAGCCCGATATCGGGGTATTTCGCCAAAGTCTGTCGACTTTGGAGAATCTGCATTTAAAGTGCAAACTTTACGAAAAAGTAAGCTTACCTTATCTGGTTTTATTAATAATCATTATTTGTTGTTTAATCTCTCGAGCCATTGAAACACAGTCTTTGGTTTATTAATTTTAATTTTTTATTAAATTTTATTCTAAGTATGTTTATTATTATTATTTTTCGTATTTGTTCGCTTCTCAAAGAACATTTCAATCATGGAAACGTGAAACCAAACACGCAAACCTCAGTAAATGATTACTTTTATTCAGACTGTGCTTATTCTATCTTGCAGACTGTGTTCAAGCAATCAATGTTGCCCCAGTTTTTGACTGTGTTGATTCAAGTGCTACTGTGCCGTAGCCATGAACTCCTTCGCGATGAAATTGCTGTAGCCATATATAATATGGCTTCGGTGAGCTTTGAAGCTTTCTACGGACATTTCCTCAGTCAATTCCTTGCTTCCATTGAGGGTCTCAGTGAACAGCAACGTCAAGCTTTAGATCGGGGCTTTGAGCGAGAATCAGTAAGTAGCGAATCGTTATCGAGTCACGGCTTCATTCAAAGACAAAATTCTTTCTTTCTTTATTATTTTTTTCATGCCAGGACATGCCTTCATTCACGCAGAGTGTCCATAAGCTAGTGAACGATCTTCGATGTTACCAGTTATGGAACGCCCAAGTTGCCTCAGTGAGCTCGTGAAGGAAAGCTTGAAGGTAAAAAGGCTTTCCTCTTCCTACTTGATGCACTCAAAGATTCGTGGACTATGGTTCTAGTATCCACAATCTTTTGCTTGTACCGCGTCGCATAAATCGCTGTGTTCCAGTTCAGATGAATGTTTCTAATGTTTGCTAAATACGAAACTTTTTCGACGAATAATAAGACAAGGTTTTTTCTTTGTGGGCTCGAATAGGCATAATTTACTGAACACAAACAAGTATATTACATAGAAGAGAGAAAAGAATAGTGAGGTCTATAGTAAATGAAGAGACTAGCCAAAAAATCACATGGAAAACCATGTGTGATCCATTCAAGCACTTTTTGAAGGTTTTGGTAGAGTGAAGAAGCATGGATTTTTTTTCTTTGTTCTTTTGGAGAAGGAAAAAGTTTTTGAGTGAAGTAGCAAATCTCAGGAAACTAAAGATTTCCTTAATTTTCTCGCGCATGTGTCGTTACAAGCCCTTTTCTTTTTCATATCATTGTTAAAAGAATGGCTAGTAGTGTTGGCATACGAAGGGGTCGTTTGAAAACTGTTTTCGTCATCGTTGGGAACTGCAAGTCATTCTATTTTGTAAGCTGCCGCGTCAAGTTCGCTGAATGAGGAAAAGTCGTCAAATGTAAAGGTTCTCGTGTTGCGCGCGAATTCGAAATCAGTCGTCAAGGGGACCCCACAAGAGTGACGCACAGGGCTTTCGCGTTGATTTTGGCCATAAAATTGTTGAGACAAAAAAATTAAAAGAAGCTAGGGAACATCTAACCAAAAGCTGCAAGAAAACACATAAAAAATTAGTATTGCCAATTTTTTTTTATTTAAGAAACAATTTAATGTTGAGTACTTACGACACACACACAGCAGTTGCACGTTCACGTCACCAGCAGGCTCGGTTGATTATTTACTCGTCAATTTTCTTGGCACGGGGCTTGCTTTGGGGCTGTAATTACAAAAATCAGTGTCAGAAAGAGTTTTTGAGATATTGAAAGTATTTATGGCTCACGGGTGGTGAAAGGCGGGAAACGGAGCCACCACGTCCCTTGGCCCTCAACTTGGCAACGGTTTGGTCAGCAACATCAGCTCGCTCTTCAGCTTCTTCCAATTCTTGCTGCGCCTTGCGGAATTTGGCCAAGTTCAAGGCAGCGATTTCTTCCTGTGGTATCGAAAACAATGGCATTTAATTTGTGGCAGGTTAGGAAAAGGAGTTGAATAGGTCACTTACGGCTTCCTCGATCTGGCGCTTGTAGGTCTTGATCTTCTGTTGGAGTTTATCAACCAAGTCTTGCATACGTTCGTGATTCTTGCGGTCCTCGTCGGACTGGAAGGTGAGTTCCTTGATGCGACGTTCGGATTTGCGGAGGTTCTTCTGGGCATCGGCGTGGCGTCGTTGTTCGCCGTCCAATTCCTGTTCCAATTCGCGAACTCGTTGTTCCAATTTCTGGATGATCTTCTTGCCTCCCTTGAGGGCGTTGCTTTCGGCTTCGTCCAAGCGTACTTGCAATTCCTTGACTTGAGCTTCCAATGCCTTGCGGGCCTTCTCTTGGCCTTGGGCGTGTTCTTGCTCGGCGCGCAATTCGTCGGCCAAACGAGCAGCATCCACCATGGCCTTCTTGGCCTTCTCTTCCGAATTCTTGGCTTCGTTCAACATCTCCTCCAAATCCGCCTAATTCATAAAAAAGTACATGTTTAGTAAAGAGGTAACAAAACACGACTAATTAAGGTAGTAAAGGGTTTCTGGTACTTACATGCAGAGTTTGCAGTTCGGATTCGAGTTTCCTCTTGGCGGCGCTGGTGGAAGCCAACTGGGCGTTGATTTCGTTGAGCTGTTCGTGCGCGTCGGCGAGTTCGGTTTCGGCTTGGCGGCGAGCGCGGTCGGCTTGTTCCAAAAGTGTTCGGGATTCTTCGAGTTCTCCTTGCAAGGCGTGGGCACGGCGTTCGGAGATGCCCAATTGTTCGCGCAAGTCGTCGCGGTTGCGTTGTTCTTCCTCGAGGGCGGTCTGGGTTTCCTTGAGCTGTTGTTGGTAACGCTTGATGCTCTTTTGGGCTTCAGCGTTAGCCTTGTTGGCGTGGTCTAAAGCGATTTCGAGTTCGTTGATGTCGGATTCCAACTTCTTCTTCATGCGCAATGCCTCGGCCTTGCCCTTGGCTTCGGCTTCCAAGGAAGCTTGCATGGAGTCGATGGCGCGTTGGTGATTCTTGCGGGTGTTTTCGAATTCTTCTTCCTTCTCTTGGATGCGACGGTCGATTTCTTGGCGGACCTGGGACAATTCCAATTGAGCGCGCAAGACCTTGTTTTCTTCCTGTTCGAGGGCGCCTTCGGCTTCCTCCAAAGCGGCCTGGAGTTCTTCCTTCTCGATTTCCAAGCGTTTGCGTTGTTTCTCGATTTCGTGAACGTTGCGGCCACCTTCGCCGATCTGGTCCATCAGGTCCTTGATTTCATCGGCCAAGTTCTTGTTCTCGCGACGGACTCCTTCCAATTGTTCTTGGCCTTCGTCGTAGGCGGACTTGAGGCGGAAGAGTTCGGTGGAGTAGTTGCGGCATTCCTTCTGGGAAGCGTCCAATTCGGCAGCGAGGTCGTCAACCTTGGCCTTCCATTCGGCAATGACCTTGTCGAAGTTCTTGCCGCGTTTCTCCATTTGAGAGGCCAAAGTCTGGGCGCGTTCAACTTCGACTTGCATGTCTTCCAAGTCTCCAGACAAACGCTGCCTGAGCTTCTCGAGGGTGACAACCTTGACATTGAGGGCTTCGATGGTTTCCTCGGCTTCACCCAAGCGAGTCTGCAACTTACGCCTAGGGGGAAACAGATTATTTGAAAATGAGTTATGTTTTTGAAAATGCGATATCGTACTTGGCTTCTTCGAGTTCCTCAGTGCGGGCAACACCTTCGGATTCGTATTTGGAGCGCCACAATTGAGCTTCGGCGTTGGCCTTGGACAATTGGCGTTGCAAGTCAGCCTTGCCTTCGGATTCTTCTTCCAATTGTTCGCGCATACCGTCCAAGTCGTGTTCCAAGTTGCGGAATTTGCCCAAAAGGGTGGCACGTTCCTACATATTCCAAGTAATCATTAGTAAGTGTAAATCTGAATTTAGAAAAAAGATTTTAATTTCTCGAAAGGTGAGAATGCACATACCCTGGCTTCTTCGTCGGCCATGCGCTTGGTGTCTTCCAATTGGGTGGCCAAGGAGATCTTGATCTTGGACAATTGGGAAACTTGGGATTCGGCATCTTCCAATTGGCGCAAGAGATCGCTGTTCTCCAAAGTCAACTTCTTCTTGGAGGCATCGAAGTCGTTGAGGGAGCGGTTGGCTTCGTCCAACTTGGCTTGGACTTCGTTCAATTGCTGTTGCAATTGCTTGTTGTGCTTTTCAGCGGAAGCCTTTTATATTATCAGACAGATTTATTAATAATGGGTTCATTGAAGTGACTGGAGCTTTAGTTGTCAGAATTAAGGTACTTCAAGCTAGGTTTTCAGTGATTAGCTACTCGTTAAGGATTATTGGCACGTTTCGAGTACCTTTTCGGCAGCCAAGTGGTCAGTAGCAGCTTTGGTGCTGTCCAACTCAGACTTCATGGTCGAGCGATCTTTTTCAGCCCTGTCATGTTAGGTTTGTACAGGGGGTTTCGGTTTTGATGTTGAGTCGGAGTGAGTTTTGAATACAAGGGGAGTGAGAGGAATATGGGGTGAGAAGTAAAGAAGCCATTAGTTAGCCATCGTTCCGTTTTGGATCGACATTAATGAGCGGCGTTTGGTGGTATACGTGATGAGTTGACGTTGTTAATGTTAGTAACTCCACACAGTGTCATTCAGCTGGCGTGCAGTTGTCAGTTTCAGCGTATTGGGGGGTACAATCACCTTTTCGGCATTGATATGGTCATTGGCAGCGCGCAAGTCGTTGGCTTCCGACGCGATGGTGGCGCGGTCCTTCTCAGCCCTTTGGGTATCATTGCGCCGCAGAATAAGGAAGGGATCGGGGGTTGCAATTGAAATAAAACGCACAAAATTGAGCTAAATTCTATGATGAAGACAACTAAGTCGAAAAATGGTGGACGATTCCTTCAAACGTGCATTGATGTTCGTTGCCATGATTCAAAAATGCTTTTCTCAAACTTCTTTTCCTTATGAAAAAAATGACGAAATGTCATGCGACGAAAACAAGCGCTTAAAAAACAGCACTTGAAAAAAGTTAGTATCAGACGTGGAATGAATGGATGGAATGTACTGATGAGAATACACAATTTTTCGATACGATTTTTAGAAAATTGCGTTGAATGAACTGGATGAAACTGAATCGATAAGGATGACACTGGGATAAGCGAATGGAATGAAGTTGAGTGAAACGAATATTGCTATAATAAAGCAATGATGGTAGGATAGACGAGTACGTACTTGGCCTTCAACTTGTTGAGTTGGTCGATTTGTTCTCCCATCTCAGCGACGGCATCGTTGTGCTTCTTGCGCAAGTTAGCCAAAGTGCCTTCGTGTTGGATGTTGGATTCTTCCAAGTCACGACGCAATTTGGAGAGCTCAGCTTCGCGCTTCTTGTTGAGTTCGATTTGGGCAGCAGTGGCACCACCGGCTTCTTCCAAGCGCTCGCCGAGTTCTTCCAATTCGCGGGCCAAGTCGGAGCGTTGCTTCTCAGCCTTGGCGCGGGCTTGACGTTCGGCTTCCAATTCTTCCTCGAGCTCTTCGATGCGGCCTTGCAATTCCTTGATCTGCTTCTGGAGTTTGCCTACCAAGGATTGCTCGTCTTCCAACTTGGCGTTCAAGGAAGCGATTTCCTTGTCCTTGCGTTGGATGGTTTGTTCGAGCTCCTTCTTGTTGCGTTCCAAGTCAGCCACGGCTTCTTGGGTCAACTTGAGGTCACCTTCTGTCTTGCGCTTGTTCTTCTCAATGTCAGCGCGGAGTTTCTTCTCGCGTTCCAGGGAGTCTTCCAATTCGTCCAAGGTTTGTTCCAACTTGGCCTTGACTTTGTTCAAGTGGTTGACCTTGTCTTCGGAGGCTTGCAAGTCCTCAGCGGTCTTCTGGTTGACTTCTTGCAAGTGCTTCTTCTCCTTGTTGATCTTGTTGATGAGTTCATCTTGGTGGGCGATCTCATCGTTCAAGGTCCTGATTTGGTGGTCCTTGGTGGCCTTGTCTTGTTCAGCCTTCTGCAAGCTCAATTCCAAATCTTCGACGTCCTTCTTAACTCCGCCCAGCTCTTGTTCCAATTTCTTCTTGTTCTGGAAGAGTTGGTTGCGGGAATCCTCTTCTTGGTTGAGGCGCTCTTGGATATCCTGTATTTATAACACAAACAAGAAACCCTTCATTAGCCCAATGCTGAGAGATAGGTCAAACCCCAGTATCACTGTGTCTGTTCAACCAAACATAAACCCCAGAAAGACAGAAAAACCACACTCAATCCCGAAATAGATTGGCGTTGACCAAAACATAGGATTCTCGAAACATTCTCGAAACATTTGAAACCATACCTGATCTAAACTATCCATGCCTGAAAATGCACAGTCTAAAAGGGGCTTTAAAGGGGGGAAGGATGCAAACACACACGCAGGAAAAAACAACAACCAAAATCTAGACGGAAATCTAAATATTGAAACACCCCGGGAACAAGAAAAGGAAATTCACACAATTTCTTCTCGTTTCCTAAAAATAATACTCAAAATCTACAAATTGCTCTAGATAGGAAGGGTAGGACGTGCTATCCGGCACAGGAGCACACCAAATTGCAAAAATCTGTTCCCAGACTAGTCAACCACACTGAATAAATGCTGGCAGTTGCGAACACAAGAAGGCTGCTCGTAGAAATAGGAGTAATACTCGCTGCGTTCAAAGAGATGTGTAAGCAAGCTCCGCCAAGACTGAACTGATTCGTCTACCTGGAGAGACCTCAAGAGCAAAGATAAGCTTCGACGCCGACTGGGAGACGTCGGCGACGCCTCTCACCGGTCCACCTTCGGATGTGATGACTAATAGCGCTAAATCAAGCTGGGTAAAGGCATCCCAAAAGGTGTTGGCAAAAATATGTATATGGCCTTTACAACTCTATAGGGCCCATTACACCCTTCCGAAAGCTATTTGGGGCCATAGAAATGTCTGTAGGAGGAAGTCTTTTTAGGCCAAGTGTTGATTTGCTTCAAACTCGCTTAGCTACAGTGATGACGTTCCGACGCCAGCTGCGAAGGCTTGCCCTTGGCTAAGATTGACAATGATTTCGCATTTGCCAAGCCATATTTAGAACCACAGGAGCACCGGAACACTTGGAATTAGATTCATGTCTAGCGCATCAAAGTTGTAAAAAGCGTGTGATGTATATCCGCTTCAGACAGGCGCGAAATTGGTGCCACTTTTTTTGGCCCCAGATTTATGACTCCAGTCTTTTACGAGTACGAACTCACATGGAGGTTAATATGTAGCCTAGTTTAGTCACTTTTTGAGTTTTGTTTTTCTTTGCACATTCCGGGTGCAGCCTATTTTAGTAACTCGAAAATGGGAAAAACTGTTCATTTTCGTGCTTGGCTAGCTTCTACCTTCTTAGGTTACTAGTGCTGATGTAGAAGCCAAAAATAGGCTATTTGAGAATTTGAGGGCGAAGCGAAGAAAGCGAAGTAAGTCGAGTTACGTCGAGTGTTACTTAGTAATTTACCCTAAGTTGCAGTGAATATATTTCTGACTAGCTCTTGGCGAGGTAATTGAGCGTTTCTGTGTGTTGGCAACATGAAACAAGTATGCTCATATCGCTTTCGATTGAGAACGTGCGTCGGAAGTAATGTAGTGTTGGTGTGACTTACGTTCAATTGAGCTTCCAAGTCAGCCTTTTGGGCGGACAACTTTTGCTGCTTGGCCATGAATTCGCTCATGTTGCCGGACTCGGCTTCCAAGCGGGCCAAGAGTTCAGTCTTCTCGGACAACAACTTAGCGTTGGCGGCTTCGACTTCCTTGCGCAATTTCTCTTCCTTTTCGAAGCTTTCTTGCGCCTTGGCAGCCTTCTCTTCCAAAGCCTTGATCTCATCCTCGACGCGGGTGACGTTGAGGAGGGGCTTGACCTTCTGCCACATCTTCCACCAGGGCCAGGTGCGCAATTGCAAGTATTTGCGCAAGTTGCGTTGGACAACTTGGAGGGCAATACTGTTGTACAAGCATAGGACAGGATATTAGTTACGGAACATGTCATTGGAGGCTGAGTTCGCTCAATTACCGTTGGTCTTGGAGTTTCTTGTATTCCTTCAAAGTGAAGTAAGAACGGATGGCAGATTGGAGCCAAGTGATGATCTTGGCCAATTTGTCGTCACGCATTTCTTCAAGTTGACCCAAAGTACCGGCCTTGAAGAAGACCTGTTTGCAAAACCCGCGTTAGAGAATAAAACATATTTTCATGGAAGCAATAGGGTCGGATTGGCGGAACTGAAGACAGAAACAGAAAGAGATTCATGCAACAGAAAATTGGCGAAATGGTTGAAAATACGCTGAATAGCATTCCAACATAGAAAGAAAAGGGAACATAAAAATAAGCCTACCTTCCAGGCCCCAAGCTTACCATCTCGACGCAGTATTTTGCGTGATGGGTTGGATTACTTTGCCTTAATTGCAAGCCGTGAGTGGGGTGGAGAGTGGGTAATATTAAAGATAGGGTCAGGGAAATGGGGTGCGTGAATTTGGTAGTCTAAATGATACTGCGCCTTAAGCGTAATTTGGTAGATTGTAGATTTGTTTGGCTCAAAGAAATGAAAAAAAAAATGAAGTGATGCGAATTAATTGGCTTTTCCTGGCATCGCGGTCTCCTGTAACTGGCGCTTAGTTTTGCTGTTTGAGGCTCTGAGCAAAAATTCAAAGTTATGATAGCAAAGTATGAAAAAAAAGCTGTCGGAAGCTTTGCGTTATGTAGTGCGCGGACGGAAGTACCTTATTGTGTCCCATACGGTAAAAACCAGGATCTATGTTGACCGCTTCCAAAATGATTTGGGTAGCTTTGTCGGCAGGAGTAGAATCCTTGACGATGTTGGCGCATAAGAGACGGTAACTGTGATGGTACAAAATAAGGGTCTAGAATTCGATTGATTTTAACTCGTGAAGTACAGGTTCGAAAATTTTGAGCGTATCGCCCGTAAAAGTTGCCTTTTTAAACAAAATAACAGTATTCCTTTGCCGAAAGGAAACTCCTTCAAATTCTCGCCGAGGTATTGCTGGTGGTATTCGATGGGAAGGTAGAATTCTGGTGTGTGGGGAATAGCATGCAACCTTACCGTTCGTCGTGAGACCAAAGGCTTAGTAATAGAACTCTTTCCAAGGGGTGGGGAAACCAAATCTCGCAAATAAATCCTTCAAAGGTATTTGAAACCAAATCGGAAAAACTTTTCCAGGGCTAAACTCAAAATGTGGAAGGGAAACTCTGTAGCAGAAAAATCAGTGAAACTTGAAAGGGTGAAATGAAATTTGAAACCAAGAACGAAAACGGGGGCAAGAGAAACTTATGTGTTTGTGTATAGATTTGAAACGTGCCTTGGTGTGTCCCAAACGGTAGAGTTCTGGGTTCAAGCCAGTCTGCTCTAAGATATAGGCAGCAGCCTTTTTAGGGTCTTCCTCTGTCTTGGCGGCGGCTCCCAAAATGAGATAACTAGAACATTGCGGGCAAGCAAGAGTTAGGTTAATAAGCGAGTTAATGGATACCAACTAGAGTTCTATGTCAATTGGCACAGCTAGTGTATGCCAGTAAGTTGCCCTAGTACTTCCTAGAAATCATAGCATTGGTTAAGTGCAGCATTAACGTTGTCTAGAGCTAAAGACGATAGCGTTGGACAGTGACAGAAGCAGAAGGACGGACCACGTAGATTGTCTATGGCCTATGTGGTGGTATGTGAGAGATACGTGCCTTGGTGTGACCTAAACGGTAAAGTTCCGAGTCCAACTGGACGGCTTCCAAGCACAATTGGCAGGCTTTCTTTTCATCGACGGCGTTTTTCATGGCTTGGGGAGCGAGGATCATGTAACTGGAAGTCGCAGGTTAGGAAATATTAATTTTTTAAAATAAAAAAATAGCGTAAGCTCGACGGGTGCACTCAACATGGCGCTGTTCAGTCCTTTCTATCAAGTCTACAATCTTTCTAACTGATAGTTACGGCGTAAAACGGAATAAGTTTGAATTATTCGTAATAACATCGAATCTGAAGGCTTAGTTTAGACTGTACTAGTAGCTTTACCAGTGATGGAACAACTTACCGGTGCTTGAAGTCAGGGTACACCATCCTGTTGGGGAAACCTTTACGGCAAATACGGATACCTTCAAGTACACCGTTACAGGTGAGCTGGTGCATAACCAAGTGGGAGTCAATGACACCTAAAAAAGACATATTAGTCGAACGAAGTCACGGAATAGGAGAAAAAAAAGCAGCATTGGGCCAGGGATAATAGGATTTGCGAGGTAATGAACGTAGAAGGGTATAGAAGCCGAAGTATTGCTTTGCCAGAACGTATTTTTTTTCTTTTTTTTTAGTAAAGAAGAAAAGCTAGAAGCTTGACATGGCGGGAATTGGCGCAAAATCTTACCAGCCGCTTTTTGCTCATTGGGAATGATACAACGAACGAAATGGGGTTGAGTACTACGCAGGGTCGTCATCAGGTTGTTGAGTTGTTCCTAAGGGTACGTCAATCCCAAAAGACAACAATAGGTGAGAAGAAAGGGTTGGAATTAGCAAAGGTACAGTGTAGACTGGTTCACATGACTAGATATTAGCTGGATCGGTCGGGAAACGAGAGAATGGAGACGGGGTTGAGACTAGACGGTACATGACGGTACGGGACAGTACGGGACACGGAATGCCTAACACGGAAGCTTAAGGAGACGAACACGAGAGACCGGCTTCTAGACTCTTGAGTGGTAAAGAGCAAAGGTGGACAAGTAACGTACCCGCAGCTTTCATTTCATTGGGGATGATGCAACGAATGAAATGAGGAGCCGTACTATGTAAGGTGTGCATCAGGTTGTTCAGTTGTTCCTGGGAAAGTCAGGTTAACCAAACCGAATTTTTGAGAACACGTTGAAAACTGACATATGACATTAAAACGCTTCGTTTGCAAAAGAAAAAAGACCTAACAATGCTCCCCGGAATATTTTTCGCGAATTTCGGAAAAGAAACAGAATGATCGGCTATTACAAAGGAAGGAGGAGGAGGAAAATAATGCAAAATTGTATCCTGGCCCTGGATATGAGGATAAGGGGACAAAAACCTACCGGCAGCCTTCATTTCGTTGGGAATGATACAACGAATGAAGTGAGGTTGAGTGGAGTGCAAAGTCTTCATCAAACCGTTCAATTGTTCCTATTTTGGGGGGACGAAAAAAAAATCGTTGAAATGATCTGCGGATTGAATTCCTACAAAACTCCACGGCAAAAGAAACAACGGGGTGCGAAAAAACTGCAAACTGGGAATTCATGTCTCAGAAATGTGGTCAAACTCTAAAAACGGGGAAAACTCGTATAGAAAGTTGCGTGCACTCCAAACTCGAGAAGAAAGAAGGGATGGAAGAAGAACTTATTAAAAAAAATAGAAAAATGGATTGGGACACTTCAAATCAGGGCCTATGTATCGTGCTTCGGATAGTGAGGGGAGGGAGCAAACGAAAGTGAATTTCTGAATGTATCAAATAATTGAATCTCTTAAATATATTGTGAGTAAAAAAGTTTAAAAAGTGAGTCGGTACATGCTTTTCTTGCATGGTAGCGTGCATCTGCAGGCGTGGAGTTAAGATGTAGAAATGTATCGCGTGCTAATGTTGCAAATATAATGTTAAAAAAGCGAGCGAACCCTGTAAGCAGATGAGACAGTAGCAAAGCCACCACCCTTCTTGCCACGACCACCTGCGAATTAGCACAAGAGAAAAAAGACAACATTGAAGCCAACCGTCAAAGTCAGTGAAAGCCATCAATGGTCATTAACAGCTGCAGCATAGTTTAGCATCTGCAGTTTGTCCAGTGGTCACGTGTTTGAATTGGCTTAAGTCAGAAGCTGTAATAAAATGAGTACAGAGCTGAAGAACAGCCATAATTAGTTAAATTATTCTGAAGAAATAAGCTATTAAGAATCATTAGAGCCGTTTCGGTATAGCGAAATTTCGGTTGCTGCACCATTCAGCATTAAGTATACACAGCCGCCTCGTTCTCGTAGATCGCGGAAGCTAAATGAGAAAAGATTATTTACCCTGTAAAGGGCAGACACGGTCTGGAAAGCCGAACCCTTGCCACGTTTAGCACCTGAAAATGTTCAGGATTAATGTATGTTTCTAATAATCCGCAGCAAGTCATGGTGACTTGTATCCTCGTCGAAGTTTGTTGCTGGTCGTAGTCGATTATTATCCGTTTCGTGATGCTATAAATGCTTACATTAAGACCACAAGACATGTCAACTTACCCTTGCCACCAGCATCAGCAGCACCACCAGATTGGCCAGGATGATCGGCGAAGATTTCCTTCAACAAGTTGTTTTCACCCTTCTTGAACAAGTCGACGACAGTGTCGTTCAATGGATCCTTGTTCTTTTCCAACCAGCCGGTAACATTGTAAGGTACCTTTTTTTCAGAAATAAGAGAAAAATTGGTTTAGGGGCGAATCTCGGGAAGTAAGACAAATATTTACAGTGCCGGCGTAGTGAACAATGGCGAAGTGAGCTTCTTGCTGGCCGGGCTTGGGGGGCTTGGGCTTGACGAAGTTGTTGGACTTGCCCAAGTGGTTGTTCTTCAACTTTTCTTCAAAGCTCTTGTCGGTGGCTTTGGGGAACATAGACTCTTCTTCTAAGATGGACAAGACACCCATGGGCTGTTGGCGGAGTATAAAAGTTTGCATTAGATGGAGAACATAACCAAATGTTCCAAAAGAGTTTGAAGCTGAAAAGGCAAGCAATTGCGTACCCACCATGATTTCTGTGGCATGATTTGCGCATGCAAAAAAAGGATGAAAAAAAATCAACATGAAAAGCACATCAAGCCGCACACTACTTATCTAAAGCTTTGCTTGAATAGATTTTTGTTGGAGCTTGCAGCGTATTAGGAACCTTCACCAGTTGAGTGTCCTGTAAGGCGTCAATTGTTTGCAGATTTTTTATAAAGCTAGTAGAAAAAGCTCAAGAATTGCAGCTTAAAATAGAAAGTTCGGCTTGTTTAAGCAGCGTAGCTTAATAAGTTGAGTCAACTTCTGCGAGAGTAGTTTTTGAAGGCCGAAATTAGCATTTTTGGCTCTGTGAATGGCAACAGCTTATTTAAGAGTATTTTTTTGTGGCGAAAAAGCTTTCGGCGATGGCGCAGGCAGAGTTGAGTACCTTCTCGATAAGGTCAATGCAGGCTTGCAAGTCCATTCCAAAGTCGATAAAGGTCCACTCAATGCCTTCGCGCTTGTACTCTTCTTGTTCCAGTACAAACATGTGATGGTTGAAAAATTGCTGCAACTTTTCGTTGGTGAAGTTGATGCAAAGTTGCTCGAAACCGTTATACTGCGTATAAAGACAAACCAACCGGATGTATGACTAGAGAGTCTATCTTAGAAAAAATTTAACCTCAAATTCGGTTCAGGCAATTGGAAGATCTGTTGGCAGTTGTTGAAGGTGGTCCTGCAATTATGTCGGCTTTCTACCTGTGAGGCACGTTTCTTGAGGATGAGTGCATAGTTTAAGTTTTTTGTCTAAAAGACTACTATTTAAGCTTAAGCCTTTGCGAGCAACGAAGTGAATGGCGCGGTGAAGCAAGGGTTAGTTTGCTTGTTGACTTGCAAGTAACGAGACTTGTTGTCTTTTAAGAGGACATCGACACGGTGTCGTAGAATCGAAGAAGTACCTTCTCCATGAGATCGATGCAGGCTTGCAAGTCCATACCGAAATCCATAAAGACCCATTCAATGCCTTCCCTTTTGTACTCTTCTTGTTCAAGAACGAACATGTGATGGTTGAAAAATTGTTGAAGCTTTTCATTGGTAAAGTTGATGCAAAGCTGCTCGAAGCCGTTATACTGGGCGGTGAGAAAAAAAAGGCACCAAGTTCAGTTAAGCTAGCTGAAGCTTGCGAGTTTTCGAAGGCCAATGGTGCGTTGTTGAGCGATTCAGTTATCCCCTAACTGGTATCTAAAAAGTCCTTTAGGCTTGTGAACGCTTACTTACTTGTGTGGTGTTGTCGACATGCACGAAGAGTTTCGAATCCCGGAATCCGTACCCGGTGTGTGTTATTGGACTGAGCAACTCTATGTTAAAGCAACCATGCACCAGTAACACCGTGTTGTCAGCTCCTAAAAAGCCAGCTATACCTTCTCCATAAGCTCGATACAAGCTTGCAAGTCCATGCCAAAATCCATGAAGACCCAGTCGATGCCTTCCTTTTTGTATTCTTCTTGTTCAAGCACGAACATGTGATGGTTGAAAAACTGTTGGAGCTTTTCATTGGTAAAGTTGATGCAAAGCTGCTCGAAGCCGTTGTACTATAGAGGAATAAGCGTAAAGTTTAGGAAGCGGCGTTAATTATGGCTTTCTAGGGTTAAGGGCATTTTTCAAAGCTTTAGATCGGCGCTAGAATGCTATTTCGCGATTTAAAAGTTAGCCGTTGCTAGTTGCGGTATTCGCTTTACCTGAAGGCTTAAAATATGGATGGACATTGAACGAAGTCATTGGTACTATGTAAAATTGGATAACGTAAAAACTAAGTTCTGTTTTGAATGGCCACCGAATTGCTGAAAACTTTCGATTATGTATAAAATCTTATGAAGTATGGAGGAAAGGTAGGAAACTTACGTCGAAAATTTCGAAACCGGCAATATCGAGTACACCAATGAAGGTGACACGCTTTTGTTTGGTGTCAAGAGTCTCGTTACATTTCTTCACCAACCACTTGAAGAGACGATCGAACATGGCCTTGGCCATGGCACCGATGGAGTAAGCGACCTAACATATTCCGTATTACAATAACCGCATGTGGAAATAGTCATAGCCATCCGTACCTGATCCTTGTTACGGCCCTGGGTGACGAATTCGTTACCGACCTTGATCCTGGGCTTAAGGAAGTTGTTGTAGAGAAGAGTATGGTCAACGCCCAACAACTTGGCGACTTTTTCACCTTCCTAAAGGTGCATAATACATAGTGATGAGTAAATTGGACAAGATTCGTGTAAAAAACGGGACATACAGCAGTGCCGTCAGCTTCGGCCTGTTCTTCGCGACCCCTTTGCTTGAATTTCATTCCACCGATGTGCATGACGGAAGCGGTGATGGCGTAGACATCGTTCTTTTCTTCCTGGGTGAAACCGAGGACGTTGAAGGCTTCCTATTGGTCAGAAGGATATGGTATGCTTTAATGTATATTCCGATGGATAGGCAGGTTTTCAGTACAACTTCAACTTACATCGGTGAAACCCATTTCTTCGGCGTCATCCATACCAGCGACGGTGACTTTACCTTGGCTGACAAAGTGGTACTTGTAGATGTCATCACCCAACAAGCAGAGGTCATCTAGAAAGAAAGAAACACGTTAGTCAGTATTTCTGTATGTGGAGAACATGAAACAATGAACGTACCGCGGAGTCCGGGGACTTTGTTGGACATCATTTGGTAGAAAATGTGGTAAGAACGTTCCAAGCTTTGTTGGGAAATCACACGAGCTTTTTCAAGCAAGTCTGGAAATTAGAGAGAAAAAGTGTAATTGTTGTCGGTTCGTGAGGTTCGTTATGTCTTACAGGTTTCGATGTCAGCACCAGCCAATTTGCCGGAGTTACCGAAGTGAATACGGATGAATTTACCCTGTGTAATAGTGAATTAGCATTTTTTTCGATTCGAAGTCGCGTGTTTTGAGTCAACTTACGAAACGAGAAGAGTTATCGTTACGGACGGTCTTGGCGTTACCGAAGGCTTCAAGTACAGGGTTAGTTTGCACGACTTGATCTTCCAAGTTGGCCTAGAAATGGACAGAAATTCGTTAATTCCACGTGGAAAAGAATTGGTGGAAAAATAATGACTTAAACAGAAAAACCGCCGAATGCAGAGCAGAGCTTTTAGCATTAATTCATTAGCCAAGTAAGCTTAGGTTACCTTCTTTTCTTCGCCTTCCTTCTTCTTGGTGGAAGCACCGACATTGGCAAAGTAAGCAATTACTTTCTTGGTGTTTTCAGTCTTTCCGGCACCAGATTCACCGCTATGTATTAGAGAGAAGCGTCATAAGATTTGCGTAGCCAAGCTGACGAAAAGCAATTTAACGAGAGTTTCGTTTTCCACCATCTCTGTTTTGTGTGAAAATTTCTGTATGCGCTTTAAAGAACGTGTGTAATGAACGTTAGAGAAAAATATTGGAAAAAAGCGTGTTTCGAGAGCTTGAAATTTTAAGCTAGTAGCAATCCTTGTGCAAAGTTACGGCATCAGCCGCAGTTTTCGCGCTTGAAAAAAATTCAGCCTTTTCGTTTAGCGTTGTCTTCGGCTGTTAAATGGTTCAGTGGCATAATAGAGCTTTAAATGTCGTTTTCCAGCATTTCAGCCAATGCCAAAGCGTTCAAAGCGTTTGTCCCAGGAAAAGAAGAACTTTTTAAAAAAGTGATAACTCCAACTTACGCCTGTCGTAAATTGGTACTTTTTATCCGAACGAGCGATATAGGCAAAATACTGAATGACTTTCTTGGTGTTTTCAGTTTTCCCGGCACCACTCTCACCACTAGTTTAAAACCCGCAAAAGAAATCAGTTACTACTTCCGAGAGTGCTTTTGATTATTCCAACCCCTGAAATCTCAAAAACTTTCTGTGTGAATTGCCTGTTAACTGTGAAGTTGATTATATGACGATAAATCCCTTAAGTTTGGTTTATATAAAACTAAGATTTTGAAAAAGTGTGATGTCTAGGATGGAAAGGAAATCGACGGCACGGAGGGCGATACTTACGTAATAAGCATAGACTGGTTTTCACGGTCTGGAAAGAAAAAATAACATTGTTGTTATAAAGCATCCAATAGGGTTCTTTGCGTGTCAGATCTTCGGCGAAGGGGAAACTGCCAGAAATTGCTCCGTCGAGAGGTTCTTTTATGATTCTTAAATTAGTAGAGTGGTAAGAGCTCAGCTTAGCGTGCCGATTCGGGAAGGTTCGAGGCAACCTCCCAAAATACATTCGAGCCCCCATCCCGACGGAAAGTTCAGAAATAGTCTCTGCAGCCCAGGGCTTACGGGGAGCCGTAAAAGGAGCGTCCAAGCCATCACCTACGGTTTCAAGCGTTCTAGACGTGTCCAAACGTGCCAAAATCTCCCTTTTCCACGAGAAAACTTGGAAAAATGTTGCAAGTTTTTCAGGAGCAATTTCTGGGTTTCCTGGTTTGGCTCAAGTTTGTTTGTTTTTTTACTTCATATGTAATGGTTTCATGAACTTACTAGCTAACATGGCCATGTAGGCACCGTCGGAAATGGCGAAAATGTGGGGAGGCACTTCATTACGCCTTCTGCCCTTGTAGATCTGGACGACACGGTTGGTGTAAATGGGGTAACGCTTGTAAGGGTTGATAGCGACGCAGAAAAGGCCGGAGTAGGTCTGTAACACGAATGCATGGTCATATTAATTCACTGGCTTGGATAATTGAAAATCAAAGGAGTGGAGCTAAAGGGTCGTGCATATTCCATCGGGGGTTCCAAACCAAAGGGAAACAAATCCTGGGGGATATACGTTCGGGGTTTGAATCTTCCATGTCGTCGATATAATGGATTAAGTCCAATTTTACTCTATTTTTTAAGGGAGTGATTCGAGATATGGGGAAATTGGATCGACTTTTTGCAAAGTCTTTTCCCGCATTCCAGATTGAGGTTGAATTCGTTCAATTGTAAGGTTTGAAAGATTAGATTAAGAAGTGATAATAATCCGTATGGTACAGTCTCGTACGGTTGAAGAAAGTTAGACGCGCTGTACTTGAGTTTTAATCTGGTTCGTTCAAGAGAATTTTAGAGCATAAAAAATTCTACGAAGCATTTTGGGTTGATTTTAAGGGCTACGAAAGCAACGGAAAAGCTGCATGCACTTGGGGGGAGGGGGGTATGGTACCGAAAAAACAATTTGGTTTAGAGAGATTCATAATTAGGTTTAGGTAAGGTTTTGAATACCCTAGCATGGGTTAAATTGCAATCATGCGACCCACTTACGTAAATAAGCTTGATATAATAACGCTGTTTGAGGTTATGAAGCACAGAAGCATCGTTAAGATAAGTCAGATTAGACATATCTTCAGCTTTCTCGTATTTAGGAGGATTAACTTGTTGAAGTTGATCTTTCTTCAAGGTTTTTTCCTGTGGAAGCGGCAAAAAAAAGAAACATATGAGTCAAGGGGCACTTACATAGATGAGTTTGATGTAATAACGCTGTTTCAAGTTGTGAAGCACAGCAGCGTCATTCAGATAGGTCAAATTGGCCATATCTTCCGTCTTTTCGAATTTGGGAGGGTTCACTTGGTGAAGCTGGTCTTTCTTCATTGTTTTCTCCTATAATACCCAATGTGGCCCAACAAATTATTAACGAGCTTAAACCCTTGAAACCCATTGAAGATTTCCCCAAGAAAGCGTCAAAGTTGATCTAAAACCCAGTTTAGCGAGATTTTGATAAACTTTTCTAATGGGCCTTATGGTG
This sequence comes from Triops longicaudatus, assembly GCA_022885665.1. Lineage (NCBI taxonomy): Eukaryota > Metazoa > Arthropoda > Branchiopoda > Notostraca > Triopsidae > Triops > Triops longicaudatus. The sequence goes on along the minus strand of JAGQDJ010000004.1, from coordinate 91,350 downwards.
CCTATAAAGTGGCTGTTTTTTCTTGTCATTTGTTTTTAGTGTTGTGATAAGTACAGGAGGTGGCTATGCTCTACACACATTTCTGCAGTAGAACATGGCATCCTGTCCATAAGAAGTATACTTACACCGCCATCGGGGAGTCCAACGACAACCAAGTCACCCTTGGTTCCCTTGATCTCACCAAGAACGTAACCTTCCTTCTCTTCGGCCACCCAGACCATTTTCTTGCCATCGTAAGGCTTGGTCTGGTCAATACGTTTCTGTTCCAAAGAAACGTACAAATAGCCAGTGGGATCGGGATCGGGCTCGTTGGTCTTGACGACGTGGCCGGGCATGTTGCTTTAAACTTTGGAAAGCTTTCTCAAAACGAAAGTAATCCTCGGCAGTGATGTAGTTTGAGATGGGGTTTTGTGCGAGTCGACGACGTTAACGACGCGCGGCAGCTTATCAACAGAACAGCCCTAGAGCTCTCCTGAAAAAAAATCCAAGAAATCAGTCAAGCTTCGTTCAGCTTCACCTGGGCAATCTTGCATTCAAAACGCACTGATTCATCCCAACAGTCGCACTCTAAGCTAATGGGTATAGGACTAGATAGTGAATTAGTGAAGGACCCATATGTAAGAAAGTTCCGTTTTGGGTGTGGGGTTGTAGGGGTAGAGCTGTTAAAGTTGGCATGTTAACTTAAGGACAGGGTTAAGTTACAATAAGGTCCACGGGTTTTGAAACGGGATAACTGGTAGACGAAAGCGAACAGGGAAAGGTTCACACTGGTAATTACTAACTAATCCACAAATGAAAAGTCAATCTATTGGGTAAATGCTGTTGGGAGTTATCCACGCTCTACACACTTCAAGCAACCCAAGCTTACAACTGCTCGTTTACGATGTTGTGATCACTTACGTTCGAAAGCTGTTCTAGGTCGCTGCCTTTAGGATTCACGTCCCTTTATAACCCCACAAGATCGGCCACGCCTCTTCTGGCTTGGACGATTTTTCCGGAGAGTTTGCTGATTGGCTGGCGTTGCTAAGCTTTAGTTCTACTTAGGGATGCTGAGGGAGACGGAGATGGCATGAGGCTATTTTGGACCTTTGCTGTGTGCTTTGCTATGGAATCGGCGCAAACACGGTTTTAACATAGCTTTCTTTCGGCCTACCTTTTTAGGTACACCTCTGGCGCTGGCAGTGGAATTCCCCGGGAGGGAGGAGCTGGTAGGGGTACGAGCCGGAAAACGCGATCGACTTGTGTTTCTGTGCGTTTTGCCTACTTCCTACACGGAATCTAAGAAAAAAGATGCCCTGGACCTTTCCGAAGACAAACCTAGCTTATGTTGACATAAATGCAAAGTAAAGAAATACATTTCTCGTTGTCGAGAAATGTACCAACTTATATGTTATCCCCCAGTGTATAAGTATATACCATTGGGTACAGATGTATTATTGAAGAAGGTCTAATTGAACGGTTTTTCAAGTAACAACGCGCAGGAGTCCTCAATTTTCTATTATTTTTGGATGAAGCTACTCATTAACAGTTGGACGGTGTCTCTTTATGCCGTCACGTGACGTCAACCTTGTTCGGAGAAAAGAATGCTACTTGGATTGCGTGCGAAGGAAAGAAATAAAAATGAACTTGGAAAGCCAACTTCAACAATCAGCGATTTCGTGTCCTTTGCATTGCTCCCGTACCCCAAAACAAGAACCAGCGGCAACCGACTTTGTTTCTGCTGATACAAATTGCTTCACCTACGCAACGGTGAGACACTTTCCCTCATTATTCTTACGCATTCATGTTGGAATTATGATATATGACTGTCCGATCAGAACGGTTGCTGAATAATGGCTAGCATGATATTAAATTGAGAAGTCTGAAGTGAGTCCCAGCTGCAAAGACTGTTTTTGCCGTAGCAGGATCGAAAATAGCATGGTCATGAGTCAGAGGAAACCTGCGCTAGATTTCATCCATCGTTCCTTCTTTCTCGCGTGAAGCTGTGACGCCAATGTTTATTGGATGCTAAATGTCCGCCTGCTCTCCGTTCTAGAAATTTGCTTTCCGAATTCCATGAATTGGCGGAATTTGGGCAATTAAGATCAGAATTTTAAAGATGAAACTCGCACCTACGACAAACGCTGCGGAAAAAGGCATTGTTGAGTACAATGGGGCGGCAATCGGTTTGAATAACAAGTTCTTAGCTAGCTGTGTTTGAACGATAGTTTGCTCGGTTGCCTCCCTGTAGTGGACGAAGCTGAGCTATTTTCATGCTGGGGTCCCTCGTGTTATCTTACGCGAGCCACCTCTGCGGAGGGGCTTCGCGCTGGGCTCTGGCATACATTGGGTGCAAGGCGGTCTAGATCTCACAGCGAAAAAAAGCTAACGGGACCCTAGAATGCTCCTTTTTCTCCAACAGGGACTAGCGAGTCGCCCTATGTTGTTTCCTACTTACCGTAATTATCTTGTGAAAATTTTTCCCCCTACAAACTTTGCGCGAAGGCAAACGTTCATCCTGCAGCTTTTAGCTGCCGCATATAGCAGATATGCTTCACCATCGCGAGGGTTCTACTTTATTTACAGTTGTCTCGTTTGCTGTTCAACAATGTAAACTCCATACGTCCGTTTCTTGTCATGATCAAAAGTTTGGAAGCATGAAAATGGGCCACTTTTGGGCGCAAACCTATTTGGACATTTGAACAAAAAGTGCATAGAAAGTATTCAACTCGTTTTGAAGTTTACTCGGTAAGTGTAAACCAGGGCTAGATAGAGTTCAACTGACTTCACACTAAATACTTCTACGCGTTTTGAATTTAACAGATCGTTTTTCTTATGGGTTGAATTCAAGCCCGTGAATTACGTTCATGTAACGATGAACTTTCCGAGGCCAGATCCATCGCTCCATCCTGCTGTCCATCGCTCTTACCTGAGGCGAGGCTATTTGCGCTTTACAAAAGGGAGCGATATGCTTCTTGAAACGATTACATAACGTTGCCACTTTGCAAAAATTGACCGCTACCGCCTTTGCGAATAGATGGCGCATTTTCCCGCCACTTCCATTTGTTAATAGTAAACGGAATTTTTGGTTAGCGGACGTTAATGCTGAACAAAAAAGAATTTTAGAATGAAAACAGGCGTTTGCACAGTATTGTTCAAGTTTCTAATTTAAAATACCGTGTATAGTAAGTAATTATACATTAGACTTTAGTTACACCCGTAACTAAGAAAAACTCATGTTTTGCGGTAGGAAAATGGCTATGAATGTGACAAGCGCGTTCAGTAAAGAGCACAGCCAGCATCCTCCCGATTTGCAATCTAAGGATCTTTGCTTAATGTGCTTTGTTGAAGTTCTAAACGACGCGGAATCCCTTATATTCAAGAAGAGAACGTTGCTTAACTGCTTCCTCGCGAAGTTGGAAGAAGAACAGGAGTACGTCTTGCGCAGCAATGGTCGTTGTTTTCCGTCCTGTACGACTATCATCGCCAAACTCATGGAAGAGCCTGAATGGCCGTCGAGTCTTGTCATACTTTTGATAGGTAAATTATACAATCCGTAATTTACCATAACTTACATGTGCAATGATCATTCTTAAATTGCGTAGCAAACGTTGAAGCCGATTTGGCACCTTTAAGCATCAGAGCTGTCCTGTACATCTTGTCAGCTGTGGTAACGGTCAATTCCAGCTTGGTCCTCGTCAAAGAGACGCTTACTCTGATCATGAGCAAGGTAAAGCTGTGTCATGAAGTGCGAAAAGCGTCCATAGCGGCAAGTTTGTATACCTATTGTCACGAGATGGGAAGACGACAAGCAACTTCGATACGCCTGCTCTCTTTCCTCTTACTTATTTGGCTGTTCTTTCTTTCCTACCCACCAAAATATCTGCAGCTATTTTTGGGGTCGACCCTATTCTCTGTCTTCTCGGCCTCTTAGCTCTGGCGTCCTTCATTTTGGCCCACAGGGAGCCAACAATTTCTGCAATGCTTTTTGTCTTGCAAGCTTACGTATTCTTATCCATACTTCCCTTTTCCCTGTACTTGTTCTCCCAAAGAGGAGACAAAATCGAGAACCGTTGGCCTCCGAAGTCTGAACTTGCTGTATTCAAAACAGAACTGGAAAAACGAACCGTCGTGAAGCCTTTCGATCTTACATAGCTTGACACGTATACACACCTATGCATACCGTACACACTGGTGTATATACAGCTTTTCCTTGCTTTTCGCGTGGCTGGGGTTAGTTGATGGTAAATTTAGGCACAGCTATACTGACGTTTCTCCGTGCTTGCAGCGCGTTTATACTTCAGACTGCTCCTGCTGGCTTTGAATCGCACAAGCGTTCTTCACTTGACACATTCATGGCCAACAAAATTTCCGGCCCCGCGGATTACGCATATGACGTGATATATAAAAGAGAGAAACGCATTTTTTATTTTATTTTTTACCAACTAGATTCTAGAACCAGATCGAGTAGAGCCAGCCAACATATTCATTCTGATGAGAAGGATACTGGAACAGTTCACGTCCTGCAAATCGTTTGTTTTCCAAGAGAGTACGTTAGCGTTTATGTATATTATCGCATTAATGATGACATCTGAGTCTTGTGTAGAACAATTCTTGCAGCGCATGGTGGATTTCGTCAACAGTTCGGATGCAAACTTATCAAACGCGTCAGTTGATTTGCTTACAGCGTTATACCAAGATGACCAGATTTTGGATTTATGTTATCCAGAAATGGTGGCAAACATAGCGACTAAGCTTTGCTACCTTATTCGCGCCACAGAGTCGGGAATTTCAGTAGCAAGTGTCTTAAGTAAAGCTTCTTTGGCACCCTTGATGCTCCTACTTTTGTATATTTTTTTCTGGCGCTCATTCCGTTTCGTTAGAACTTATCGCCCTAATTGGCAAGAGAAAGGAAGCTAAGGAAATCTTTCTCCATAATGCTGAAGAGCTGAGCTTGATACCAAGCATCAAAACCTTTCTCGTAAGCCGGAATTCTGCTTTGCAAGTAAAACACAATACGTTGAATATATTTCCTTAAACTACGTTACATAAACTAGCTTGTCGTAATGCTAGTGAGCGTCCTCGGAGGATAAAAAAGTACACGAGCATGGTTTCTAAGGCATGGCTCTAATTTTGAAACGAGAGCCGAGCCTTGATTTGTGTGGAAAACTTCTGCTCTGGACATCAGTCATTTTAGCATATGAAGCGATTGAATTTCAATGAGTCCGATGAGCAAAAAGTGTCCGATTGGCCTAAAATGTCTGCAGTAATTCGGACATGTACCATTGAGACAATATAACATAATTACGTTAGGCCAACTCATTAAATTTTTTATATACAAGAATCAGTTCTTTCCACTAATGAATGCTTAAGAAATAATGTCCCCTTGCAAAAATATTCAAGTACGTTTGAATGGTATTCTCGTTGAATATAGGATCTCGTTAACGTAGTCTTAGTAATGTTAAAACCAATCTAATAAATGTAAATCTTGTTAACTAAGTTACTTCAGTATTTAACAGCATGTAAACCTTTTATCTTCTCTACATTATTATTTATAGGTTGAAGCGCTGAACGTTCTTTTAGCCCTGTTGAATGATTCTCAAACCAATCAAACATTGGCTGTCCTAAACGGAGACATTACGGAACAACTGTACGAAGTCCTTTGTCATCACAACTTCCGGCTGGTCGAGTATGATTTAACCAAACGTATAAAAAAAAATTCAAAACAAATATATCTTGCGATTTATTTCTTCACAATTTTCAGATTAACTCTATCATGCTTGCACAAGCTCATCTCCTGTGACGCTTTCTTCAGTCGTCCTTACTCGAAATTTGCCATTGAGCCGCTTTTCCGCTGCATACAGTACCTGCTTCATAAAAACGCGTCTGTACTTCTCATTTTGCAGGGAATCGAAGTTGTCAGCGCTCTTTTATCCAGGTAGAAATGTTCAAAATTTGGCAATACGTTACGAGAACTAATCCGAGATAGACATGAGGAGTTTTCTGTGACACGCTCAGAATTTAACCTGAGTATGGACGTTGTCGGCGAACTGGTCAGCAGTGCTTTTCCCGAGTTAGGTTTAGCTGGTAACACTCTTTTACAGAGTCTGTTATACAAAGAATACATCCACAAGCCTATTCCCTTCGACAACATTTCGACCCTGCTGGATGTCATGTTTGAGAATTTTGAACGAATCCGGTGCAGGTGATTTGAAATTATTATTATTATTATTATTATTATTATTATTATTATTATTATTATTATTATTATTATCACACATTGTTGAACTTTTATTTCCGCTTTTCATTTTTCTTTCTTTTCTTCTCATTCGGCAACCCAACAAGTTACGATGTGAGTTACAGTCAAGTGCTCAGAGAAAAGCATACAGAAAACGTCCAATATATGTCTTCCGTTTTTCGGGTGATTTCGTCTTGCCTTAAGTATTCGCTTTGATTATTATTTTTTTTTTTTGATTCAGTCATAAAATATCTTTGATGAAGGCTGATTAATCGCTACAAAGGAGAAGCAATTTGCTGGGTGTCGTCCTACAGTCTTGGTGACTCACTTACTTCTCAGTCGCAATGCAAACAGATACTATCAAGAGAGCATGTAAAAGACACGCCCCCTTCAGAACCCATCCATCGTTTGGGTCAAGAAGAAGAAGATCAAATACTGAATAAGCTGTCAAGCTTCCTAAAGCAAACTTGGCTCCCTTTTCTCGTGGTAGGACACGTGAAAACGTAACAATGGATCTTGACTTATCCTGTATGATTTATCCTGTAGAACCACGTCGGCACGGTTGATTGTCCCGGTTGGTGGAGCACTGCGTTGGATTGTCTGATTTCGATTACAGATTATGACACCGATTCCAACCTGCTGAGATCCTTCCTGACATTAGCCAATTATAACCAGGCATTTTTCGATACTCTCCTGAAGCTCCGGCTGCGCTTTGCTGACCAGTACGTAACACTGTCTTGGAAACAATAAAAAAAAATCAGTCTTACAGGCATCTTATTTTTTTATTCCGTTTATTTATTATTATTTATTTATTTGTTAGAAACGCACATGATGGGAAAAGGGCCCTGGACATGTTTATGTCCATGCAAATCTTAACGTTTCTCAGTTCTGTGGGTGAAGAGCGTGACGGACAATGCTTAATGGAAGCTGTGCCCGAAGTTCCTCTCGATTTAAGTCAGTGGAACGCTTTCCTGTACAGCAGTGCGTCACCTATCCATGCTAAAGCGTGTGTGCTCATCTTGCGCTACTTTATGGAATCAGCTTCCATAGAAATGTAATAATCTTATCAAAACGGTTTGCTTCAACATTGGTATTTCTTTTTTTTTTTTTCTTTTTTTTTTTGTTTCTTAGATTTGCTGATTTAGATGACCAACTCCTTCAGAGTTTGTGCAAGATATTACCCACGCTGACTCAGCGGGCACCTCGCTACCTCTACAAAGTGCTCTGGTTTCTGACCGCTGTAAGTTTTGATTATAAAGTACTTATTCAAGTTTCTCAAGTTTTACGATCCCGGAGCTGACGAAAATTCTTTTAGCGACAGTCTCTCATGCCTAATGATGCAACAGCGCTGATGTTGCAAGCGCTGAAAGCTCAGATGGCTGAGGATCCCAACGTTTTGGCTGCTTATTATACCCATCACCCATGTTTGCTTCATTTCGCCTTTGCCACTTCGGAATGTGCCAAGTTATTGGCTCCTAAAGTGGTAAATTAGCAAAGAATCTCCAAACGTCCCTTCCGCAAAATAGTTTTAATCCATTCTAACACCGGGCGCACCAGCTTGCTTTATGGTTGTCGACAGCTTGCGAGAGCGAACGCGAAGCCGTTTTCTGCAATCTGCTGACGGATGCTACAGATCGGGTTTTGGTGGCGTCTTTAGTAGGACATGTTTCAGCATTTTTTTCTCTTCTTTTTTATGGTCGCGATATTCAACTTCTCTTTTTTATTTGTATTATTAGGTGTTGATTTTAGAGGAGACGTCTGAAGCAAGCAATCTTTGCCTAACTTATTTGCAACGATTCATCAATACGCTTTCCGAGCAAGACGAAACGAAGTGTGAGCACATCATTGCGACAGTTGGTCGTTTCTTTGGAAACTTTTTTTCGCGGGTTTTGGGCCGTATTACTGGAAAGCAGGATGGGAGTAAAAAGCTTAAACTTTTTATGAAGTGATTTCTGGCAAGAATTTGGGGTACAAGCTTTTTTTATCTTTTAGTTGGCTACATTGAACGCATCACAATTGCACTGAAATTGTACAATAGCCTCAGAAAGGAAATACTCTGTCTACACCCTGATCTGCTACGTCATGAAACTGGCGCGTGTGAAACGGAATACCGGAACATCAAGTTGTTTACAACTTTTATGACTTTCTTGCCCAAGACGCTGACATGGTTTGGAACGGAATGCCAGTCGGATAATGAGTGGTCAAAGTCCGTCGAGTTGGAGCTTTTTCACGAAGCTTCTTTCCGATGTCTACTCCACCTGATTGGTTCGCCTAGCGGTGCAGTTGATGAAGAATGTCGGTTAGCCGCATTTTAGCTCCATCAATTATTCCTTGACGAACTGCTTATTTAATTTTTAGTGATCCAGTTAATAGCCTGTGATGAAAATTTTATTGCGTTCATCAATCAGTTACTCTCTGTAGAAAAGCGGCTGTGCATTCCGTGGGTTTTTAGATTGATCACCCTTGTGCTTTTTTGGCGTCGGACTCATCCTCAGCCAGTTGTAAGACGCCCGAGACCTTAGAACCATTCTGCTTGCTAGTGACATCTACAACTCATATTTTCCCACTTTTTGCTTTCCCCATTAAGGTGCCGGGTCGAATTATCATGCCACGAGCGGTGGTGCTTACGCATTTAAGTTTCCGAGAGCCTACTGCTTGCAACCAGGCTGTTTTGGAGTTCATTTGCATGTCATTCCGAGTAGATGGTCGAGTCGATATGCTTGAGTGCGAATGGATGAGCGAGCCAGCTCAGCATGTACTCTTTTTAAAGGGGATCATGTACTCGCTCCAAGATTTGGTGCACAAAGTATGGAAATGCAACATTACTTTTGTGAGAGAGAAGGTGGTTTACGCGTTTGTTGTTGTACTTCGTAGATGGGGCAAGGTCTGGAAGAGTTAGTTTGGAGCTGTTATGAAACCTGGTGGCAATTCGTGAAGCGCAGAGTAGAGAAGGAACACGAAATGGGTCAACGATTTCGATGTTTATTAACTCATCCGTGCCATAGACGGCTTTTCAAGGTGTTGGCTGTCGAGAAGTATGATGCGTGTACTGCAGCACACCGAGTGAAAAAAAGCATCCAGTCGGTGGAATGACCGGAACTACGGAACTTCCACCACGCCCTACCATGCAATTAATGGCATACGAGGAGGTTCATTTCATGTAGTTATACCATGTTCACATTTTGGAGGCTTTTTTTTTCTCTTTTATCTAATGATTTTTTTTAGTTCGTTTACAAAAAGACAAAATTATATGCAAGGAAATTACCATCAGTACGTGAAATCCTGATCTGATAAAGCAATACGTGTCAAAATTACAGTGTTTAAGAATGATTTTTATAAAATACAAAAAGATGTACATTATATCAACACCACATTATTCGTAAAACCTTGAGTAAATCTTAATTTATTTTCCTGGTTTCTGTCATTGGAGACTGCTCTGCGCCCCTGCCTCTCAATTCCGACTAATTGAAATCTGCGTATTGTCCCGTGTCGCGTGCTGGAGGGGGAATCCCGGACGGATGGAAGGATTTAGAAAATCGTATGCCATCTCAGAGTGGGAGTCCAACAGAGGATGATTGCTTCTTTTGCCCTCTGATTAAAACAGTGAAGGAAGGCCATTCCATTCCCGACTTGCTCGTATCCGTTGTTATATTTTGTAGTAACCGAGTCAATATCTTTCAATCGATCGTACGTTGTGGACACGAATAGAGCCAAAAACTGTCAGCGAGAGCCAAAGTGGTCGACAGAACCTTAAAAAGAAAGCAGGACCGGAGGCCACCCCTTGAATGACGTATATTGGCCTTCTTTCTGTTGTCACTCGCTAGAAGATTTGATGCCTGATTGACTCCCGAGATTCGCTCTTCACCGGTGCTTGCCTCGACGCCCGTTCCGACCCATGTAGAAGGAATCAATAATTCTTGTTATGGTGTAACTCAGGTTCGGCAAAGTCCAACAAATCCCTGCGAAACTTTGAAAACGCGAGATAACCTGTCGCTTTTCATCCCATCATGTGCCTTGAAGCACATCCCAAGCTTTTTACGCTTTTTTCACCCATTTCTTTTTTCTTCCGGTGGTGGGATGTTAGTAACCAAAAAGTTCTAAAACTGGATTATTCGGTTAATGCTACCACTTCCAAGTTCTAAACTTGCCATGAAGGCTGCACAAGCAGAGAGCCGGAACGTCCCGGCGCGTTAGGATGCAAATGTGAAGCTTTTTTCCCCTTTTAAAACTGTTCTCGAGCTCCCTTATAATTCATTCCGCATGGTGCTAGTAACGCTTTTTTTACCGTTCGGCAGAACTTCTCAGGAAGTTCTTCCTCTCTTCCTTGGCTATGGGGTTGAGCCGAAATTTTTTTTTTCCTGTCCTCAGAGAGAACATCATAGCAACAGGTTATAGAAGAGGCTTAAGATCGCGTTTATTCTAGGAAGCCTCTTGTCATATAATATTGTTTATTAGCTCCACAAGCCATGGCTCGCGTTACTCATATTTTGGGATTCGCTTATTAAAAGCGATATGCACAATGACCATGGACTCAGGATTCTGAATGTAACAAAAGGTAGACCTTAGTGTTACCATGAGGGTTGGGCCCAGGCAGCTATAGCCTTAGCTTTTCTTCATTGTAATCAAACAACAGCTGCTGCGCAGAATGTCTTTGGCTACATTGTTATTATGTGAGGGCTACAGGAACACCGTGGTCCTCGACTTCCTCTGCTTGGGCTGTGTCGGGGGGAACTGGAAGACAGGTTCGTCGAACAAATGCTTTGCTCCGCGTGCGTGTAGCTTGGTACCCCGCCGTTAGCAAAAACCCGGGGTTTCGTGACTTTCCGTGTTAGTTGCTTGCCAGTGCTGTGTTGGTTAACTCCGGTCATAGACTCAGTCGTAGTCGGTTCCACCTAAGGGTGAAAACGCCTGTTAATTCGTTATACCAACAACGCCAAGGGAGTTGAGATTTGTTACTGTGCTTGTGACTTGACCAGCCCGGGAACTGGAACTAAACTAATTGATTGTCATTGGACCAAATCTTCACAAGATAAGACTTCATTTGGGATTTCGTAGAAGGTAGGATATAGTTTAGCATTTATATAGTTTTTTATATAGCATTTAATCGCGGTGCGAGTCGCGGGGAATGAAGCGTATTAGGCGTGAGTTTTAAATTTCGCTGACTTGGCTGAAGAAAATCAATGCTGACATTTAGCAAGCGGACTCCTCACGGTCTCTTGTTACCGTTCTTCGGACTTTGCTGTGTCTGGCGTTTCCGTGCAAGTCCGTTCCTCGCAAGAGCACTAGTGCATCATACTTTAATTTGGAGAAAATAAATCATCCGAGAAATAAGCAGAAATGCATGACGGATAACCATCCGACAAGGCAACATAGAATTCTTAATTCTGCTTCACACAGCTGAGCCTTTTTCTTTCCTTTTTGGGGGACCTATTAAAGAAACTGCAAAAGCTTTTTTTCTTCTTCTATCGTAACCTCATTAACATAAGAAACCATTCTCCGAGAATTATAAATCACTTTTCTACCATCTCGATTCCCAGCCGTTCTTTTTCACACCGTTGTAGCTTTCTTGACTCATCTTTCATATTGCACATGGTGTTCATAATGCGGTATTCTTTCGCGGTTGCAAGAAATGGCAAACGGAAATGGATGTAGGAAAGCTTCATTTCATATTTTTTTTCTTAATATTGGTGTCAGCCTACAGAACAAACTTTCGCTCTCTGGGAGCTTTCTTTCTTTTTTATGTCCCAACTTATTTCATTTAGAAGTTTAGTTATTTTGTCTCTCCGAGGATAGAAAATTAAACCCGTCAACTTTGCTCAGTTGTTTACGGCAAAAATTGCAACTTTCGCTTGAAAGGTCGAATCAGGTGTATATTAGATAGCAGTCCGAAAAAAGGCCAACTTGGGTCCCAGCCAAATCCAAAAAGGCATTCCTCGCCATTCTTACTAAAGGTTGGTGCTTCTTTCTCATGGCTTTTTCTGAAGAATGCATGTTCGTAATGTTTTATGCATAGCCTTCCAAATGAATGCGAACGTGGGCCCAAGTTACACACCTTGCCTGCATGGGGCCAAAATACCATTTGAAAATCGTTATAGCATTATCCAGCACATATCGTTGCTTAGGCATAATCAGTCCAGAAATTGAAAAACGCACTTGGAAGAGAAACACACGCTGTTTGACGAGAAAACTCATTAGTGAACCGAAAATAGAGCAGCGCAATACGGGGGAGAAAACCTTGGTGACGAATAGGGAAACCTCTGAATTGAAAGGACTTTGGGGTCCAAAGGGCACGATTCTAATCTCGTCAAAATTGGATGGGAATAAGAGTTCCTTTAACCATGAAAACCCGGAAAGCTATTGCAGCCGAGGAATGCACCCAGCAAGAAATAACTGAACTTCAGAATGCATTTGTTTAGCGGAAGAGAGAAAGAGGAGAGGGGGTTTAGCTGACAGTTAGACATCGACATTGAAGGCGAATACTTTTCGATATTGGTCCTCAATTACATTACGTTCCCAAATCTTTTCAAAGCCTACAATGAAATACTTCCCTTGCTTTGTGGGGAATAAAAAGCAAAGACTGCAAGAACGAGAGAATTGTTAGAAAAAAGTGCTGAGTCCTCTATCCTTTTTTTTCTGCTGATAGCCTGATACCGCCTTCCCCTCACTGCGTAATCTCGGTGTACTACATGGGTGACACAATCGAACATATGTTTATCTGATAGCAGTGTCTTTTAATTAACCTTTTTCTCATGTAATCCTTACAAGCCAACGGAAGTTAATCAGTAGTCAACGCATTTTTCGAAATTTATAGGATATTGAAAGTGCGTAGGCCAACGGAATCGTTTCTTGTCAAAGAACCCGAGGCTTGGATTTGAATCCGCGGGTTGGCGCTTTGCTGCCCTTCGGCCCGCTTGGTGCCGTTCCTCCGTGTGTGGTGTTGAGTCTGTAAGCAATATGGCGGCAAGTGTACAAGTTCCAGCGCATGACGCTTCTTTGTCTGCCAAAAGTGCAGTGGATTCAGAAACTTTACACATAGTGAGTGACCAGGACAATAATCAAGGAACATCAATAGTCAACGGCGTTAACGACAACGTCAACAATAATCAAGTAAGACCGAATTTCTTTGATCTCTCTACAAAAAGTCCCCACGCTTTCGTAACCCAAAGAGCTTTGCCGCTTCACTTAAAAATAATATACACACTGTCAAATGTAAACATCTTTTAACCGCTGTAAACAGCGCACAACGATTTCCATAAATAACAGGAGTTTTTATTGTCGAACGCGTCTCGCAACCGTTCTCAGTGCTTCGCGTTTGTATTCACTCCCAATTACGTGCACCAAACGTTGAGACTCAAAGCCAGATATTTCGTAAGACAACAATAATAAACCATTTTATCAAGGGTGAATTATATTGATTAAACAGGTCTTAACAAGTCGAGCGCAATTGTACATTCACATCTAAACATTAACGTAAGAAAAGACGCTTCCAGTCTCTAATATTGTTGATCGCATGTATAAAGAGGTAAGGGACCCCAGTTTTAACACATAATAAAGGCTCTTCTACACGTTGTCGTTTCTTTTTTTTCGTCTTACCTCATTAAGGGCTCCTTCATCTAAAGCTCGACGAAAGCCCCTGCCACTCCTACATCCCTCAAGTATTTTGCTTGATAAATCCCAATTAGTCTAAAAGCTTCTTCATACGCCAACGTGTGTAGCTGTAGAGCATCATTGCGAAAACGCAAATAAGACTACCGAATAAACCCCCATGGAAAGTTTTTTGGCGTCCCTTATTAGTGCTTGGGGGCTGGAAAAATGTTTCTCGAGGGCTGTAAAGCTCTTCAGAATAAAATAGTAAAATGTCAGTACATTTTCTCTCTTCCTTTTTCCATCCTTTCAGCATCCCCATGGGGGTTAAATGGGGGGAAACTTCGCCGTCTGGCCCATATGATTTACATGCAGCCCCCATACACCCCTCTTTTTTGCCAATTCTTTGTTAACCTTGGTGTCCCCATCGTCATATTCTTATTTTTTAAACCCTGAGAGCTGTATCGAGCATAGTTAGGTCTCACCGCGCCCCTTTCGTACCTTTCTAAAAGGGTAGGTTGATGGTTAAAGCGTGGATCAATACAACACGTGTTGTGGCTCTGCGATTCCTCACTTCTCCTTTTACCATAGTCAGTGTCAATTACGGAGAACGCGAAAAAGCTTTCACGGTATACAACACTTTTCTCCCGTTGTTCGTCAATATTAGGATTATTTCATCAGAAAAAAGAGTTTATGGGATTGATCAATGATGGAAACATGAGTTCGCAGTCCAACATTGAGTCAGTTCTCATTAGGAAGTGCAAATGGTCCGAGCTGGGACAGCAACCGGAAGTCGACCGGGTCTGATGTATAAAAAATATCATGCTCGCTGTGTGTACTCGTGAAAACCGCTGAGAACAAGTTTTATGAAGCGGCAGCTGCCGCGTGCTGCTCGAGCAGCACCTGGTCAAGGGGTGTGTTCTACGAGTGGGGGTACTGGCAAGTTCCCCTCTGACCTATTTTGCCTAGTAATTCACTGAGTTCTCAGCTGGTCAATTAGCTTTCAAGTAGGCAGAGTATTAGGAGGCTAATGGAATGGATCACACAAACAAGCGACGCTTTGGGGTTTCATTAACGTGATTGATCGGACGCAAGTGTTGTCTTAAAACGCTGTGATTTTTTGGGATCTGAATGCGGTGATATACGTTTAGATCGGTTATCCTTGTCATAGCTTACTCGTCAGGTCGTTTTTAGTTCAAATACTTCGTAAAAACTTTACTAAAATTAATTTAACTTTACTTATCAATGTGAAATCGATTTTAGTGCCCCGCGAACTTTTAGGTTGTGAAACTTTCAGTTACGTTAGAATGAACTAGGTCGGGTTAAACTAAACTTAAATCGATTCTTCACAGCATAAAAATTGAAAAAAGTCCATGGGGTGTTCAATAGAAAATTACCAATTTTCAAATGAACCTTCTTTTGTTTACATATGGACGCTTATAGTAGGGTAGATTAGTTCGAAAATAGCGCATTTATGTTATGTTAGTTGTGTTGGGTAAGATAAGGTATATTGAGAAGAAAAACACGATCGGTTTTAAAAGTGAAAATAAAAATGCTACTCAAACGTGAAAGTAAGGTAAACAAACATTTAATCAGTGATATTGGGTATTGGAGGGAAAAAGATTGAGAAGCAGTGGTTTAGACCGTCCATGCATGATGAGCCATTACGCTTAGCGAAATCGGGGCGATAGAAGAATGCTATTAAAAAATTGGATCAATGTGGCATGACGTCAGCAAATTGCTTGCTATTTTGCCAAGCCCGGAAGCATGGTACCATCAAGCAAAGCATTGATCTCTTGCTTGGTTGTGTTATACCGTCCCCGTGTACAAGAGGAAATATTGCAGTATGTGGTCTTTCCTTTTTTATTTTCTACACGGACCCTGGGTCTTCTTTTTGGGGCCAAGGTATTAATCAGGAGCACGGCTACATAAGCTTCCTATGCCTTTTGAGCTGAGTTCACGTACTCGGTTTCCAGCATGGCCTCGTCATTGTAAGGGATTTTGTTTGGGGTGCTTCTTGTTCGTCGTCCTGGAATGAAACATTTGCAGATATATGAGTTGGAATATCAAAGCATTGAGAGGAAGAGAGGCTTTAGGAGACGGTTCGTTGTCCTTGTTGTTGCAAGGAGGCCTTATTGGAAGGTGGGCGTCACTTAGGGGTGGTTCTCAGCCACCCGTAGAGCCAAATTCCGCTTTCGGGGGGTTATTTCGGGCAAATAAGGCGACTTGCATGCTTGACGGGCATCGGGTGTTCGCGAGCGTCGTAATTGTACGGTACTCCCGCGCAACTTGAACTAACTAAGACTAATCTGCATAATTTCTGGCATCAAGAGCCTGAAGAGTGGCTTTTGTGTTAATTAAGAGAATAAAGCTGGTACAGGACTTGATGAATATGAAAGTGGATCTTACAGAGAAGTTAAAATAAAGGAAGCAAAAGAAAATTTTCTGGATTTTTTTCTAACTCTTTTCTCAACCTGCACCTGCAGAATGTAATGAGGATGCCGTTGACCGACCTGGGATTCACTCTTGATGTTTTGAAGGTGTGAGTGTGTGCTTGAACTGGGCAACACCATCACATGCCTGAGAAGGTTGTCTATGCAAATGAGGTCCCGGTCCCGTTACACAGACATTCCGCCTGTTGTGTAATACTGCGTCGCAGACTCCGAGAGCCACTTCTATGTGATCGTTGGTGTGTCTCTAATAGGATTGAGACTTCTTTGTTATACCGACAGCAATAATAAGGCAGTTCGGAGAGGGGAAACATAAAGGTAAGAACGTAAGAGATGTGAGCAAGCAGCAGCTGGCTTTTGCAATTGTCAAACGATCAAACACAAGCGACCATGTGGACAAAGACATCCCACGGCATCGACAGCTGGGGGCGATGTTGGAAAACGGTTTCGTTGATACACAACGGGGTCCCAAGCTGCAAGAGAGGACGTTCGGTGTTCCGCAAACAAATTCTTCGGTTGCCCCGTAACGTGACATAATTAGCTTTGGAAATACGGAGCTTAAAGCTTGGGGTATATGTAGCCTTTTGTTTCTGTTAGCTTGTGGTGTCCAAGCGCAACTGGAAAGTCTGGAAGGCTGGGCTTTTGTGTGTGGGGAAGTATTGATTGAGAAATGGAAGAACAAGGTTTGTGGGAGTTGCGAAAAATGATAGCGACAGTGGTCACATACACGTAATAGGTAAAAAAAGGCGGGAAAACAAACTAGGTTGTTTGCAGAGGCAGAACATAAGAAGACAAGATGTGGAAACGAAGAAAAGCTTTTCTATTTGAATTCATGGACGCAGAACAAAAGCTTGCATACAGAAAAGGGGAGAGAAGCCTGCTGCGGTGCTGATACGGCGATTTTTTAAGGGCTTGTTGTGATTTGATCCGACTATCGCCTTGGCCCAGAGTAAGTCGGGCAAAAAATAAATACGTAGAAATGCAAGGCAATGGTTTCTTTCCGCGCAAAGACTCGTGAGGCTGGCTGATCGACTTTTATTTTATTTCTTTTTTTGTCGAAGCTATTCCGAGTGTCCGGTCGGCGATGTTTATTGCGTCCCATGGGTCGTTGTTTATACTAGTTACGTGAAAGTCAAAAAGGGAGAAGAAAGAAGGTAGAAAACGAAAGCTCTTGTTAGTAATTAGAGATCGTGAGGGTGTGCGACCGACAAGGCAAACGGCTCAGAAAATTAGTTGGCTGTCATGTGAGGAACAAGCGACTTTTATCGCAATGGCAAGTTCGTGAAGTGCAGAACTGGCTATACGGATGGCTGATTAGAGTATTGTCCCTATGGGCTATCGATTTCCGTTGGATTGGAATTTTTACGTTGGTCATTGGGTCATTTCAGCTGACACACGCGCTATTGTGAGTTCGTAACAGAAAATTTTATATAACTTCTGTTTGAAAAAGGGGAACTTGAGATACTGTACAATGGAGACGCAATTTAGTCTTGCAACTGGCTATAGATCTGTTTGAAGAACAATGAGGTTCAATTTACGGTGGAAATTTGAAGTAACATTAAACTTGTAAAAGATTTTTTTTTTGCAATTAAAGCTGTAATGGACGTAGTTTTTGGACGCACGTGCAAGAGCGATTTACTAGTGCACAGATTCGCGCAGTTTCACCTTACAGCCAATTAGGATCACTTTCGTGTTTCTACTAGTGATTCCGATTGGCTGCAAGGTGCGCTACAGAAAGTTGAAGGACGAAATTGCTTGTACGTGCGCCCGTTGGTTTAGTTGGCACTTAGCATTGAGGTTAATGTAATTGCGAGCTTTCCCTTGCGAAATTGTAATAGCATCTCAGGGAGTGAGGTGATAACCGATTGGTAACGTAGGATAAAAGCTCTTATCCAGTCCCGCGTGAAGCGAACGTACTTAACATTTAACATGCCAATCTTTTTCATGCAATTCCATTCCGTGTTCCTTTTCTAGTAAAAAAAAACTTCAGTGCACTGTTGTCTAAGTCAACAAATAATTTGTAAAAAAAAAAATAGACAGCATATTATATTCTGTTTTCTCTGGTTTGTAGCCCAAATTTGCTATTTTAAGGGATTTTTGTGTTACTTCAAATCTTTTTTATCCAGCCCAAAATATTCTCAGTAGAAACCGTACAGAAGATATCTGCGAAATTGCGAGATAGGGATGTTCGAATCACTCGATAGCTTGTTTATCCAATCCATGGCTTTTTCTATGCAGACCGAGTAGGAGGATTGCTACTGTATTGTGAGACATTTTCGCAAACCGAAGTAGTAAAGAAGCTACGGACCGAAAGTGTGACGATAATTTTTCTATTTCCTCTTGGGGAATGGAAACAGTTGTCATAACCAGGTAATTCGAGAGCAAGACGTCTCGAAAGCAACGCGAGATCTAATTTTGAAAAGTGTGTAGCACGTCAGACATGTGGTTTTCCATTTCACCTAATGCATGGCAAGGAAGAACGAAAAAACATAGTTGTGTCGTCTATAAACAGTAAATATTTCATCGAAACTTTCCAGATTCTCAACCGCGTACTTCGTGGAAATTCCTCGGTTTGATTTGATGTTTAGGAAAGATGGAATCCGACGATTTCGGAAAAATGTGTCACACAACTTGTGGAAGAGGATTTGGTTACATAAAATTGTTTGGTTGGATAGGTTTTAGGAAAGGAAACCTCCACGGTTCGTGTATTCGCAGAAGCTGGAAAACAAATTGGGAATATAAATATTTTTGTAGCATGCATTCTATTTTCGTACAAAAAATATTCAAAGAAAAGCCGCTTTTTAAAGAGAGAAAAGTCTTCACAGATTTCACATGCATTATGTACCCAAATTTAGGAAAAGGCGAGGAATGAAAGCTTATATATAATACCCTTGTCTACGTGGTCTTTTACATACTAATTCACCAGAATGCGAATATGAGTAAGGCTCCTAAACTAAATCCCTCAAGTGCGAGCGAGCCCCGCTTAACGATGGGTTAAGGCTTTAAACAGACCCTTCTATTTGAAGCCTAGGCTAAGACTCAACTCCGCTTAACGTAGGTTTGGCACAATTTTGTCTGAAGTATCCAGCGTCTTCCTAGTAGAATAAGTCCAATATAGTTACAGTGAGTTTATTACTGGCATAGAATTCATGAACTTGATGACGTCAATATCGACTTCGGCAAAAACTTGAAGTTAAAATACAGAAGAAAAATCCTTATAACAGTGTTACAATGGGTTTAGGTAACCTGCTTCGTAGTGAGTCTTCACAGTAGATTCTTATTTCAGCTGCGAGTTAAAAAATGTTCGAAAGTAAAAGAAGACGTTAACTTAAAACCATAGTCAACCCCCTGTAAGTTTGTACTTACCTCTGCTGGGCAAAGGCAATGTTTTGTGGTATACCTTAGCTGCGTAATATTATGACCTTGCCTGGCTTTGGACGCCTCGCAGAATTTTTTCGAACGTTTTTCTGCCGTTCAGCGTACGACGGGGTTTTCTTCAATGTTGAGCTTTGCTCTCATTACAAATTGTACACACTTGGTATACAAACGTCTTGCCTCTACCTAGTAAAAAAAAAAAAAGAACGAATACAATGGTTTATTCGAGTTATCACCAATATCAAAAGTACGTGAAAACCAACGATGATGACGAAGACTGGGAAGTGTTAAATAAAGCCATTTGGGTAAGTCTTGCTTGAGCTTAAATAATCCCGCGAGAAGTGTGGTTTCCTTACGGATATTTTTGAGTTAGTCATGCTTGAAGTTGCCAACTTTTGCAAGCTTGGTGCCTTAGTTAGTGCTGCTCCGCGTCCAATACGTGTAACCATCTCGTTAAACTGTTCTTTCCCTAGGCGAAGAGGCAGCGCACACCCAATTTCACGGAACGAATTCTTTGCTAGGATATGCCATATCTGTAATTATTCCTATAATAGATCCCACAGGCTGTTGCACGGTTGCATTCTGTCGAAAGAATGTCTCATATTTGTCCATGAGCTTTCTTCGGCGCCCGTACTTACAACCGTAATGCCATTAAAAGTGCACATTTGGCTTCTATTCCGTCATATTGCGGAAAATAACTTATCGCGCTTGAAAGCTAACTGTCATTGCTCGTGCTTTAGCAAGTTATTCGTGCAGTTTTTACATGGCGCCTTACGACGTCTGCACTTTCATAAACCTAAGTTGATGTTGCTTTCTTCCATTGCTACAAGTTATGGTGCTTAAAAATAATAAAAAATTAAAATAAATAAATGAAATAGAAAACGCTCTTTGCTTTCCTATTATATGCCCAGACTTTTAGGTAAGGTAATGTCAAGTCAGTTAAATGGGATGAACTTTTTACGCCGGAAGTGCTTAGAACCAAAATTAGGTTAAAACGCAGGAATGATACTGTGAAGTAAATAAACCATATTTTTGCTTAAACTGTCGTGCTTT
This sequence comes from Triops longicaudatus, assembly GCA_022885665.1. NCBI lineage: Eukaryota > Metazoa > Arthropoda > Branchiopoda > Notostraca > Triopsidae > Triops > Triops longicaudatus. The sequence goes on along the minus strand of JAGQDJ010000004.1, from coordinate 70,671 downwards.
TTTTTTTCAAAATTCTCGTTAATCCTAACTTGCATACTATTAAAACTCTAATGCAAAAGTTTCGTTGGAATATCCCTTGTCGGTGACAAAACAGGCGAAAGGGCATATAATAGGAATTTACCGAACATTCAGTTACATTCCTTATCGTGGAATATTTAACGTAATTACTGTAAAAAGGCTTCTTGACGGTCTAATGGTTAAAACTGCCACTGGTGGCGCGATAATTATTTTCTGTAGCCATCTCATGCTGCCATCTAGTGGCAAAAACTTGAATCGAATATCCTACCCACACGGGGGGGGGGGGGCAAATATAGGGAAGGGAGAAGGATGAATACATGGCAGGAAGTAGAGTAGGGTAGTGAAAAATCGATTCCTCTTTCTTGTGTATATTCGTTCTCCATTCTCTTCCTGTACCTTCATCTAGTCCTTTCAAGAGTATTACAGCTTCGGGAACAGCGTCGCGACGCTTTTGCTCCACCAAACGGCGCCGTCGTTTTCTGACGATGAGCCGTGGCTCGCGTGGTACGGGTGCCTTACTGCCCAACGCGGCCCCTTTTCTGCATTGGGGGGATGCTACCGCGTTAGTCTTGGGCTCTTCTGCAGACGAGAGGTCACTGGCATCCTAAATCTGTGAACCCGAAACGCGTTGTTTTCCCTCGCCCGTTACCTCGAAGGCGCCTTAAAGTTTAGTATAGTGCAATAGCATACGCTTGTGTCCAATTAGAGTTGCCAAGGGAAGTAGCGGAAAAGAGAATAAAAATCCTTCGCAATATTTGGCTGCCACCAAATAGTTTCGTAACACCCCAACTGTTTCGCTCTAACGTCACGACGTTCGTGTGTCGTAACTGTAAATATTAAGTAAATAATCATAAAAAAGCTTTGCAGGGAGTAATGGGCCCCTGGGAGACTTTCCAGAGCGTTACTGCGTTGCATAGTTTACATACAAGTAGCGCCCGATTTAGAATGAGTTGCCCAAGTGTGATCCAAGTCCTTTGTGCCATGGCCTTAATGCACGTTGAAACGGTGATATCCGACTTTTATCTGTTCACACACTCTTGGCGTAATGCACACACATACACACACAACTGGTATACACTGTACCGTACCCCCGAAGATCAATACTCAGCCTCCCGGGGTTGCAAGCCCCGGCCACTCGTAGCACCCCCCACCCCCGCAGAACCCCAGTATTTGTCATTTTCGCCCACTCTTTTCTGTACTCCGAAGTTTTATTTACAGTACGTAAAATTTAGATCGAAACGTGTTTTTGAAGGTTAATTTATTTTCACAATTAGCATAGGCTTTAAAAGAGTTTTGATCGTTTTCCTATCCTTTTTGTTAGGGGGGAAAGTCGTAAAAATCGGGGTCTAACTGAACCTTCAGGCCACATGAAAAGAAAACGTAGGGAATGGGAACTTTGGAATATTTTGGCGTGCATCATATTGGTGTTGCCGACAGAAAAGTTTCCCACATTGGCATTTCATTAGCCGGCTGCCAGTTTTAAGAACCCAAGCCGCTCTTGTTCGTGCGACCGGGAACGCATGACAAGATCGACTGAAAGTGTGCTACGGTAGGAAGTTGCCGCAAGTCTGATTTTTGTTAGTGTTCACCCTACCTCACTGTTAAAACAAGCTTATCGACACGCGTTGTTTGCCTGAAGTCGATGTCACCAGATCCTGGTGACATATTTTATTTAGTCCTATACTTTGTTTAGTCCTATACGTGTCTTATTGTGACACGTTCGGTCGTGTGATCTTTTGGTAGCTAAAGAAAAGTTGAAAATCAGGAAAACCATTAAGCAAATAGACAAGTCAGTGACTATTTGAATGGAAGAACGGCTGCTTTAATTTGGTGGAGAAATTTCCACTTCCCATAGCGTAATCCTGTCGGTGGCGAATAACATCCCCTTGAACGAGTTGCCAAAAACAGTCTTTGTGCTCATCGTTGCGAAGAAAGGGGCGGATTTAGTCAGGGAGAAACCCCGCCTCTTCCTCTGACCTAGGTCTGTGTGTGACGGTGGTGGGGGTACGGGGAGTAGTGTGTTGTGTATGTTGGCCGATCGAATCAGACATTCGTTGCCTGCCAAGAAGCACACGTTAAGCTTGTGTTCGTTATTTTCCTAGCCTTAATTTGTTGCATAATTGGAAAGTAACGCGAAAAGTCTCCGAGAACAGTTACTCCTTAATCAAAAGCTACAACCCCGGTGCTTTAATTTATTACCCCCACTGTTACAGTGATTTCCCTCTTGTTAGGAAGAGTTTTATTTGCGTGTTGAAACCAAGGCGGTTTTTGCAAAAATTTAAAGCCAACCAACGCAACCAAGTTCGCCTGCTGGAAATATTACTTTTATCTCCCCAAGGAACAAGATATTCTCTACCACGGAGCTCTCAGCAGCAGCCAAACTGTGGGGCTCAGGAGCATTTTTTGTTCCGCCACAGTTGTACTATCCGGTAAGACCAAAAAGTTAACATGGAAAAGTTACGTGAAAAGGAACCAAAAAAAAAAAAAAGATTAGTAAAAAGCGCGGTCACCTTCCTGTCTTTGCATATACATTCATGAGTCTGGCGCCGTGAAAAAGTTTGTGACATTCTATCCCTTAGCCCAAACAGGGATGGAACACAGCTTCCATATTTCACGGTCTGGATTTGAGAAGCTGGAAGTGAAGATTGACGCGAAGCTACTATCAGTTCGGTTGAGCGAGAGAGGATGCTCCAGTTTATTTTTATAACCGCGGGTTTCTTCAAGTCTTCTGCTTTTCTGGTCCCTTTTTTTTCTCTTTTTATTTGACTCCCTTTTGCAAAACCTCCTAATGCCCTTTCGCTTATCCTTCCCCGATTTTTGGGGGATGGGATGGCGGCATGGTGTTGTACAGAGTTTCTCAAGAGTCAGGGAGGGGAGGAACTGGCCCAGATTCGGACCATGTGTGGAACAGATGGATGCTGTGCAGGGGGGGGGCTCATTGACGCTATGCTTGATGACTCTAGGGCCCCTTAAGCTGAACTTGTTCTCTTCCCTCGCTATGGCTTCCACGGCCACATCTGGAATCTATCCAGACTCGCCCTGGCCGGACTTCCCATCCTGTAGCACTGCACACCCAAAGCTCTACCGGGATTGCTGTTTGAAATCCCTATGAAAAGATACCCAGTCCTTAGAAAAAGACTAGTTTTCTTTTCTTTATTTTTTTTTAAAAAAAGAAGAAAAACAAAGAGAGAGAGAGGGAGGTTCGGGCACAACAAATTTAGAGTACGAGAAGCTTTGGGTGAATGTGAGAAATCAATGTTAAAGTCTCCACAAGCGTTAGACATGTTCTTAGAAGTACGTGGTTGTCGAAATGTCGATTTGGTTCGCCTTAAAAACTAAACTTGACTAAAGGTTTTTGAAGATTAAATAAAAAAGAAGAAAAAAATAAATGTTAAAAAATCTACAAAAAATAGTTTTTAAAAATGTGTTTTAAAATATGTTTGAAAAATCTGTTTACAACAATTTCGTGAAAATGTTTTCTAGTAAATGAACTAATAGAGCAGTAAAATGTTGGGAAGATCGATATAGGACTTAGAGATGTTTAAATTGTACTAGGAAGTGGTACTAGTGTACAAATTGTACGAGTTATAAATACTAGAGTGTTGTTTTATGGCAAGGCGTAGAAGGCTGAGAAACGAGGGGTTAGTTAAGAGTAGAATCGGAAAAGCAATCAATATAGATGTATTGTCCTTGGGAAGTAGTTACCCTAAGTTTTGGGGGTGCCCCGTATGTTTTTATGAACGTATTATTGGGTTCGTTTTTGGGGAAGTGGCCAGTAAATCTTGTCTAGGGTTACGAATTGTTGACGTCATAGGTCTGAGAGCGCGTATTTGGGGTTTGGTGCGCAGGGAGGTCTGGATTTTAAAATTAGACTTTGTTACTGGACGAGTGTGTTGCCATGCAGCTTCCAGCTCGTGGGGTCTCTTCTGTCTGTCTCCTTCATCAAGAACCGCGCAACTTGGTGTGGGGCAAATTGGGAAGACGGAAAATCGGATGAAAATTGCTAAGGCAACCGCCACCATGTCTCTTTTCATTCCCCCCAATCCTTGGAGAGACATTTCATTAAGGCGTGCTTCTCGTTGAGTTTAAAAGCTTTCAATTGAATGTAACTGTAAAACTCATAGGAGAAAAGGAAGGAAGAAAGAGAAAAAGAAGTGCTTTTTGTGAGGGGTTAAAGACTTCTTGGTGAAGTAGATTAGAATTCTTCCTCGAGCTGGGAACTTAAATTGCAACCTGACGGTTGGCGCTCGGCGGGAGTTTTTCCTGGCCGTCGCACGTGATTGGTGGTATGGAACGTCCTTTAGCATGCAACTCTTCACATGATTTCCCAATATGTTGAAGAAAGTCTCAAGGCAAGTTCACCGGAACCGCAGGAAACTTGTGGAAAGCTTTATCGTTTGGACAGTGTAAAATGCCTAACAAGTTCCGAAAGTTGAGGAACTCGGACGATAACTTGCACCTGTTCCTAATTATCACTGTGCACCGGAGCTTGAAACTTTGTTTGGAATAAGCTTTTCAGTGTGTCATTATACGTGTTTATCATTGGAACGAAAAACTTAATTTGTCTTTGTTTCGTTGTATAGCACATGGTACAAACGGGGATGGCGGCCCCATACCAATATGGCGCCAGTGGAGAGCCCTTAGCGACGTTACCCGGCTCAGTAATGGCCCCCGTAGGCGTGGGCATCCCACCAGCGGTGGGCGTGTCGGGTGTCAACATGGGCGTCACAGGCATCAAGCTCGAAAAGGATTCAGGAGGTGGAGCAGCGTCACCTACCGGTACCGGCCAGACAACCACTACAAGCCTAGAAGCCGCTCAACAACAGGCTGGGACACGACAACCAGGTGCCGAAGAAGCCGCAGCAGCCGCGGCGGCCTATACACAAATGTGGAACGAATCTCAAGCGGCTGCCGCTGCAGCAGTAGCAGCGGCGGCAGCAGCTGCTGCCGAACTGGGAGTCGGAACGGATCCTTTGGCACATTTGAACCACCCTGCGTTGGCCAACCAGGCCGCAGTCAATCCCGGTACAGAACAAAGCGAAGCGGACGCTGCTGCAGCGGCTGCCGTTGCAGTAGCTCAGGGCGTGGCTCCCGCCTCGTCGGTCTCGTCCATCCCTACCATTACGTCGTCTAGCAGTCCGTCAGCAGGCGTGGCAGGGACACAGTTAGTAGGCACGGTGGGTGGAGCCACCGCACCCGGTTCAACCGGAACCCCCAGTACCTCTTCGAAAGAAACGCCCAAGCGACTCCATGTCTCCAATATCCCCTTCCGATTCCGGGATCCGGATCTGAGGGCAATGTTTGGGGTAAGTTGCACACATCGTCGTGTTTCTTTTTGTTTGTTTTTATGTGTTGGAGGGATGTTTTATGTATTGTGTCTCATTCAAGCGACGCCCTTTTTGGAAGATATCGATTTGAGGATCATAACAAAGAAACAACAAAAAATGGAGGAAACGACTCCTTTCTTATGCAGCCGTGCAGTAAGCAGGCCGTCACCTAGACGTATGAAGTTTCAGCGCCATAACAAAGAAACCTTAGTTTGAGAACAAAGAAACATTGCATCTGGGGATGGTGTATAATTGATTTCTCGTACTGCGCACTCTCGAAATAGAGGCATAATGATGAGCGCAAAAATTGTAATGATTACCCCTTAGGTGACGAGAACGTGATTCGGCATATCCGAATTTCTCTGTATCGAATGTTTGTGATAATTGTAGAAGTCGGAGCCTATGATGACTCCTTAATAGCCGTTAGATCAGATAATCGCGAAAACTTTGTGAAACACCGGCTGTGTTGCATAAAAATGGGTTAAAACGTAGGAATGCTCATTCTAGGTAAATAGTTATTGAATATGTTGAGATTAGAAATTAATAACATTGGCTTACTTTCTGAATTAGTCGCTTTTCTCGCAACAAAGTCGTGAAACGTTTTCGCAAATATAAATTCGATTTTTTCAACGTGCGTTAGTAACGTTTAAATCTGTTAAAAAGTCTACTGTTATGGCTTTAAGGGCCCGGTTTTCACAAACCCCTTGTGGGAGAATAACATGGGAATTTTCAGACATCATGCTAGGAAAATGGTTAAAAAAATCAAAGAAACTGTTGTGACAGCAATGTTGGAGTTGTAGATATCTAGTTCACCGGTTTGATATTTTCTTCAAAAAGATTTCACAAAATTTGTAAATTAGGGTTTAATTTTCTACTTTTTAACGAAAATCAGTCAAGCTAGTGCGCGAGGTCTGATTTGTTTTTAATATTAAGGTGTAAACAGAAACGAAACTGGCCATTTACTTTTCGTAATATCGTGTCTGAAATTTAAGTTTTTGTGTGTGACAATATTGAGATGTGAGATGTGCATCTAGAGTTTCCGTTTGACTTCATTTAAACTCTGCTGTAAGTTACAATAAGAGACCTACCCTCCCGGAGTCAGTGATATCCTTATCTTTTGTTTTTTAAAAAAACACTGAAAGCTATGTATACCGGGGCCTTAACAAATCTAGCATGCTGTTGTGCTCTTTGCGAGTTTTACTGTATCCTGATTTTTAATTTTCAAAGAGCGATACGAGGTTTGAAGTCTAGGAGACTGAGTCTTAGTCTGTTTGTAATATTTTGCTAAAGGAACACAACAAGGAACGCTATGTTGTAAGCATACAGTGGTATGCAGTTTATAATAAGGATTATTTAAAGCAAAAATGGACTGTATAACGGTCCCAGTGTTTGTAAACGAAGGCTGTAAAAAAGATATCAGGAGAAAGAAAGTCTTGGTTAGAATTGGTCTTTAATAAGGGAAAAGAAACTTGCAATAATAGTTCCGACATAGTTTCAAAACGTGCGTAGCTCGAGTCAGTAGGAAAGCTTTTTCTTTTGCTTTTTGGGTATTATTTTTTAAGGGTTAGTAGCGCACGTTCTGGCAATGGAAGCCCAGCAGACAGGAAAGCAAAAACAGCTTGTATAAGTAAACGGGTGTCTAAAGCCAAAATGGCCTATGTTCACTATGGCGGGGAACTGGCACACTAGTGAAGCTCAGCGTGTCGTACTTTTTTAAGTCGCTGTCATGTCTTGTTTAGAAAAAAAATGGACTGTTCTCTTATGGAGAATTGTCGTCTTCTCCAGGGGTGTGTAGGAGACAAAGGGCAAATTTTGTGGGGAACTTATTGATCGACCGAGGGTGTTTGCGTCCGTAGTTCACAGGGTAGAAGTGTTAGTTCCAGGATACGTGCTATGCACTTGTCGTATTTATGCAGTTTACAAGAAGGTGTGGGATTTATGGAGAATGTTGAACTCATTTGTGTCCTTTTTCTCTCTTGTTTCTCCCCTTGCAGCAATTTGGCACCATTCTCGACGTGGAAATTATCTTCAATGAACGCGGTTCTAAGGTAATGCTTGGGTTTCTTTGTTGGTTACTTCCTCCCGTTCCCGAACGCGTTGGCTGTGAATGGCCCACTTGATTGGGTCTAACTACCTTGTGAACAAGGCAGTTTATGCAAAACTTCCCGCTACCGGTTATAATACAGCGTCGTTTTGTTTCACTTTAGTCAAATGGACAGTAAACACCAGTTTAAGCTAAGAATTATTTGGCTGGCGTAAACCGAAAGCGGGGAGATAAACTGCTTTGGCAAAAGTCCTGTAAACGAAGTGCTTCACGTCCAAGCGTAATGCGAGTCTAAAAACGGAGAAGATTTATAAGTTTGAGTCAAAAGGGTTGTAGGACCCTTTAGCAACGCATAAAAGAGTTTTTTGTTGAAATTTTATGGACGAGAATCGCTTCGTTAATCAGCGAGATTTTTCACTTTTCGATGTAATTTCCTATCAGTTTGACGTTAACTCCGAAAGGGTTGTGTTGGGCGAACCCCATGTTCTTTTCTTGTGTTTAACTCGTATGAAACTCAATGGGCAAGTTTCTGTGGTTATTCCCACCCATTGTTTCCTACTCATAACTTCTTTCACAGCACCGTCTCCTTGGAGCAGCTTGAAATGTCATGAATACCCTCCCAAAATATGTCCCATGTTTTTCCACGGTGGAAAATCGGCCACTGTCACAACTTTACGACAGCTTCCTTTCTTAGGCGAAACCCAGAACAGCAAGGTGTTGCGCGACATGAAGCAACGGATAACCGAAGCCAGAACACGACGAAGTTTCACTTGCTAGGTTGGTCTCCCCTGTTTCACAAAAGCGCACACAACACTGGCACCAAAACGCTAATAAATAACCTTTTTAATGTCCCAGTTTTTTGCTGCTGGGAATCTCTATGCTAATTTATTCGTTTCATTGCTCGTTTTTTACGTCCTGTTGTGTTTCCTGTTACCTTGACCTACGTTTTTACCTTACTAAAAATACAACCTGTACCAAACCTAAACCTTGTCTTCAACCTTATCCTTAAACCACCTAACCCAATTCTTGACCTTCTGCCTTTATTTAAGCATATCAAAGGCTATTTTTTGATTCGAGACTGAAACTTTTAACAAAAAGCATAACTTTTTTGTGAAAAAATTATCAAGTGCTCAAAATTTCAAATAATTCGAAGAAAATAAAAATGGAAATGTTCAGCTATTTTTTATTTAAAAAATACTGAAGTAAAAGAAACTTAGACACTAAGAATTAGAAGAATGTTAAATTTGTTAATAATACTGACATTTTATAAATAATGGTTTTTGTTTTTCTTATAATTTAGGGATAGAAAAAGCGTAAAATCTGTTTCTTGTCTTGTGATTGGAAGATGGTGCTTGATATCTTAGTATAGGTTTCGGCCATTGGGGGATTTGCAAATCGTGGGCGAGGCTAGTTTGGGTGTCGTTGTTGTTTACTTAATTTTGAACTGGAATTTATAGTGCCTTCTACACCGGCCTGAAACGAATGTATTTGCACGCCGCCTCCCTTGTGCAAGATGATCGTTGACATCTTAATTAACTAGCCTGGCGCAAAATACCTTTTCTCTATAAAAGCGACATACATTACCCTCATTCCCCCGTTTCGGTATCTCCCTTTGAATTCACCCCCTTCTGACCTTGTTATAGCTGCCAATTTTGAAAAAGCAACAATTCATCCAGCTAGGCAAGTTTTCGGGTACGGAAACTTGCTTGTCGATTTCGTGTACTCTTGTTGACTCGAGTGTCATCTTTTGGATTTTGACCTCTTTCAATCTCTACCTACTCTTTTCTCTCTCTTTCGCCATCTCTCTCTTTGAATTAATGCCCATATTGACTTCTGTTAGCAAGCCAAGCAAACAAACGCCATGTTCGAAAACAAAGATTTGACCAAAAATAAGTTCGATCGCCGACGCATGCTGAAAAAGAGAGAGACCATTGTTTCTACCTTTTTTTTTTCTTTTTTTTTCTTTTTTGTGTCTTGGCATGCAGGGGTTCGGTTTTGTAACGTTCGCAAGTAGTGCTGATGCCGACCGCGCACGAGAGAAGCTTCATGGCACCGTGGTTGAGGGACGCAAAATAGAGGTGTGCATGAACTTTTTTTTTCCTTTTTCGATTTTTTCGTTGATGTGTCATATAAATAATGCTACAAACTTGGGTCAAGTCACATGCAAAGAAAGTGTTTGGATTCGAGGAAATTTAACTTAAGCCCAGCATTCGTTTGCTTCGTATTGAATGACTGTGTGTAAAATTGGATAGTAGAAATATGCGGGCATCAAGTCTTCTTCTTAGACAATTAAGTTTCCTCACCGGTGAAACTTTTTCTTTGCTGTGACTCCTTGTGATGATTGCGAATGAAGTGTTCGGTGTGCGATGGCAGGATTTTATGGCACCAAGTTACTTTCATTGTATACCTTCAGAGAAGAGTTCGATGTTCATATCTTAGTGGACGAGTTGAGATTGTGATGAAAACGAGCCAACAGGAGATAAAAACAGAACAATTATTATTATATTGGTCATTATTAGAACACAACACAGGCCACGGCGATTCGCAACGCGGAAGTCTTCTACAGCTAGCTTGTAGAACAGCCGTAAGGTAAGCCCGCCAGTACGACAAGGCTTGTTATTTTTTGGGAAAAACCTTTCCATAGATGAAAGAAACTAGACAACTTGTGGCTGCATGGCCTTTATTCGTCATTTATTTTTTGGAAAGTTACCTCTGTAAAACATTTCACTTCTCAAACTTATTGTTGAAAACACAATCACCAAAATATATCCGTATTAGTTGCTTTGTGGAATCCGTGTCTGTGGTCCCGTTTAAAAACGCTGGGAATGTGGGAAACTGGACTTGCGTGGCCTGTGTTTGGCGGGGGAAAACCTTTCTTTTTTTTTTAGATTGATTGCGGACCAATGTTTGACTTGATGCGTTTCCTAAAACTTCTAACATTGGCTAATCTTAATGTGGGTTATTTGGTACTAGCTTTTTGGAAGCTATGTTTGAATATGACTGAAATTCTTAGCATTTTTCCTTTATATTTATTTATTTTGGAATTTATTTCCTCTTGGCTCATGTTCGCACAAAAACCTCCCCGCAACATATTATTATTATTACACTGATTCGTGGTTGGTGCCTCTTCATGATTTGAGGGCAGCAAAACGTTTTGTGGCCTGGGCCTTGGGATTCTGGAGAATGTGGATCCTCCTTTATCACCCTCGTCCTTCCTATTTTTTAATGTGCTCAAATCTGCCATGAAATGGTCCTTTTCCGGATGTGATGTTTTTTTTCGGCTGCCTCTTCTTACAAATCAGACCAGCAAAAAAGCATAGGCTAAAAGAAACTGGCAACCGATACTATTTTTTGACCGAACGCACACAGCCTTGTGATAACTGTAGCTTGTAGCACCAACTCACGACAACTTTTTTTCCGTGTAATAGATATTTGGCTATTATTTTCCTTAACCACCTCAACCACATTTCCCCTCCCCATTACCTCAATTACCTTTTTACATAGGGCGTTCCCTACTTTTGTCCCCATGTACACATGATAACGTAGCTTGTGGGGGCTCGAAGGGTGATTTTTCTTGTGTTTTTCTCTAGAAATCAATCTTAGTCTGTTTGTTTGCTATTATAATACGCGAAAAAGTAGTTTTTCTTGGAGAACCGACACTATGGTTCAAAACTTATTTTTTTTTTAAACTTACGAAAAGTTCAAGTAACACAAAAAACAGAAAACTGGATGAATTGGCCCGTTACCGAGTCTTTTTCTAGCTTTTAGCTTCCGTGTGATTTATTGCTTTCCTGTCTTTTTTTTCTTGCATACGGCATATAGTCTCGTTTATTACCCATAAAAGCAAAAAAAAAACAGTGTGTTACGGGGCAATTTCGTTTGTTGGATTGGAAACACACTTACGCGGCCTTGTGTTTTTTTTTATTATTATTTAGAATGCCCATAGCTTGTGGTGATTGGTAACCGCTCAGCCATTGATCAGAAAACAACTAGCTTTTCAAATCTTGATGATTATTTTTTTTTATAAGGGGAAGACAAGATTGACACAAGTTGCAAAAAAATCCCTGATGACACTTTACCCTAATTTACCTTGTATGGAAACCTTTTCTTTTATTTTTCTCATAGCAAGAGTTGATATAACGTAGATGACTAAATTTGAGGTGGTGGAGGCAAAATTTTGACAATGTATTGCACGTGCTAAGAAAGATTTAAAAAGAGTTTCCAAGTGCCAAGTCTTATCATTAGGTTGTAATTCTTAGTGCATGCTAAACATTGACCACCGGTGCGAGAATGGAAACTAATAACGTTCTATTTCCTTCAATGAACGCGCGTAGGTGAACAATGCAACCGCTCGTGTTCAGTCTAAGAAGCCATCAACAGTCGTGCCCAGTGGTAAGTTTTTCCATTACCACATTCCGTTGTTAAGAATGGTTTACCATGTTGATGGGCCGAGTTTTCAAAAAGGACATAGTTTATATAATGATTTCACTGCGGCATGTCACAATAATTCTTTTTTAGACAAAGCTTGTATGGTTTCTTTACGTTTACCTTGGTTTCCGAATTAGTTGAGTCCTCAGTTCTCCATTTCACTAACATTGACGCATGCTTAATCATCGGTTGTATATTTTGGGAATTTTCCATCACCAATAATTTGTATCGCTTAGTTGACACTAACAATCGTCTCGCCATGTAAAAACCGTCCTGGGTAATTGAGCTTGTAAAAAAGGGATACGGTGGACTTGATAGGAGTATTTAACCTGAATAATTGTAAAACTCGCAGAAACGTCGTAATGGATTATTTTTGGTGGGATAGGGAAGAATGGTAACTGAAGCCAATGAATTTCCTTGCCCGGCTATTTTGTCCGTTTTTCTTATAATACTTCTGTATTTTTTCTTTGCCCGTTTTTCTGCGCCTTTGTTTACCTAAAAAACGACAAATCCTTTCATCAATGCTCCAAAAATTATTCCCCCGCGTCCTCGTTTTTCGAACCTTGTTCCGTCACCACAAAACTTGTGTGCGTTGGCCTGGCCAGTATTTCTAACGCGGAGCGGAGCTCTTCCCACCACGTTAGGTGAGCACTGGGCTGTCTACTCCTATCCTCTGGCTGTGGCATTAATAAGCACCAGCAAAACAATGCGACCCCCTCCCCCCTTTCCTTCATTTGCCACGTTTCTTTGGGCATTTCGTGCAGTTCCCTAGCACAATTTGCTATCTAGTAAACCTCCACTAGCACACTGTAACACAAATGTGTCACATTATCCTACTTGGTCATTTTTGCTACCCGTGAATGATCCCGTGTTCCCTTTTTCTGGAATTTCCCCTCTTCCCGGGCGTGGTCCACCCTAGAAATGCACTTAGGTGACATAGCGCACTTGGCTTGTTGCATGGCACGCGTAGTTTGGTTCATTCTCAAAATAAATTCTCTTGGTTGTATATTGTATGTCAATTTTTGGAAAGGAAGAGTCAGCTGTCTTCGAAAACTAACTAGATTTTGATTTGCGTGACGTTAGTAGGACTCGATGCCGCAGCAGCATTGAGAGGCGTGGCTATCCAGAGACCAGGCGCTCGTGTCAGAGCGTATCCTGCTGCGGCTGCCGCAGCCGCTGCAGCACTAGCTAGACCGTCAGCGCTAGCTGCAGCTGGACTCGGGTGAGGATATATTTTTAAATATATTTTTGTGGTAATTTTTGTGTAGATTTCTGTGATATTAAGATTTCTATATAGGTTACTTCTGTCGTCTTATTTTTTTTTTTGTGTGTGTGTGTGTGTTTTTATACAATTATTGATTTTTTAAGAATATTTATTTACATGTATACTTAGAACATGAGTCCAATCGATATTTTTGTTCTAACAGGGGAATGTACTCAGCCTACGATCCTTTTTTGGCCGCACAAGCAACAGCAGATACCTACAGGCTCCAGGTGAGTTGTGGTCAGGATGTATATTGTTTTGCCTTGTGTAGTTAGCATCTAAAAAGGGACGTGCGAGTAACATTTGATTTTTTGCTGCATTTTGATAAGTTTTTGCGGTTGGTTCAAGTTAAGTTTTGCAAGTCAGCACAAGTTTGATTTCCATAACAAACGTTTGGTGTGTCGCATCGTGCATTTTTGGTTGATCATGAATGGTAAGTTCTTCAATACCTCATCCGAAAACCTGAAATCCCATCCTTGCGTGTTCTGACATGCACGTTATAACCAGTAGCATTTGGCTGACCAAAAGGAATTAGTGAATGCGAATGCAAAAACCGATTTAGATTTGCAGCCACCCACACGTTGCCTTGTGGCATGGCATGATATTACTAAACGTTTTGTGTGTTGTTTGCATACTCCCTCGCTTTACAATTTTTTACATTTGGAATATCAACATTTCCTTGGCTTTTTTTTCTCAATTGACATCAGTTATCCAACAACCTACCTACCTTTCCCCAGGCCGGATATCTGAGCTCGGCTGCTGCGGCAGCTAACTACACGGCCGCAGCGACGGCGGCCGCGAGAGCGTACGGTGCAGCGGCTGGAGGTGCTCCGGCAGCCATGGCGTACGCCGCAGTACCTGCAGGGTAAGTCATTCTTTGAACAGTTCATACCGGGCCAGCCAGTCATTAGAGTAGCGTATTCTCAAATGTGTGCGTCCGTAGTTAGTATAAAATCACATCCAAGCTTCAAAACTAACATACCCTGCTAAATACCCGTAAGGCTAATTACATACTAGAAAAACCGCCCAATCCAAATCAAGACCAGTCGCAACTGAAAGTAAGACCTTAAATATAAGATTCAAGGCCATGTATTCACCACACATTGATATCTAGACTGTTTCTGGTCGTTAGACGCCGGCTTATTTTTGTAATACCCGTAATGGTTGTTGTACGGAGATAACATGTTTGTCTTGATCCATCAGGTACGAGCGAGCAGCATACGCAGACCCATACTTGGGCCACAGTATAGGTCCAGTTCCGGGCTACGGCGTAAGACATTTTGCTTTGTTTTTTAAATCTTACTTAAATATAACTAGTAATGTCAAAACCACTTCCGGTTTTTATTTTTAAACTCATTATAAACAGCGATTCGACTATTGTGAAACTAATTTTTTTTCTTTTGTATTACAGACGGCAGTTTACCGCAGTAGTTACCAGCGATTTGCCCCATATTGAAAATTGAGATGAAGCTGATACTTACGCCGTATTGACGTGTTTAGACACACCCCCATCGTTTTCTCATGACACTTGAAAAGTTTACTAGAAGCCAATTTTGAATATCAAATAAGTTGGAGTTGGAATCTCACCTGCCGGTACTCTTCGCGAGGCGTTTTTATACGTCTTAAGTGGTGAACTTAAAAAGATGCAAGGGTTTATTTTTATCTCAGGTGGGATCTGAAATTGTTATTGGATATGTGATTTTTTGTTTATCAGTTTTTGTAAGTCGTATGTTGGGATGCGCATAGGTAGCTATTTCAAGCTCGTGAAGATATTTTCGGGGAGGGAGTTAGCAACTAGCACAAATTTTTGCAGCTAAGGACGCTGGAAACCAATAGGCATTATGTGAAAGGCAAACGTTGGGCTGTGGTCGAAAAAAGCACAATTTTATCTTTTTTTTAAATTTAACTAAAAAGTGAATGAACGGGAAGGCTAGATTTTGCCAGTTACGATTGACCCTTTTGTACAAAGTTTATCTCATGTCCATCTCGCATTGTCTGTTTTTGGCCTATCTTAACTTTTTTTTAAAGCCATTCCCGTTCTGTTATCTTGCTTGGTGGGAAAGAGACCGGGGATCTTTTTTATAATACTCAAGCGAAAGAATCTTCAGCGTGAGAACAACTATTTTTAGAATGAACTGAAAGTTTGCGTGTAAGATCTACGTGTGATTGTATGGACAGTTTTTTTTTCAGACTCACGATTGCATTTGTAATCGCGCGGGCACTATTTTATTTTTTAGACCCCATGGAAATTTCATTGTTTTGGCCAGATCTGTTCACTGATTTTCGGTTCTTTTTTTTGGATCTGTGAATTTTTACTTAATATTTTTTGATAAAGCAAAAATTACCAGCCTTCCGTTCACCACATGTCTTTTTATGAAGCCTACCTCGTCGCAGGACAAGCCGACTAGTCTTTAGCTTCTTGTAATGCTGCAAAAAAGCCCTCCTGCTCATTTGATCCAAAGGTTCATTCATTGGTCGACAAACGTTACAACCTATGTTACCCTTACTTTTCGTCTCTTCTTAAAATCAACATGCTCCTCAGCCCTGCAAGTTTTATAATCATAATGCAAAGAACTCTCCCGTTTTTCTTGTGTCCCCCCAAACAGTTCATTTGTTTTTTGGTAGTGTTTTTTTATGTATTACAGCATAGTTGGCCAGTATAGTATCTGAAAAGAATAACTTCTGTCTTTTTACTGCTTGAGTACAACTAATTGTTTCTATTCCAGCTGCAGTTGAGCTTTGGTGGACCAGCAGGTTTTGGTGACCTAGTCTTCGTTTTGAGCAAACTTGAGTTGTCCCACTGTTCTGCATTTTCTTCATTTCATGTTTTCGGATGACGAAGCAATCGCTGTGCATCTGGAGGTTTTCGTTATATGAAACTAATCTCCTGAGCGAAAAAGTGGAAAATCACAATTTGCAATCTCCGATGTGCAAATTACCTTGAAACGAAGGATACAACAAGGGAGGGACAAAAGAGAAATTATCAGAAATCAATTTTTAATGTATTTTAAATATTTTTTAGGGAGACATTTACACGAGCATCTGTTTGCTCTCCACTTGTTTATTTTATCGAGTAGATAAGCACCTCATATGACTTATTCTGAAGTATTTACGCGACATCGTCCGTAATCGCAAATGCGCTGTTCATTTGTTATCTCACATCAAGACAAGTTTTGCAAATATTCAGTTGACTAAGAATCACACGCATCAGCGGATCATTAACGGATTTTATTCTAGTTAACACATTTTTACAGCGGATTTTCTAGTAGTCCTATGACAAAAATACGTACAGGGCTCCATCTCAATAAATCCTTCGTAGCTGACAGATTTCTGTGGTATCCTTTCGTGACCATCGGTTCCCTCAAGCAGATTTCTCCTGGCAGATTCGGTCCCAATGTCCTTCCTGTGTCTACGTCTACTACTTTAACTTCAAGTTGTTAATTTTCATAATAAATTAATGTTTTTTATTATTTTTTTTCTGGGCGCTTTCTTGGCATTGCGACCGACTGTGTTTCGTAATGGAAGATGATAGCGGAATTGCTAGGTATACCGTAGCCGCTGCAAATGCGAAACAGTTTCGCCAGCGGTGCCAGGTAGCTCGGGTTCCCGAACTGGAGAGGAAATATGCTTCAGTAATGCAACATGTAGTAAGCTAATAAAGGTGTTTTTCGACAGTCTACTTTAAAAAATTTACAAGTGAAAACTTTTCGTTTTCTTTAGGAATTCATGAAGAGTTTGCAGAAAGATCGAACAGAGGCTGAAATTCTCTATAGCCAGCATCCTTCACAATTGAATGTAGGCATGTTGAGCTCAATAGGGGATCAATCCGTTGCCAAACACCTAGTAGCTTGCGTAATAGCTGCTTTAAGGGCGCATCCTTAATTGATTTCAATTCTCGGAAAAACTTCAATTTCCATTTCGAAAACTTGTTTTAGAAATTAATCATATTCTCTTATGTCTTTGTATTTCTTTGTTTGCTGGTATTTGATATTGTATTTTTTTTAAAAAATTTTATATAGAAGTATGCATTTATTAGGGTTATAAGAGCAAAAGTTTTGACTTGTGCTTACTATTTAACTTTTAGTATTTTATTGTTATAATAAATGTATTAATAATATTTTTGGTATGTCGATCGATCAAGGTTCATTTGGATGTCACGTGGAAGTGGTATGAGAGGACAAGGCAGCTGTGGAATTCTACGGGAAATTGGGCTTTATGGAAACAAAAAGGGAAATGGGCATTCTAGAAGACTCAAAATCCTATTTTGGGCGTGTCATCTAGTGTCTTCCTGTAATTAATTTACCCTGTTTGATACACTGGCCGAAGCCGTTTAGTTGATTTTTTTTAAAAAAACTAACCTCATTTGATCGTAAGTTGTCTAGTCTGTTATTCTTCCATATTTACTTCTTGTAAACGGCTGCTGTGTCGAACGCCTAAGCCTTATTTTAACACTTGAACACGAATTGCTGTGCGAAATATACTTATTTTATTATAATACTGTTTTCTTGGTTAGATTTACTAATTTCAACTCTTGCCTCTGAAATGTGAAGAAGTGTTGTGATTTTATTATTATTTGGTTGAGTTTTGAGTTCATAAGTTCAATATCAATTTCCAGACGATATTCAAGGAAATCCCCATACTTTGATTCTTATAATTCCAAATTCATCAATTGGAATAACTTGAAAATGTTCTGTAAGTCGCAATATGTTGCAATTTAACCGAACCTTAAGTGTATACTATAGTGTTTTATTTTGAACAAACTTCCTGTCAGAAAGAAGTGTAGAAATGTAACTGTACCAGATATAATCTGTCACAAGTTGCATAGGTCACATACGGCCGGTATTTTTAGTATTTCGCATCACTAGCCAACAAGACTTTTTCTTACATAAGAGTTATGGCCAAGCGGTCTAAGCCTTGAAGTATGGACCGTAAGGTTGTAGGTTCGAATCCCCATGTATGTAGTTTGGTTTTTCTGGGGAAAAAAAGTACAAACTTTCCTGTCCTGCTTCCTATGGTACCTTGTATATCCCAAGAAAATGGGATTACCAATAGTATCATTGGAAACAGCATGGGAAGCAGGAAAAGGGAAAGGAAAAGGTGAACGAGACCTCGAAAAGCATGATGCTGGCATCGTGCATGACACTTTTTCCCATGTTATTCTTTATGGAATTTCAAAATTTTTGGCTCCTGAGACGCCCTGAGGGCATAATTTCATATGCAAGCTCAGTTTTCTCGCTTATTTGAAGGGTTAGCGCAGTAATTTTTACAGATCTGGAATGCTCGTGTGGAGAGGAATAATTTCCATAACTTAATTTGCCTATTTCAAACATTCGGTTAATTAGAGTACAAGACATCTTTGACCTCACTTGAATACTGTTTAGGTTGGTATGGTCACCCATATCCCGAACTTGATGAGGTGTGCAAAATTTTGTTACTGCGTTTTATGCGAAGTCTTTTGTATGCTGATTCTCTTTGCCAGTGAACGTCTTTCTGACGCTCATGCATTCAAGACTGAAACGTTGCCGTGCAGATAATGCAGTAATTAAAGTTGCCTTATTACCACTTTGTTAGCACATTGGTGGTTTGAAAATAGGACGACAAAATTCCAGGACCAGGAATAAGCCAGGGTATTCGGGGACGTCCATGGCTTTAAAATAAAAAGAAATCCTTGTTTTACGCGGACAGAGCTCATAACTTCTATTGGCCTACTTTCATTTTCCACGTACGAAGGAATTATAAATACTGGATTTTTGTGTGCAAAAATTTATTTTCCGCAAAAAATGTTTACGAACATTGTACAAGTTCGTTCATACCTTTCACAGCTCTTCAACTCACCAAGTGATTTTAATATTCAAATGTAATCGCGCGACTTCTCGAAACTCTGCCACTGTCGCGGAATTTTGCAAAAGTTCTCTTAATTACATTAAAGTCTCCAACGAGGCCAATCCCAAATCTTCCAAAATGTTAACGAAATGCCTGAACTGAGCCATTATTAGGAATTGTAAACAACAAAGGAGCACTCATCCTGAATTCTACTTTTACCCCAAACACGAAAATTTTAAAACAATACAATAGAAAAGTGAATAAAAATGACAGCTTAGTTAGCTGATTTTTTGGAAATTAAGGCCTGTTTTTCTTCCTTTGTTGTGACAGACCATTCACTTATCTTCATTGATAATATTGAAAATGCGCCATTAATAAGTTATTTCTCGTACTCATCGAAATTAACGGAAATTGCTGGTATATTTTGGTAAGCACGAAACTATTCTCGGCAGCGTAGCCAAATAACCAGATGCTGTCCCACTTTTCTATTATGCGCTTTCTTAGAGAGAAGTCTCATCAGGGTCATAAAACCTGCGAAAATAAAACCAATCTCATGGCACTTTCCTTTTCAATGCATAAATGGACTATTTATACCGAGACCCGTGTTCTCGTAGTTTTTTTTCGTGCAATTTCGTTCAATAACCCTTTTACTGCATTTAGTATCGAATTAATACCCTAGGAACTACAGGGGTGCTAGAAGAGTCAAAGACGTTTCTCGTTTCCATAACGGTATTTTGTGCGACAAAAGGAGTACTAAATCAATTTATTGCCAAACTTTCCTCTGCAGGAGACAATAGTTTCCAAGACTCACTAATGGCAGTTGCAATTAATATACTGGAGACCTCTAAAGATAGAGCTGGTAAAGACAGATGGCCTGTTATGGCTTTTATTTACACGTTATCTCCGGAACTAGTGACAGAATGCACAAAAATGGTAGCACTGTTTTACTGCATGTTGATGGGATCGACCTTAGGATCTGCAAATACACCAGAAAAGGAAAAAAGAAAGCAGTTATTTACAAGTATATTAAAAATTTTGCCAAAAGTTATAAATATTCTCACCCTTGAACTGGAAAGATGGAAATTGGGTCATTTCAGCCCCTTCAGAACCTCCGTACTGCCTAGCTACTTTATCGAGCTCTGCTTTAAGGTCTCTTTCAACCTGAGGAGATACATCTACCAATTTACCGCCAGCAGCCCTATAAGAAAGAGGATTATGTACGTTGGACGATTGCATTCTAATAATGCAAAAATTACTTGGCCTTCTGTTCGTATTCGCGGATTTTGTCGACAAAGAGTTTCTGGATGGGGTCGGAGGCTTTTTGGGCAACCACGGCACACACTCCAAACTGGCGGCTCAACAACTCGCGTTGGCGAGTGATGGTACGGAGAGGATTGACCAACATGTTGTTTATCTAAAATACCAAAGGCAGAAAACAAAGAATTGTCATTAACGTTTAAGCAGGGGCGACGCTAACATAACAAACAGTGGACTTTAGCATGGATGCCTCATAACTAGAACTTCAATACTTATTTCTAATTAAAACTCTATTTGTTTCTGTCACTATTTACAAGTACACAATGCAATTACGCCCCAAAATGTATGTATTTACCTGAAAGTTTTCTAGACAGACTTCACTTGTTCACGGGTTACCGGAAACGAAAGAAGTAAACCGCGATTCGCGAGAGATGCAGCTCTCAGCAATTCGCCCAACGTATGGTGCCAAGCGGGATATTCAAACATTCGAAACCGTTGATGATTGGTGATACTTGTAGAAACCACTGCACTGTTAAGTTGTCTGCGTTATAGAGTACAAAAACCTTTTTCAATTAAAATTTTAATGCCTAAAAATGAAAACGAGCAGTAAATTTTACGTATTCTATGAGAATGATCAGTATAGCGGCGAAAAATTGGTTTGCGCACATGGCTTGATGCCAATGTTTTCTCAACTCGTAAACTTAGTCTGAAAAGATAAGTGCTGTAGCACTTTTGGAGAAGGCGAACTCTTAAATTCAATGTGTTTAGGTCCCGTTTGTTCCATTGAAGCTTTAATAATTCATTCGCTGTACAGCACTTTAAATTCGTAATGAAACTTCTCTCAAAACAGAAAGGCAAGAATGATTACCTGCCTGCGTACGCTCCATAGCTTCGAATGCTGTGAAGGATCTTTTGAAAATACTTGTACAGTCGAACAAACCGTAGTGAAAGGAAGAACAAGCGAACAAGTAATTGGTCCTTTATGTGTTGAGTTGAGAACTGTAATGAATTCTTTGCAATTCTTTTTGGCTAAGACGAATCGTTGAATAACTCTTCGTTATGCCTTTGTTTTTCTCTAAGGAAATTAAATTTATAGGCTAACAGAAAAGTCATATTTATTTCCTAGAAATTATCGTGGTTCTCGCATAATTGTCGTGACTCAGAACGAGGGACTAACTTTCGTATGTGCATATTCTTATAGGATATTCCTTCGATTCACGGACGTAAATTTATGCAACCTGCGCAGGAACTCGTCCTTCACGTAATCCGTGACTTTCCGTAAAACGCTTGCATGCAAAAACGCCGTGTTTGTTACCATGAGCTTATGAAATAATAAAAAGTCAAACACACTTAAACTCTAACATTCTATTAACTTATGATTGTTTGTGACACATAACCAATATTTTTTTTACACACAAAATTCGCCCAGCACTGGCTTTTTTCACTTCAGAGAACTCAGCACTGGCCTAACTCATAATTTCCTTAAAAAATTCTACCTCTTAAAAAAATACAAAAGCACAACTGGATAAAGGGATGACTTTGGCTTCGCGACAATCTCTTACAATTTAGACTGTCTCTCATCTCTCTCCATTCCGTGTTTCCAATACAAAGTGAACGAAAAAAAAATTGCCGTGAGATTGCCATAATCAACAACATACAGGTGCTAGGTCTAACAATTCTACAAATATGACACATGATCTGTTTTTCCTCAAAAGTAAGAAAAAGGGGAGTGTACAATAATTTACACCGAGGAGAGATACGGAGTTTCAAAAAAATAACCCTCTGTTTATATATGCGGGGGCAATTTGTCAAAACATTGTTCAGGACCGGAAAAACTGAAATTATATGTACCAAATTGTCTCGTCAAAAATGCAATAAAGTCGACGAATCTTTTCTCCGTACACGGAGAAAGCTCTGTACACCTACGGCATCACATGATATGCTTCCTCTTTTTTTTTTTCTTTTTTTAAACAGACCCTTTTAAGAAAAAAGGCACTTGGGACTGAATGTCTTTCACCAGTAAACCGTCAATTGTGTTACATTTTCTTTGCTCCCTTTCAAATCTATTGTGCTCCTCGCAAAAAGGTACGACAGAAAGACGTTTTCTATTTTTTCTCTCGCTCTTTCTTCCCTATCAGTACTCCATTTGTAACAAAAACATCCCACAGTAGTAAGAAATCTCCTGGTTTTGCATAAGGCACTCGTGTTTTGAGAGCAACTCGAAATAAGATGAAAACTTTGGAGCAGAGAGATTTGGAACACACCCAGACTGGGCTTCGCATCACAAGATTATCAAAAAGTTGGAAAACAAGATCAAGGGGGGAGAACGTAAAAAATTCGGAAGCTTCTCGTCTTCTCTCATTTTCAAAAAAGCAAAAACTTTGGTTTTCCGTAATGCAGGCCTTTGCACTGTCATCAGAAGTTTGATGCCGTGCTCTGCACTTTCGCGAGGAGTACAGAGGCGTGGGGTTTGACAAGTCATCTTTTGTCTATGTACAAAAATACGCTAAAACGTAAAAAAAGTGTTTTCGTGGCAATTATGCTATGACTTCATTCGTCGTCTTTCTTCTCAAGTTTGAGATCAACCATGGCGTGAAGCTCTTCGGCCGTGTACCTAAACAGAAAAAGAAAATAGAACCTTTAGTAAACACAAGTCACGCCAAAAGGGCAAAGTTGTCCAACTGCTTACCCCAATAAGCTCTGAAGGTCGCACACGAAACGATAAACGTATCGTTTGCCAGCAGTCTTATGGATAATATTCTTGTCGTAGTAATAACGCAAACCCCGGCTCAACTTTTCATAATTCATCTTGGGCTTGTTCTTCCGGATACCCCACCGTCTGGCTACTTCGTCGGGATCCGACAGTTTGAATTCCCAACCGTCGCCCGTCCACGAAATGAAATTCTGGCACGTTTTGTCCGTGAGAAGCTCAAGCAAAAACTGCCACAACTGAATCGGACCGGAGCCTGTAAAACAAGGACCGCTACCAGGAGGACCTCCTATAACAAAAATCACAAGTTAGCCAATTGGTCTGCAAATTCTTTTTTCCCTTTATTTCAAAATCAAATTCAAACAGCCCCAGAAGGACAATTGCTGAGATTCAATATACCTTGGTAAGCTAGCATGGTATTTTGCATCGGTTTGGAATCAGGAGATCCCAGAGAAGGACTCTGGCCTCCCATCACAGCTTCTCGGTGGCCATGTACGTTATGGCCGTGTTGGTGGCTCGGTGGCATGTAGCCTGTGTGTGAAATGCCCAAAGGATCCGTCGCGGCTGTGTTCCAAGGATCCGACGGCTGTCCAACATTAGGTACTGTCTGAAACGCTCCTTGATCATGGTATCCATGTTGCGCTGGTGCGGCTGGGCCGTTGCTGTAATCGTAGTTTTCATGATACCGCCCTACGGAACCCAAAAAATCAAAGACTATTACTCAGGTACTTTACTTTCCCCTTGAACAGGGGGAAGTTTATTCTTTATAATAACAATAATAATAAAACCAAAGAAAAAAATGGACAGCGCACGCTGGACGATGACACGACAGACTTTGGTTACAGGCGAATTTTGAGAATGACTCCTACTGTTGTTAGTCTCACAAAAGCCTTGAGGGCGTCACGGGCCGCCGGCGGAGAAGGCCTTCAAACTATCCCAATAGCGGCAATTAACTTACTGCCCCGGAGCCCTTCATCGTCTCTGAACACATACGTGTATTACAACTTGGACAAAAGTGCCCCCCCATCCCCCTCTCTTCGTCGAAACCAAGGCCTTGCACTTTCACAAGCAGTCATCGGCCCGTAAAAGTATAATATATCAAGAACGGTACTTCCAACGTTAAAAGAGAGTACACAACAAAGGGTTTTTAAACACGAAAGTCAAAATAAAAATAATAAAAACAAAAAATAAAGAAAAAAAATGAAAATAAAGAAAAAAATCGACACACACCGCCCCTTCTTCAGGGGGGATGGCACAGAAAATGTATACCCTGAAAAGGAAATTCAAAGAACTTAAAAAAAAGGTTCTATGGCGGCTTTCATCCACGCGTCATTATCTATAGAGGTCTATCACAACTTCCGCCACGTGTCTTATTCCTAGCGTTGGGAATTCTGCAGGCAAAGGGGGTTGCTGAGAAAAGGCGTCTTACCTCGGCCATAATGAGATGGTTTCATATAGTGTGTTTGTGCATGCGCTGGCTGCGGGTAGAACTCAGGGGGTGGCTCGGGGTGCATGAAGGATGGATGATGCGAGACATTCACAGATTCGATGCTTTGATAATCTGCTTCACCCTCGTAGTGTGTCGGCGCGAAAGGGGATTGGTCCTCGGGATGCGTTTGCGTTGGAGGGGCATGAGGATGCTGGTGGGCGTGGTGACCTGGCCCAGGCCCCAACTCGGTGATCGTTTGCATGTCCCCACCCAGACTGCCATAGCCGCCTTTTGGAAAAGGAAACAAACCAATCATAAAATCAATTACCATCTTTGTGCTCGCGGGGGTAACAACGTCAGAACGGGATTAGGAAACCCTCCACTGGAACGTGAATACCGTGCTCATGTCGAAACATGAATGCTCTCCCCCCAGTGAAATACAGCGAAAAGACGAACTGCCTGCGTCGTAAAAGCTTTTGAATCCCTTCAAAACTTTCAAAATGGCTCTTCGAATTACACACCTAAATTCTTTTATTGCCATACTCTCTATTTTATCGTTTGAAAAGCTTAAGACACACGAATGTGCCAACGAGGATTTGACAATGAACAGGTTTTCATGCGCATTGATTTTGTATGTGCTCTAAGGCAATCCAAATCTTTGCTACCGAGAAGACTCAACAACAATCTCTTCTCTGCAGCCAGCTTCTCACGCAGCAATGGCCCTTACCAAAAACCTTTGACCTTGCTCTCACGACCTTTCCTAGCACAGGCATCCTTTAATTCCATGTCTTTTAATAATTTTTCTTGTAGCTCGCATCAGTACACCCTTTTACTGAATAATTGTTGTGCGAGTATACGACAGTGCGAGCTTGAGGAATGCGAAGAATAGCCCACGCCAATGAGCGAAAGTCAATATGTAACTTACACAAGCTCAAGTCGGATACACAAAAGGCGTGGTGTTAACTTAGCCGCGTGCCATTCAAGTATTTGTCAACTGTCGCCTGAGTTCTTATGGAGATTCCATTAAGGGACACTCATCATAGGTATTTGCTCAGCAATCACGACACTTATGCTTTCATATTATCTTAGCAAACTAACAAGCGCCAGCTAACAAAAAAAGCGCTGAAAAAGGACACCGGAAGAAGGGGGAACAGGTGACTATTTTTTCCTAACTCGAAGCCGCGATGGGCCAGTGGAATATATAGGGTTTCCAAAAAATCATGGCCGGAAATCTGTACTTCCTGTAACCCCCTTCAAGTCCACCATACCGTGAGTGTAAAGTTTAATCACAGCAAAAAAAAAAAAAAAAAAAAAAAAGATCGGCCGGGATAGATTGCATGTGTTACCTGGGCGTAGGACATCTAATGGACCAATGAGAAGAGCCACTTTAACTATAGCGAAACCGGAAATACTCTTCACTGAGACTAGTCGAGCTCAAATTAGCTCGTGAATGAGCTTCCACTCCACTTGTTAACGGCCTCACTAGCCTAACTTCGCACCAATCACGTCACTCCCAAAAAAGCGGCGCACAATTTGTTACACTGTAAACGCAATGCAACGTGATTTTAAATTTGGCACATTGAAGTCGCAGAGCAAGTCTCTAAGCGAGCTCAGCTCCGGAAAGATGTCTTGTTAGGTAGGCTGGGCGTTCGGTAATGACTTTTTTCTTTGTGTCGACCGTCGTTAGCGTCGCATAGCAGTAGCTGTTCTAGCAGCATTTACAGCCGCGAGCTACAGGTTGCTATTATTCAAGGCAATAGCTCACGAAATCCAACCTACGTCGAGCATAAGACAAGTTGTGGGGTTTGTTTCTCGAACTAGCGAGCCTTTTCATTGGCTGCTGGAATGAGAGAAGGGGCAGGTGCTGTTCGCAGAATGAAACGGGTGAACAGAAACCGACAATGCATGTTTGAACGGCGTCTCTATGCTCGATTCTCCTTTTTCTTGACAATTTACCCAAGCACCCCAGTACGTCAGACAAAAGACAAAAGCCTCGACAAAAAAGTTTGGGGAAAAATAAAAGACGAGCTGGGGGTCGGGTTAATTACAGTGTCTTTTGATGATATAGCAGCCATAGAGAACGAGCAAATGTGCACACACATACACACTTGCTCCCGTCCTCGCTCAGCACTTCCGGTCATCAGGACTTTGGAAAACTGAGGGGCCGCAGCTGGCAAGTAACCGTGCTTAATGATGGCCAGTTTTCTCACTTCCCCTGTTACCACCTTTAACATTACCCCCCCCCCCCCCAAATAAACCGATTAACGGATCTTTTCTACTGATACTTTCTTGAGCCTTGAATTCCAAGTACAACTTCTTATTTTATCAACACCGAAATTCCAGCCCATTTCCGAACTCTAGTGCTACGCTGAACTCAAGCACTTTAGCTACTAAAGATGCTAACTAATACCACGAATTTGTTATTGTTTCGCTTAAAGGCGTTGTTGCACTTTTCAGGGCACTATTACGAACCTAATTGTATGTTTTTTACGATTTTATTGTCATTGTGAAAAGACGACAAAGTGAGAAAACAGTTCATTTCCTGTCCTAATGAAATAGAGTATGCATACACGGTGTAAAATGAGGGTCTAGCCCCTTTTAATCCCTATTAGCGGTTCATGGGAAACGAAAAAAAGAAACAAGGCTGAGGTTCGGGAGTGTTGTGTGTTGCATGGAATAAGGCGTGTCGGTTTTTGTAAGTCAAAGGTATACTTTTTAAATGAAAGTCCCTCAGCAAAAGTCGGGTTATCCCACATTACTATTGCTTATACAGTACTACACGAAGGCGTTGGCTCCCATCGCGCCCTAGTGCCACGTTTCCTGTTTCCGCTCTTGCTCTTTTCACCTTTTGTCTCGCGAAATGCTGAGCATCGCGCCTACCTCTAATTGTTGCAGTTTTCTAGCCCCAAGTCCCGTAGTTTTTTGTCATTCCAACACAGTCCCACCTTCGCTCTCACTCACAAAAGCCTCAAAGAAAACTTAGCACAGCGAAAGGGGCGAGTAATATCGCGACAGGCAATATTGTGAAAAAAAAAAAAACTCAATAGAAAAACCGTTACGACGCTTCCGACGTCTTCCGCTTCTTTTCTCCCTCTTCAGGTAAAACTGACCGTTGGGCCAGCACCTGTTGCCGTGACGCATCGTTAAAGAAAACGCTGTCAGTTCCTTCTTTAATGAACTCTGCCCCCTCAACTAGCCCTGCTCATCTCGGCCGTGGTTGCAAAATTACGGAGGGAAAATTGGCCAGATAAATCATACAAACGGTATTTACCTTCCATATATGCTGACATGTTGGAAATGCCCGAAACAGGTGGGCGGATCTGGCCGTTGGGAGGATGGCCCATACCAATCGGAGGCGTCATGATCTTGTTGGGTAGCGGGATTTGCGCAGATTGTTGACTATTATTGTTATTTACAGACGCAGGCGTGGCACCGCCGTTTCCTTGCGCGCTGGGGAAAGGTTCCGTCAAGAAATCACGCAAATCTGGTACCGGCGCGCACATGGATGCGTGAAAGTTGTCCGGTACATTACCCAAAGCCGCCCGCTCTCGCTCAACGTCTATAACGTGCACTTGATTAGCTAAAAGTGGGGTACTTATCGAATTTATCACAACCCAATAAAGTTTATTTTTATTCTTAATATTTTTTATTTGCTGAATAACATGTATTAATGACGAAAACGTGTTGAAGAAAATAAAATTTAAAACTCAAAAATTTACCTTTCTGTAAAATCTCCAAATGCTCCCAAAGAATATCCCCCATAAACGGCGGAGTGCGGGCCAAGAAATTTTCTTTGCCCATGGCACACATATCACGTCCCCGCATCCGGAAGTTCATGTGTTGCAATCCCTCTAAGGAAAACTCCTTAATAGCCCAATTCAACCAGCACGCTACGTCGCTTTCGCTCCACTGACGAGGATCTGTCAAAACACAAACAAAATGAACCACGTTAGTAACTGTGTTTTCTTGGTACATGTGACGCGATACATATGATAGTGATACAACATTCCGAAAGCTTTATCTGAAAAAATACATCCTTTAACATGTATTTGTTATTTTAATCCTGTCCCAAGTCAAGAAAGCCCACGCGATCAAACCCACGCGATTAAGAACTTCTAATTAACTATGCAAGTCTGAGTTGACCCGCTGGTACTCTTTCCCATAATGCCAAAACAAAGTTGCCAGTCCTAGATAACTACTTGTCTGGAAAAAAAGTACCTGCTTTTTACAACCGATACTCGGTGGATGTACTTTACACGCTGAGAGCTAAGCGAAAGAAGGCGTGAAAGAAACTGCACTCCATTCGACAATAAAACTGGAGAGATTTTCGACACACATGGGTGCTTTTTTGCATTTCACTTCGCCAGAGTAGACGTTCAAACGTCCCCTATCAACATCAACATCATTGTCATTATCATAATGACACCGGAAGCTGACAGGTTGCTGCATGGATTCTCCCCCTCCCGCTTTTTGCTCTTTCAATTGGTGTATATACGGAACACCACACGCAAAGTCCTCTTTTCTGCTAGCGTTTCATCTCTGGACCAATGTTCCTATTCAATAAAGAGTACACACACATTTCTGTAGCAATCCACCAAACACTGTTATATATGCCAGCGGAAGTGGCATGTCATTTTCCAGCTCACAGGGATGGAGATGAGCTCCAGGGAGAAAGACGAGACCTTCTACCTCTCAACGCGTTCTGCTAGACTGCTTCCACTCGAGAATAACGCCCCAAATTAACAACTTCACATTTCTTTTATATATTCTATCCCTCGCACTTCACCCAAGCCAAGAAGATTGCCAGCTTTTGTATAATGTTCCCTTTTTCTTTGCATTACACCCCTTCTTACAGCCCGTCTTGAGAGAGGATACTCGAGTCCACAACAGAGCTAAGCTTGGACACGCGTCTCTGGGCACGATAATGAGGGCACGTGGCTCTTGTCTTGGCTGAGGATAGGTATATCTCTTCTTCGAATCTTTGTTTTTTCTTGTTGCTATTTTTCCAAGTTGTGTGTATCCAAGTACGACTTGGTGCGCGGACACTCCCGGCTGCAATCCCTTCGCCTGTCTCGTGCGTCTCCTGCAGCCGGGCAGCGTGCAGCGCCTGCACACCTGTGCAACAAGTGTTCTTCGGCCGCGTGTGTCGTATACTTGTCGTTAACTTGGTCATGTTTATTACGTAAAAGCGAGATTGAGAGACTGTTTCTCTCCCTCTTTCTCTCCCTACTTTATAAAACTCGCATTAGGACGCTTTTGCACCTGCACGGCTGCACCAAGCGTGACAGATAATCATTTAGAAACGTTACGGCGAAGGAGGCGGGGGACCCCGAGAGGAAGACCTAGTTATTAGCGACTATCTACCGCAAACGATTGCCGTTGCTCCGGTGACTATTCTTGATGATCGGATAAATTACTACGGCTGTCCTCTCCAAAATGAATGCATGCCACTTGGCTGTCGCCACAGAAATGCAAGCTTCGACGCCTGTTGCTCCGTACGCGCTTTTTCACGCATTATCAGCGAACATAGTTATCCCCGTAATTTAAGCCCAATACCCAGCCTAAACAATAAACTCCTAGCTTGCGCTGTGTCTCCTTCAGGAGAATCACATTTCCTGTCTAATTAACTACTATATTTACCTCCAAGATAAATCAAAGTCGTAAGCGTGCCTCTCTCCTCTTTCTCTAGGTTTTAATACAGTAAAATCTAGCTTAACCTTGGGTGGAAGACAAAAATAACCATCAAATTCGAAGTTAGCTAAATCGAATGCTTTCTTCGTATGTTTTCTTAGGCAGCGGTCTGTCAACTTTACTCCGTAATAGAACGGGCATCGTGCGCAAGGTTCGTTATAACAGGAATTTACTGTAATGTTTTGTAATTATGATTTTTTTAATTTATTTCGCAGAATGCACAATGCTGCACAGTATGTTAACGCAGAGATCTTCGTTTCTCAATAGTGAGTAAATTACCCCACAATGGGTAAAATCTTTCAGATTAGGGTAACGGAACCCGTGTTAAGAAAAATTGAATTAAAATGCCCTAAAATCAATTGAAGATTTGACCGAAAAAAATGAAGTGCAAAAAATACCGCTCGTCTTACTCGCTAAGTATCAAGGACATTCTCATGTTTTTTTTTTACTTGTTTTTCCTTTAATTATTTTTGTTTTATTACTTCGTCGAAATTTAGTTACGTTGGGTAACGGGTGCTTTCTGATCAACACTTTTGGGTAAAGGTCAAAAAGTGCTGGCATGGATGGTATTGTTACTCACCTTTAGGGATGCCTAACCGTTCTTGTTCCTTTTCCCAAGATGCGAAAGAGGCTTTGAGAGCTTCGGTCATCTTGGAATTGGTGCCCGGCGTCAATGGCGGCACCTGCGCCGGTATATCTGAAAACACACATAAAAAGAGAAATTGTTTTATAAAGTTAACTACATATTAAAATCCTGTAATAAAAGACGAACATAACTAGAAACGGTCCCATAAAAAGAGCGGTTATGATCCATGCATATAATTGACACAATTAATCCCCCTTCCCCCCTCACTTCAACGCCTTGTCAGTTTCTATCCCCGTTGGTAGTTCCTCATATTCCCTCCAAACTTATATTTCATGGGTTTCGTACAAGTGAAGTACAAATGAAGTGAGAGATGGCACAGTGTGCATACCACTTCGCAGGTGTGTGTCGTATGTATTATTGTGGTACACCTGGGCCACGAGAGCTGTTAGACTGCCTTCATTTCATATACAACACATAAGAGGCAAACTAATAGCCCTCCGATAGCGTCTTGCGCAGGTGGCAGACAGGCGTCGCGTTGTGAGAGGCAATTGAAGCGTTCAACGAAGGCGCGTGCCGCCTTCTGGTTCTGCATTTTCTAATTGTTAGCCCCATGTGTCATGACAGCAGGTTTGCGCGCGCGCGGCTCGAAAAAAAAGTTTTTATTCTTCTGGCCTTCCACGATAGCTTACAGGGAAAAACGTCTTCTAATGAGCTCCTACGGCAGGTACTGTACCACACCGAAACGAAACAACGACACTCACCCCCCCCCCCCCCCAGGA
This sequence comes from Triops longicaudatus, assembly GCA_022885665.1. Lineage (NCBI taxonomy): Eukaryota > Metazoa > Arthropoda > Branchiopoda > Notostraca > Triopsidae > Triops > Triops longicaudatus. Next base: position 39,315 of record JAGQDJ010000004.1, on the reverse strand, counting down.
AAGAAAGAAAGAGAGAGCGCCAGTCTAAAAATTAAAACTTTTAACCGTTTTTGCCTGTTTTTTCTTTTGTGGATATAACACGCCCCGACAGTCTACTTTCACGTCTGCTGACCCCTTAGTAGCCTTTTGCCCAACGTTCCTTGGCCCAGGGTTCGAACTTCATACTCTACTACGTTACCAATATGCCAGCTGACGAGCCTTTTTTTCACCTAGGTAAAGATCCCTACCATCCCTATGGGACATGCGAGCCCGGGCAACAGCAGCGGGCAATGCTAGCTTTGCCAGATGTCGACAAGGCGGAGGGAACCTTGCCGAGGCTGCTCGCTTGCTGCTGTTGCTGCTTCGAAATGGCCTAAGAAGTCATCAAATCGAATACCCGGGTGAAAAGTCTTGAGTCTTCAAACGTCTACCATCGACACATGGCAACAGTTCTGCGCGTTAACATCATTTTTACTGGAGCTGTTGGCGATCCACAAGATTGCTGCAGGTGTACAGTTACTCAACCAATACGATATTAAAGTTGTCGAAAGATTAAGCTTCTGGTGACTTTGTCTTACTTCGAGCTCTGCCTGCAAATGGTAACACTTTGACGTAGTAATATCGTGGTTTATTAGGGTAAGGCGTTATGGGGGATTAAATGAAGCGTCCCCGCAGTGACAATGGGTTTTGTCTTAGAACAATGCATAAAGTACTCGCATCCACACCTGCTTTAACGCAACAGTATAATTCTAGAGACCCTTACTGCAAACCTAATCTTATTGCACCTTCCTGCAATACAGAGAAAATAGCAAAATGCTCATAAAACGCGGATAAGATCATCGCAATTGTCTTCCCATAAAAACGACATTGTGAATTCTCAATTACGTGCTATATATAACACGAACGGGACCGAATGTCTGCCAGTTTTTCGAAATACTTAGCGTTTACCACAAAGGTTGCTGAAAAAAGTGCAATTATTGTTCTAGAAAGTGTGGTTAGACTGAAATATGTAACACATGGAGACTGCCAAAAGGTTGTCAGAGTCTTATAACCGGGCAAAGGATGAAAACCACAAGGCCAAGGAAGATTTTCTTGCCACGACTAGATGGTTTTTAATTGTCTAGGGGAAGCGGAGGAAATAGAGAAATTGTTTTCAGCTAACCGTGCGGTGAGTCAAAAAATAGACAACTTATGAAGAAACACTACCTTTGCAACGAGTGAGGGGCTTCATGGTTTTAATGCCCATCATAATAAAATGGCGTTCACAGTCTATATACATACTAAGACGCACAACACAATGGTTTCAGGGAGTCACTAAATATCCCAGCTTTTTTGAAAGCTTTTGGCTTGTGTGTTCGACGGCGTTCAACAATGGCACACAATTTTTTCTTCTTGAACGAAGCAACTTCCAAGTTCCTCAAAAACCCTCTCCTGAAGTCTCACGGACTGACGATCTATTCTTTGCCACCGATAAAAAAGAACTTGGGCTGGCAGCAATCTTTTCCTTCAATCACGTCTAACGAACGTGGATTGCATATTTCCACCCGTACTTTACACAATGACTAAACCGAGGTTTTTCTTCAGGAATTTTTTTCCGTTGCGTTTCGAGGAAGTTTCTGTGATATTCTGGGAATCCCAAGACTACACCACATCATTCATTAAGTCCATATCACAACAATCTGGCACTCGGTATACGACACCTAACATTCCTCGACAATACAGGTGTCAAAGATCAGAACCACAGTTCTCCAATCTCGCCAACTTTGTGGTCACACTTTGAAGCGCAAGTGACTGTTATTGGTCAACGGGTTAGGTACGTCCCCAAGTGTCACCCAAAATTCACGTCTCCTAATTCAAGCCCCGCCTCCCTGTTCCGGGCTGGAAACTATCACACTTCCGGTCACTTTAAAAACCTTAATGTTTAAATAAGCGGCCAATGTCATAAACTAGTGACACCACCTTTCATTGGCTCATTGGTTTATAGCGAACTTCAACTCCAAGAGCTGTCAACACTGGTGAGTGAATTGAAGTCGTTTTGTGTAAAAGGAACTGCTCCGCACTTAACAGTAGTACGCGCCAGCGGACCAACAAAGAGGGTCAACCTGTAAGTACAGACTCAGAAGGGAAACTGAATCTGGAAACCTGAACTCAAGTGAATGACAGTCGAGAACTACGTCTCTCTATGCTCCGCCCGATCCCAAGTCCGGAGGCCACGGGGCTAAAGGCGTCGGAAGTAAAAACGCGGGGCGTGGCATCGGCCGGTGACTCCACGGACGACGCTGCGGGGCGTGGTTACTGCCCGAAAACCTGCCGCTTTGGCTTGGGGCCGAAACTGCGTCGCCCATGCAGCGTCGCCGGTCGGTCCGGACGGTGCTTTGGACAACAAACAGGTTTTGCTGGTGAGGGTGGTGGTGGGTGGGGTGGGACGGGGGTTGTGCTTTGGGTCTTCGTTCTTTGTTGTGGAAGCAAAGGTTACGTGCTACTTTTTGATCCCTCCTCTTCCTCTTTTTCTCTCTCCTTACTCCCTTCTTTCTACAAACTTCCTTTCAAGTTTGGCCCGCGGGCCAAAAAGACCCCAAGAACTACTATTGTCAAGCTGTTCTTCTTTGAGGTTCTCTTCGTTTCTCTGCATTTAGTATCCCTCCACTTTTAGGTTCCTTCTACTTTTTGCTCCTTTTCTTCTCGCAGGCTCTTATACTTCTCCCAATTACTACTCCGCCATGTCTCAGCTTTTATGAATGAACCGTTCCTCCGCTGCTTTTCTCGAGGTTAAAACTCCCTTGAATGAACGTAAAAATCTGTCCTGGATCAACCACCACCACTTTTCCAAGCAACTGATCCAGCTTGGGTGTAAAAGTGGGTATTTTCTTGCCCCGACCAGCTTCTCCCAGTGAAATTTCCCAACAAGGCGATTGTTACAAATGATTCAGACATAAAACACGTAAAAATAAAAACCGTGTAAAGGAGGCGAGATGAAAGAAGACGAGATTGACGACTGCAAGTGTTCCTTGCATAACACATTAATAAGCGGTCGGCTCTCGTTTCACGTTTGTCTTAGTAAGCGTTATACATTATCTTCTTTTACACTGTACTCCGTTCGACAAAACACGCTGTTATTAATTACGGCGTCGTACGTTTACGAAGACCTTTTCAAAGAATATTTACACAAAAAAATACTTATCTCTCTTACGACACGTATATTAAATAATACCTGGAACAAGTGGCACTGACTTCTTGGGTTCCAGACTAATCCTCGTTCTCACAATAACCGTCTACGTAACAAACTTCTGGAGCAACAACTACGATACGGTCTTAAGTCTTAATTTAAACTTACATAATATCACGTTTACATAAAAATAGTACCTTCTGAATAATATACGTCCTAAAATTATTTTTTAGACTTTTCAAAATTAACAATGGCGTGTGCGCGGTTCGTTGTTATTTCTGTATTATACTAGGCTTTGAATTTTTATTTTACGTTTCGATGAACGTATGTACCGAAAACAAGCTTTTGTTTTAAATACACCATATTTAATACATGCTATTTGTGTACAGTAGAATCTCGTTAATACGAACCCTTTTGTTAGGAAACGTAAGTTATAATAGACGGGTTATACGTTCTCATGTTACATACATCTAAAAAAAGCGACCGATACAACGAACTTCGTATATACCGGACAAGTTTCCATGTTATCGGGAAATTCGTTCTAACGAGATACCAGTGTACTTTTTAATACACAGTACTTGCAACAAATACAGTGCTACTTACAAGGTCAAATGTTTTTTAACAAAACGCTGTCGGTGAAATTCTAAAAATATATACTTTCAAGTTTTGCAGTAATAATATCTCTGACAATGTAATATTCATGAAAGCTGCTTCGGAGTGAGAGAAAAAAGACGAAGAGGGTGGAAATCATAAGGCATGAAACTAGAGACGTGGAAGGAAGATGGTCGCACCGGAGGAGTATCCATATATCGTGCCTGCACACACACTCTACATTAACCACGACCACCGGATGTGCAGGTCGGCACCTTTTACCCTCGCAGACCCTCACCCCCGACTTCCAAAAAAGACTGGCACTTCTGTATGCTCTTCTTTTTCGGGGGCCCCCCCTTATTTCCATCCTTCACCCCCGCGAAACACGAAATTCATGGGTTTATATTCAATGCAAAACTATTGCGCGAGTTTGATAAATCGCTCCGACGTGAGCTCATGCAAAATACAAGCCAGCGTCCATATTAAGTCTGTGCGTCCGCACAGTATACCAATGGGCCCTCGAGCCAAATATTCATCCTGGGGCTGAAAACCTTGAGCGTTCTTTTTGTCCATCGCGACATTGTAAAATGTCGTTTCTCAAGGTAAATCATTGGCCATTCTCCTTTTATTTAAATAAAAATACTTTAAAAAAAACTACTAATTTTTACTGAATACAGAAATAAAGTACGGTAAAGGAATAAGTACGGTTTCTCCTAAACCAGTAGCAAGTGAATGAGGTGGACATGACTGAGAGAGGCAACTTTAGCGATCTTGTAGTCGCATTAACAGCACCGTGCGGCGAGAAACCCAGGAGCTCCCGGGGGTGGAAGAACAGGGCGGAAAGGTTACGCCGGAAGTTGGAGGGGCTTCGTTTTTCAATGAACCTCCCTCCTTCTGGGAGCCCCAAAATCTCTCCGGACTCCCTCATGCTCTCCCCCACCACACCATCGGTACTCAGGGTGCCTTCCAAGATGGAAGAATGGAAGAGAGAGAACAGGCTAGAGCAGTTTTAAATAGCCTTACGGCGTTTTCTTACGGTCCCGTTTTCTCCCATTTGACGTGGCTATCCACTCATTTTTTCCATACTTTTTTTCCCGTTCTGTCCGTCAATGTCCCTTTTTTTCTGCGTCTTCCGAGGCAAGAACAATAAAAAGTGGAGTCAGAAAGCAAAAAGAAGGACCTGCGATGGAGGTCAGAACTACTGGGATTAACCAAAACATCAGCAACTGACCGAAACGCCTCTAGCGGTCACCTGCTGCACCAGGGTCAAACTTCACTTTTTTGCTTATGGCATTATTGCGTACACAATTTTTTTCCTCCTTTCGCTCAATCGTGCTAGCACTGGCGCCAATGTGACCGCACTCTTTTTCATTTTTTTTCTGGCTCAAGTCTGATTGCCAACGAATGATTTTCCAATACAACCAGGTTTTTCAGCGTTATCAGCCTGCAAAGGTAATGACCGCTAAGGTTGTCTCCTAAATGAGCCCGAGCCATCTTTTTCTAACGTCGTTTTCTCCCAGCCAAAAGAGCTGCCGGGAGATAAAAATACGTAGTTGGGGTTTTTCTGTACTACCAGCATAGCGAGAGGCGTGACAAAGAAACATCAAGCAGCACGTGTCTATCAATTGGGCCCATCTTTGCCAACAACAATCACAGGACGGCGTGGTCACGTGACCCACAGCTCTTTTCGAGTGTCTCTCTTTCTCCTATGTATGTGTACCATACTCTCTGCTGTTACACTTAATTCTCCCAATTGCTCCGACAATAATCCTCGAAAATGATGAAACGCTTTCTCCCCCGCAGTCTATCATTTTTAAATCAGAGCGAAAATCAGTCACTGTTAGGGTGGAGAAACCCAGCTGTATTGTTCTCTCCCGATGACGACTAACGACGTCGAAATACGGGGCGTCATTCTTTGTCATGTCAAGTTTCCAACAGAAAAAGAAAGAAAAACTGGCGTCACGCTTCGCTGTCGACAACGCTACACAACGCCCTTATGGCCACCGCAAACATTTTCTCCTGCATTTCTCCCAAAAACCCTTTTTTTCTGCTTCGGCCCGACTCCCATCCAGATCTGCATGCGACTACGAATTCGTTGTCACATAATCGGTGGGCTTTTACCAGGACCCTACATTTTGGAACGAATTTCCAACCCAAACGCTAAATATATGTAAATGCTGTGAAAGGACTTCGGGACGTCAAAGCGCCGACCAGGGTTTGAAACAGTGGAGGATTGCACGGTACGGTGACATGAACGTGATACGTAAAACACAAATAACCTAATTTTTCACTCGATTATGGTCCCCTCCTGGAATAAACCAAGTTTCCGGTACAACTTGCTGTTGACCCTTTCTTTTTGTCCCTTTGCCTGTATGTTCTTGTATACATGTACTGTTCTTCTCTACTCCCCCCCCCCTATACAACACCCAACAATCATTTCTCCTTATGCTATGGCATATTAGTAAGGATCTACACCGGGAAGCATCTTTTGAGTTGTTTCTCGCTGTTGTTTCCCACGCTGCCATGCAGGTTGAAAACGGACCGGAAGTGCCAGTACAGTCCGTCTACACAACACGAAAACTCACGGAGGATCTTCCCCGGCCAGCAAAGAAGCATACACTCGGGAAAAAGTACCATCTCATTCGTTGTGATACACTTGTATTTTATCCTATCCCGCACCCGCAGGCTATTGTATCTCCCTTCCTTGTCCCCCTCTCTCAACGTATAACTGCTATAATTAACTAACAAGTTGCCCAAAACGAGTTAGCCCTAACGTGGGAACTTTTGACCTCATGGCCAAAACTTCCATTACAACTGAATATCAGACTCTTTCCCCCCTCAACTTCTTTCTTTCACTCCTACGCTAACTACTTCCTTTTTGCCGAGAAGGACTCGACACATCTAGGAACTGAGTAAGGGGGAAAGGGAAAACTGGCGTGACAATAGAAAAATTAGCTTACCTGTCGAGCCACTTGGTCAACAATGGAGAGCCCGGGAATGAAAAAATGACAACCCAGATCTCACAAGTTTTTCATTTACCAGGCACCCAAACTTTCCTCCTTTCCTTTTTTTCAGGGGAGGGGAAAAAATTAACGTATTCAAGCTAACCCATAAGCATGCACGTAAGGAATGAAACTGGTAGCGAACTAACTCACGCATCCGGTTGACAAGTGGACAAGTTGTTGTGGCTACTGTAGCCTGCGCTTTTGTCTCCCGTTGAAAAGCATTATGCTAAACGACTCGCATATTAATGAACCAATAAGAAGTGGTTCAGTTATCGCGGGGACGTCAACGGAAACCGCGCTGGCCAGGGCTGACAAAGTGGTCATCACCACATACCATGACCAATATAAGGACTGTTTGCCCGAGATATTGCTCCATAGTCACTTCGCCTCCTAACGTCTCTCGCCTAAAACTTGTCGTCAACTACAACTTGGTGCCCGCAACTGCTGGTCATGTTTGATAAGACAAAAATATTTCTTTTTTCGTTTAGCTCTCGCTTTTCGTTTCTCTCTTGCCCCATGCTCCTTTGAGCCCCCAACCCGCCCCCCCAAACGCATTAGCCACATCTAAAAGCTCGGGCTCTCGAAAATTTGACACTTGTGGGTTTGCTTGCTTTGCTCGGTTCGGCGTCCCACAATCTCCATCTCCCATATATGCACACTAGCGGATCATATATACATATTTCGCCGCCATCGGAGAATCAGCCACCCTTTTTATGATTTCTATCACCCGTTAGGTCCCACCCCCGACGCCAATCTTGCTGACATTTTTCCTCAACGGGCATAAAAAGACCATAAATCGATAATTTAGTCATAAACGAACGCAGAAGATACGTCAAGGGGTTCTCAGGAAAAAAGCCTTGTGTGGATTCCCCCTAAATGAATCGTTCCATTCGCTCTTCACCACAGCTCTCTTTTTTCTTATCACAAAGCATAAAAATCCCATGGTCCTCCATAAATATGAATACAGCAGAGAACTTTTTCTTTTCTTAAATTTCTAAATAAAATCGCCTTTTCCAAGTCTCTCGTTATGACAATAGCATGTGCCACGCAACTGTGCACAACTGAAAGAACAATTGTTGAAAAACAGGACACTGAACAATAAACAAGACCATTCAGTTCACCCATTGTCAAAACTTTACTTTCAACCCAAAACCAAAAAGATAAGGGCGTTTTGACTGATCTCAATTGTCAGCTTCCAGTTTACCCGATTTTTTTCCAGTCAAGAAAATTATGTAGCTTTTACCTCGAAATTCTAAAATTTTTCCCAACAATTGTTCCCCGATGTCTATAACCTGGCTTTTTCTTAGCGACAAAATTGCGTTTTTCTAAGAAAGGCTATTTATGGAACCGTCTTTTCGCATCACACGAACGGAAAATTTTAACCAGTCTGCTTCGAGACGCCATCTACCGGCACTGAAATTCTCTTAAACTTGTTTAGCTCTTGTTAGGACGTAAAAGTATCCCCAGGCCTCCAACTTTGTGTATTGACTTTATTCCTTCACAAAAAGAACATTTGAAAAAGTCCATCGTCGAAGACCTTGTGAGCATCACTTAAATAGAGATAAATTGAGAGCGCCAAGCTGTCTAGCATCTTCCAACCTCCTGGCCCTCACAGCATCAGTACGCCTCGTTTGGAAAAATGAGATTTGATTAAGTACTTCCTCATTAACGAGAACCCCTCGTGCTTTTTTCCTCAACTCAAAGTCCACTACAATTGGTAGCTGGCAAAAATCAAGCTCTTGGTTATTTCTCCACGTTAAACATCAGACTGTCGACAAGAATCGAGGGAGAGACGAGCTAGACAGCACGACGCCCCCATTTGGGCAGCATTTCAAAAAATCTCGTTACAACCCATTCCTTCGCCATACAGCTTACCCGTTTGCTGCACTAAATTGGACAGAATTAACACAAACTGTCGTCCTTAATTGGCTTTTTCGCTCCTTTTTTTCAACCACCCGCCACGTTTGTCAAATCTCGTCACACATGCACTTGGAACTTATTCCCCCACGAGCTAACCACAGGCTTTGCTATGAAGCTAAGCCCTCAGTTCGGCAGAAATACACAACGAAACCAAAGCGAACAAAACCTTCTAGCTCCCGACAAAGTTACATATCTGTCTCGCGCCATGAAAACTGCGGGGGCGTGTACTTTGAGAAAGTCCGGGTTAGCAAAATAACAAGTGACAAAACACTGTTTTTTTTTCACTTACCGAGGGACGATTCGGGATCCGAAAGGTCCGACAAGGAAGGCACTTTGTGGATAGGCACGGGTACTACAGGTGGACCCCGGTGTAGCTCCGCCCCTTTATAGCTATTGCCGTAAGCCGGGTAATGGCGATCGGCTGTCGATGAATTTACCGATCCTGATGAAGGGCCCGTGTACAGCGGCACCAAAGCTTCGTCCCCGCTTTCGCCTCGCGTTCGCACCGACATGGAAAACTTGATCTAAAAGCCATAAGACATATCAGCATTATTGGTAAGGCATAAAAACTCTTACAAGTACGAGAGCTACTTGGGGCAGGTTATGGCTCACATGAAAAAGGCAATATGAGCCGAGCTGCCGAGGAATGCGGCAATAATATAAGTACGCGCATGTACATAAGATCGAAACAACCGTTAAATGAACGGTAGCTACTCGACTACCAGCTTAGAAACCAAACGAGGACTAGGAATAGACTTGATGGGTCGCCACACTACTCAAACCCTGCATTAGCCACCCACCTTACCAACAGTACACCCCCCTCATTCTCTGTCCCGAAAAAAAAACTTCGAGAATAAAGCGTGCAACACTCGTTTTTTTACGTTACTGATTTATGGGAATCGAATACTCGACCAAGCTGCTTATGGCCATCATTGCGTCCCGAGAGCAACACTCACTCGTGATTCACTTACAGGAGGGGCACCCCCAGCTGTGTTAACGAATAAAGGAAAAAAATCGCATTGGGCAACAGCAAGAGAGAACACCGTTATCAATGGCGGAAATTACTTTTTGGCGACAGGGAAAAAAGTGACTGCAACGAGCATAAAACATTCGCTTTTGCTGCTTGCTAACTCACCCTAACTTCCCCAATTCATTGCTATAGTGATAATTTTGTTAACTTATATTTGATTTCATGCCCAAAATAGGGTTGTACTACACAGCAATAAAAGAGGGTGAAGAGGGGGTTAATTTACTTTGGTGGCGCGTTTCGTAACGGCACTGGTACTAGCCGAAGGGTTGGCAAGGGCATCGGAGCCATGGCTGGATTCGCACATTTCCTGGGTGGAATCCGCATAAAGAGAGGGTTCCAAGTCCATCACCATGCAGTTTGCCACCAATAGTAGATCGGGACCTGTAAGGACACAGCGAAATATGATCCTTAGTACAACGTTAAAGGTTCTTGAGAAATCACAAGGCTAAACAACTCAAAAGTCACGAATATACCTAAGGTTCATGAGGTACTGGCACAACTGAAATTCAACGAATTTAATAATTAATATTGATAATTCATAGCTAATAATAGCGTAGCGAATTAAAACAAAATGTAAATATATCGTGAGGTAATCGCTAAACGTCACTAACCCGTTGGAATGATGCAACAAGACACGAAAATCTCAACGCGAGTTTATTTACTGTCTCATGTATGACGCGCGAATGCTTTATGGGAACGCAACGAAACTTAAATACTGACAGCTCAGAACAACGCATAAATGGACTTTCAGGCGGACGCTGACCATGTCACGTTACAACGACTGTCACAACACGTTAACGACAATGTTCCCAGAAAGTACTAACTGCTCATTTAAGACAATAACATGTGACCAAAAAATCAAGGCCCGGTGATGCAAAGCGTGACTGGGCAATGTTTGTTTCAGAGTACGTTAATATTCAGAGTCTCTTGAGTCAACGTTTTAAGCTTCCTCGCATTTCGTACATGTTTTGCTCAAGACTCGATCACGTTCCGCGTGTGTGGAAGGGAAATTACGTGAATTTTAACCAAGTTAAAAATTTTTGCCTTCTGTGAGCGTCATTCAAAGTTTTTCATGATACATAAAAAATAACAATAAGAAGTGGGTTAACGTCCAACAGACAACAAATCATGTTTATTTTATTAAATGTTACAAAAACGAACCTCTAATAAAACGCTCGTTTTTCATATTACATACCAAGAGATGGACCTTTTTTCATACTAAGTTTTCTGTTCTTGTTTTTATTTTGAAGACAATTAGTATAAACGGCTTATCAGACATCAAAGAACTTCCGCCAGTTTCAAATTGCCCTTCATGAAATATACTTTTCATTTCACCACGTTTGAACTTCTGGGTGATTTTTTTACGTGCATAGCTAATCTTATCTGCTTCCACAGTTGCGTTTAATTTCTTTTCGCTGATGTTTTCTTCTCAAATTGCAGTAGGATTTTACTTTTTTTACATTTTTCTTCTGTTCTATTAACCTTTTAGAACACGTTATTTTATTAGCAAAAAAAAAAGACTTCATAGTGTTTTTCTTTCAAAATTGTTCTCACAGGCTATTTTTCTAAGCTTTATTGTTGAATTTTTTAGTAAGCTGTTTTCCGACAATTTTTTATTCAATTACATTAAAAAAACGTCACTCTTAAATCGAAGAGACTTGTTAGTACTTCACGTTTTTTCAATATAAAAAAAACTTGGTTTGTTTCAAGTACCTTGGGATTTTTTCACAATATCATTCTGCAAAGTTTTTACCAATTCGGCCGTGCGAGGCTTTGGCTGCACTGTGGCCTTTTCAAAGGCGTCATGTCTGAAGTTTCCGTACCGGTGCCAGACGCAACCAGTGTCGGTAAGTGTTTCATGAATGAAACTTTTCGCATGCAGTCAAGGGTAGCGTTTCGAGGGAGTCTATTTCTATCTAAAACACCTTCCAACTCAACGCCTACGCAGTTGATGTTATTTTTTTCCTCTCCATTCTTTTTCTCTTTTTTTTACCCCCTCGAGTCTACTTTGCTACACCATCGACACGAAAAATGGCCCAGATCAACAAGCCGGTGAGCAGTGCAACCATGAAACACTAATAAGCCCCGGGTTTAATTCAACAAACATTTACCGAAAGTTCGCCATCTCTCCGTCCCGGTGTTACAATACAATTCATGCAAAATTGCGTAAAAGATGGACAAGAAACATTCCCAACGACTACAAACTGCAACTTCAAACATTCTGCAGTGACTTTTTTTATGCTTTTTCTCCCTTCCTTTTTCTTGCTCCGTACAGAAAGGAACGCCAGCATTATAAATTAATGCGTTCCTTGCTGCGCAGCTGCTGATGAAGCCGTGTGTCTGTTAGTTGTAGGTAAATATGTAAAAGTGACGTCAAACTTCATAAACAGCCCAAGCAAGCCTTTCAAGCCCCAAGGTGCTAAAATTAGCAAGATGCTCGACGAATAAGCTGCCGAGCGCAACGTCAAATTCCCCGAACGTCGCCAACCCATACACGGCTTGTAAAACGCCTCGAACACACGTGCACGACGCCCTCATCAATAATAATGCTTAATTAGCTGTCTCTTAATTACAGCCAACACCACATTCCCCTTAACAAAAAAGGCAAATCGACAACTCCCAACTACCCTTTGCCATTATCTCCAACATTCCTGCATACTTGTCGGTTCAATTATGTAATTGATCTTTATAGCGCTACCTGACTAAAGAAAAAGTAAATTTTTACTTTATGTGCCTATATAACGCTAACTTGACTTCAAAAATGAAAAAAAAAATTAAAAAATATTACAGAATAAAACTGAAAAGATAAAAAACGAAAATAAAAATAAAATTCAAAAGTTTAAAAAAAATAAAATTAATAACCAATCAAAATAAATAGGAAAAATCCATCGAACTTCTAGAAACTATTATTTGAAAGTCAACAAAAATATATTAAAAAATGAGTAGATACGAAAAATCATCAAATGTATTTCTGTGAAAGTACTGGCTGTCCTAGCAACTTAGGCTTCGTCTTTGTCTTTCCTTCCATGTCGGACTCCATCTGCCAATGTAAATGCAGAACACTTGGGTCAACAAACAAACCCCGACAACCAGCAGTGATCAAGCTACACAGCACCCAAGCCCGAGCCTTCTAGAGCGAGCAACCCCCCAATTTGCCCCCGTTCCAAACAATCACTCATCATACGTTCTTAGTCCCCCATAACTTTCACACAAGATCTCATTTTGACAAATGAGACACGAGTAACCTTTTGTTCACCCATTGAGCCCACCCCCATCACTGGCAATTACACTTAAATGGGATCCACTTAAAGACCGATTCCGACACAATGCTTAAAGACAAACGGCCACTCTTGCCATTCAGAGCCACTGTATACTCATAAATTTCCCAGCATCTCTCTCGTATCGACGTACAGTACGTTACAATCAACCTGAACTGTCTGATTTGCCCATGGGTTATAAATGTAAACAATTACCTAGTCGCAACGTTTAAGGATGCTGCAAACTTCTTTGTTCGCTGTGCACACAGTAAAAACAGCAGAGCTTTTTTTTCTAGCACGACGCACCACCTACACTGCTAACACTGAAGGGCTCATTCTCTGACCTGCCTATACGCTCCCGCTTCTTCTCTAGCCTCTCGGTTTCACTCGAGGGTAAAATGACAACAGATGGTCAGCGAAAAGAAAGGAGTACAGAAGCAACTTCCATCTCCCTTTCGGCCCCTGCGGGGAAACCAAAATTTGCATCCAATCTCGACCTCATCACAGTTTACGTTGTATTCTCCTTGGCCCCAACAACCTTTTTTCTACCGAATTAACGACCTAGCACTCTTAACGTCCCTTACAAGCTACCGTTCCTTATATAACTGCCTTATGTAGTACCCAGGTAAACCAGAAAAAAACGGCAGCGTGAGATTCTAATAAAGCGACCTGGTTCCTTGCTTATCACCTTGAAATTTATAAGGAATAATTGCTATCTTACCGTATAATAATAATAAATTAAGTACCGTCAAATAAAGCGAATTTCAAACGCACTAAAGGTACATTTGAAATATGGCAAGTTAAAATAAACATAACAAAATAAAGCAAAATAAAAATGTGTATAACGAAGTAAAATAAGACCACGGATAATTACTACCCCCACTCATGAGTTTCTCACTCACAGATGCTGCATCATGGTTATATTTGCAAGAAAGGAAAAAAAAAGGTAACGAGAAATTAATTACACATGGCAACAAAATCGCACAAAATCCCCCTCTCGAGTCATCAGCATGCATCACGTAGAACGCGAAAAAGGCAATGACTCTTGGAGCTTGATTACAGTACTCCTGCTGTGACAACCTAATAGCTCAGATTATGGGAGACACATCACCCTGCGACAGGTGTAAGTGGACTTCCGGCGCCACCTCCTCCCCCCATCCCGTAACGCCCACGTTTGTCTTGTCGCTTATCCCATTCACTGGGTTCTAATAAAACGCCTGTTCTTTTTCCCCCGAGTCCTTGTGTGACAAGTTTTAAACCCCTAACAGGTCTCAAGTCCCGATGTATGACAGTTTCTAATTCCAATTGAGAGAGATCAAATCGTCATCCGGTCAGACATACTGTCCTAAAGTCATTTAGCCTAGATTTGCATATGAGGCTAATGATCTGAATTGGAGCCCATATCCGTCCCCAGCTCTCTCCCTTTACTTGATCCGTGATAGAGTATCTAGCAAGCTCTTTGGGACTGTTGTCTATGAAATCCTCCACCTCCCTCCCCTGAGGGCCAAAACACAGCCTCCTCCCCCTATTGCTTTGTGAACTGGCCCCAGACTTTACTTAGTGAATGAATCCAAGGAAGCCCAAGAGTAGCGCAGAGTTGCAAGCGCCCATCGGAGCCGAGATTTTCATGAATGAATGAGTGAAGGAGCCTGGCTTGCCAGGGGAAAGCACGGGGTACCTCTGTACAGAGACTGTATACCTCAGAAACCAATTCTTAACTTACTCCGTGGGAAAGCCCGCCGGCTAAGTTTCATACACACGTTTTCGCTTCATTCTTCTTTTTTGCCCCACCACACTTAACAGATCCCCAAATTCCCCCAAGGTTATCCCTTTCCTTTTCATTTTGCTCATTCTGGTTTAATCTGTTTAGCGCAACAAGAAAATGAGAAAAATCTCGATTGATACATTGTACTAATACTAGTCTAGTCACGCTCCGTGCTAAACAAGCTAAGTGATGTCCAATGGTGACTAGATCCACGACGAATTGCAGGACAACACCCAGGATTTTAATTACGTTATAAGAAATTCAGCTAATTTTGAAAAGAAAGTTGTCAACTTTTTGCATGCTAACCGGAAAGATACATTCACAATTTCTCTACCTTTCTTTTGAATAAATGCATAGCAATATATAAGAACAGTTAAGGGGGTAACTAACCTTGGAAATCTTTTAGCTATATAATTATTTTCTATGATTCATTAATTTAGTTATCACAAGTTTCGCGTTCGTTTTTGCCAGTCTTTTTTAATAATTTTATTTCATATTGTGTTATTAACCTTACATACCTTATTGTTTAACTTTTGCAGTAAAATTTTTACAACAAACCCTTTCACAACGAACTATCAGTTAAAATGAACGGGTTCGAACGGGTCCTGACTTCCGTATTTAAAAAAAAAAAAAAAAAGGAACTTCTGACACACCGAAAAGTTCTTTTCTCTTCCTGAGAGGTTTGTTATAACGATATTCTGTTGCATTTTGTTAACGTTCCAAGTCTATGTTACTAACACAGACGAACTTGAAAGCTCGATCTGCAAAACGCTGAACGAATTAATCACAATCTCGAAAACACGGCAACCAAATCACAAAATGACAGTTTGGGAAATGGTGCGGAAATTATTTTTGGAAGAACGTGTTACGAAACGGGCTACCTTTTGGGGCATTTGGTAGAGTACAGTCAAATCTATAACACGATCATTTGCAATTCTTGTTTTATTTCGTATAGATCTTTTGCTGCAAAAATCTAAGGACCATGTTAGTGTTTTTCTTTCTTTCACTTTCTACAGATTCTATAACTAAGTGCCACGAAAACGTACGAAGAGATATTAGACTAACAAATAACCTTGCTGGACGAAAACATAGTCTAAATCAGAACGATATTCTTAGCATTCGGAGATGTGATTGACTCGATCCACTTATGGTTTTCTTCGCATTTTCATTGCATATTTTAATTTAATATTTTCTAAAAACCTTTTCATTTTTATTTATATTTTGTTGTGAAAGATAGTGCATACGAACACAAGGCCTATATCGGTACGAACATAACGACCAACAAAAGCTTTTCTAAGAAATCGGTCCATACGAAACTGAAATGTCAAGTCGAGACCCGTTCGAGGTTCTGTCCACCATTTTGCATGCAAACTTTAGCTCTGTATGTGTATTTCACTACGATCTAAATAAGCCGAACCCCAACTACAAACAAAAGCCCATAAGATAGTCTTAAAAGCTAACCCAAAGCCCCCAACCCAATCCATTAGAGGGGAGAATGTAACTCTGTACTAGCCAACAAGCGTCTAAAATGGGTATGTGTCCATTGCTCGGTGTTTTCACGATACCTGCCCGGTGGGTTTTCAGTCAGTTGTAGGTGTAGGCCCAAAAATCCTTGTTTCCTGTTTCCCACCTGTTTTCCTGGCCGCAAGTAATCACTAATAAACCACCACCGTGAACCGTGACACGCCGTAGCGACGCTCCTTCTCTTTCGCTTACTCTCTCTCTTTTTAGACAACGGTCTCAGCACCCTCACCCTTCCTCCTAACGTCCTTTCCCTAAAATCGCTGCAACAAAGGACTCTGAGGGGTGAAGCAAGCTCAAACTTCAAGAGTCAAAGGTGATTTTTGCCTAACGTCCTGTACTCGTCCAGCGTAACAGGTGTCTTTCTCCCCCTTAACCCCCATTCTCCCAACTTTTTTACGTCCCTTCAAACGCACATTCGCTCCCACATATCTTCCTATTTCGTCTTCCAGTTTCACACTGTAAAAACGGTTTTCACTCATTATTTCCCCCCTCTTCTCATATTCGAAGTAAGTTGGGAGCCAAATTAAAGTGAACAACCCATGAACCCCAATTACACAACAGGGTACAGGGCATATTTTAACACTATATTGCTTAAACCCTGCTGGCAAGATGAAATATCAGATGAGATAAGCGGAGATGAGGGCGGACTTCGGGAAGCCAACAAGAAACGAGATGCTCCAGGCAAAAGGGTAACGCAAGTGTTGACCATTAGGGGACAAGTTTTCCCAGTTTTTCCCTTCAGTTCATTGTCGCCGTCGCGGATTCGAAAAGCTATAACCTTACCTAACGGCTACTGGGTACAGCCGTAAATACGAGAAGGATGACAACAGGTGGAAAGTGCATGGGATAGACGCTCTCAGAGCCAGCGATACCTTTTCGAGAGTTGGGTAAGATAATGATAGTCAAGTTGGGGGACGGTTGTGGCTACTGGGTTGCCTGGCTAGGCAACTTACTGTGTCCATTAATTACAATGGCCCCAATTCCAATTTCTCCCCTCCTTTTACCCTTAGTCTTTAGGCTATGGCGTCTATTATCTCGCTCTTCCACCGCGACTTTTTGTCCACGTTAATAGCACGCCTTCGGGCTGTCTTGTGGGCTTCACCACAGAGACAAGTCCCAACACTACACAATCTCCTAACAGTTTCAAGTAAGCTTCCCCCTCCTTACACCCAAAATACGTTACAAGATCGAATCCATAGAGCCAACGAGCGAACTCAGGTTCCCACACCATCATCCGAGAAACCCTAAAACGGGTAGCCAACAAAGAACCGGACTAGGATCCTTGTTATTTTACATGCAAATGATGTTATCAAACGCTTACACACAAATAAAAGGGAAAAAAGAAAAGGATACTAAGACGCTTCGGATGAATGAATTGCACAATCTCCTGGGCGGCTCTCCAATTCCTTTGAATCAAAACTTATCAGACGTGAATGATAACCTTTTTATCCATCGAACAGAAAAAAAGAAGTGAGACAAGCTGCTGAAAAGTTGCCAGAGTTGAAAACGGGTCTAGAATAAACCAAAGGCTTGGCTTATATTGCTTTTAAAACGAAAAAAAAAGGAAAATGAAGAATGAACAAAACGTAAATCGGGGGACCATTTCGGAGCGTTGGCGGTCTCATGCATATGAACAGCTATGACCTCATTGAGTTATTAAGGAAAATTGCTCGACGCAACAACGTAGCGATCTTGGAACATTGCGACGGAACTTTGCGTATACGGAATGTGCACGAAAAATTCAAACTTCGGTGTGGTTGGCCAAGGCTTGGCGTTGACGCTGTTTCATGTGTATGCGTCCAGGCACACAAAATATACACAAAGCAGGGCGTTTGTTTGACTTTTGCGAGATGGAGTTTAGAAAATGCACAAGTCGCGGGAAGGGGAGAGTTTCCACCCGCGCTTGGCTCACCTAATGCGTGCCAAACTCCTGTATATTTATCGCGAAAAAAATATTAGGGAACAAAACTTACCGGTAATTGCTCTGTGGTTTATTTCTGAATATTTCAAACCGTCTTAGGTGAGTCACTTAACAAATTGCTTGTTAATTCCACTCGTATTTTATTTTCCTTTTTGAGCGATACAACTTCACGTGTTTACTCCCCAACGGCCCAATCTGAACTAAAGGAGCGAATAGCAAAGCTTGAGTATCTTGAACCACGAATGGTGTTTTCTGCAGCATGCGCCAAATTCGAATCTCTTCACGTGCGAGAAGATAAGAAGCCACTATCGTGGCATTTCTCAGAGCCATCATCACCGCCGAATCGGCACAGTATCACACCTGCCACGGAACGTACTCAGGGATAATGCATTATCAGTCACGCACCTCTTTTTCCCAAGAATTGCGCTGAGGTAATCACTGAAAATTGGTGGATAAGATTAAGCGCGCAATGTTTTAAAGAATGACGCAAGGCTACGATTTTGGGGCTCTTTTTGATAAAACAAGCACTCCCTTTGTCTTTATATTACTATGTCATTTCGATTTTTCTTGCAGACGGACACTCCAAAGTCAGGTCAAGAAAGTTCAGAGGGAGATTACGAATAGCGAAACAGAGAAGGTCAATTAAGAGAGCGCCCAGAGCGCAAAGGTCAGAGATAGAGGAACAGGTTCTAAACTGTCATCACGAACAAAAGAGAAAAATACAAAAAAAAAATAATGCTGACGCAACCAGCCCCCGGATTAGGAAGAAGTGAACGCAGTTTTGTAGCGCACAGAACTTACGATTTCAGGTGCCAACCATCAACTAAGTGCTACAAGAAGAAAAAAATGAGGAACGGGTGGCTAAAAATCAAAGAATTTGTACATTGGCTGATTTAACTCCCGCGTGTCCCTTCCACCGCCACAAGCTAAGTTCATATTACTTCCCCATAACGAAAAAAAATCTTTAAAAAGGAATCCTGGATCAAGACTGTAATTAATCTTCCGGCGGTATTTTCAACCTGCCCAGGAACGAAAACGACTAGACGGCAAAAAACAGATGTTGAGGTGAAGTGAGGGAAGAGGATAAGGAGAGATTTTTAGAATTATTTCAAGAGTCGCGACCAAGAAAAAAATGAGGCGAAGCACAAATTATGTGGTTTTCAATCCGCGAAAGCATAAAAACAAAAATGTTAGGACACAAAAGAAAAAGGTTCGTTCGGTTGTTGTAAACGGCAGTGGTGACATATTCTTCCCATCGGTTCCGTGTACCACATGTCAGGCTCCTTTCTCATGTATATCCTGCAAGTTTCGGTCCAGAAATTCTTCATTGTCAGTCAAAATAATTCTTCTCGCGAAGGTTCGAAAATGTAGGGATTTTTCCTTTGCCTTGTGAATCTGCCCACGAAGAAATGCCCAGTCAAAAAGTACTTCTGCATGAAAAAAGAAGTGATTAAAGAAATTGTTTAATTACAATTACTATGTCTAGCAAACGGAACTTACTTGAATGAAAGATATGCTAGTGTAATTGCAAGTTTATAAATCAGACTCTCCATAAAGAGCTGTAGAGAAGGACATATAATCCAAAGCCCCGGGCGCAGCATTAGGACCCTTGAAAGGTTGCATGCGCTGAATACAGTATTCTGCTTGATCAGGTGGCAATTCACGGCGCAGTTCTTCCGGCATGATGTAAGGCTAAAAAAAAAAAAACACTGATTAGTATTCATTCAAAGAGGAGAACAAAAGGAAAGAGAAAAAGAGTACCTTGTCGCCAGCCAAAATGCGGAACGAATCAATCACTTGCTCAGCAGTATCAGTGTCGGTGGATTCACGTGTCATGAAATCCAAGAAAGCGTCAAAGAGAACATGTCCTGAAGCATTGGGATCAACCAGGGCCAAGATGCGAGCAAAGTCCACGTCTCCCTATTGATACCCAAACCGAACGGAATGTTAATTTTCCAGATTCTCTAATCAACAGCACTTAATCTTTTCTTCCTCTCCCTTCTTTTCATTCATAAAAGCGTCATAAAAAAGAAAGAAAGCTACTTTACTTGTTTGTCCTTGCCAATAGAGTAGCCCAAGCTGACCAGACAAGATTTGAACTCTTCCGGTTTCAAGTGACCCACGCGATTCTTATCAAAGTAATTAAAGCTGCTGCGGAACTCATTGAGTTGTTCTTGCGTGATGCCCTTTGAGTCTCTCGTCAAGATCTGGTTCTCCACCTCGTTAATGGACCGGTTGATGGACGTGAGCAATTGCTCCCAGCCGACACGCAACGTCTCCATCGTGAACTGTGTGTAACGATTCTCAAAGATGAGACTCTCCTGGATGCCTTGGTGGATCTTCTCCAACTCTTCCATGTTGTTTTTGTTGCCGTAGACCTTCGACTCGTATTCCTTCAAACGGACAAGCTGGTCTTCCAAAGAGCCTTGCATGCCCATGGCAATGGCAGCCACTGCGTCCATCTGGTTCTCAATCCACGGGCCAACTGTGTTGGCTTTCTCAGCAAACTGACGGCGCAACATTTCATTATCTGCAATTTACAAGAGTCGTAAATTATTTCCAACGCGAAAAGAAATAGAAACTCCTCTTTTAACGCTCACAAATAAGCGCTCGCATATTTCAAAGTACACATCCAAGAAAGAAAAATCAATTCTTATGACTCAGAAGGCAGCTGCCTTCAAAGCGTTTCAACTTACTTTGTTGTTTGCGCAATTCTTCATCCAAAGTGCGGTCTCGCTGTGGTACCAATTGGTTGACTTCCTTCCACTTGGCTGAGATATCCTGCATAGAATTGTTAGCTGTTAATACCTTTGCTGGAAATGCTCTCAGTAAGCGGTCATTAAGCTCGTGATAAGACCGTTATATACCTCGAATAATGCAATAAATTCTTCCTTGGGCAGCAAGAGAAAGTATTGAAAGCGTCATTATGTGTAATTTAACAGTTTTATAGTAAGTACAAAGTAAGATATAGTATAATAAGTAAGTACAGTAAGTGTACTTCAAGTTACCTTGTCTGTCAAAGTAGTGTAAGGGTTCTCCTTAGCGGCCGGGATACGCAATTGCTGAGCCAGCTCGTCGACTTGACGAACCAAGCCCACAATTTCCTGATATTCACGGTCAGCTTCGGGTAAAGTGACCTTGAACTGCGCATGAGCGTCCAAAAGCCCTTGCAATTCTTCCAAGCTGTGGACGATGAACATGTCAACCAAGTCTTCGCGAGCACCGTCCAACCAGTTGTTGAATGGAGCCGCGCGTTTGGCGAATTCCAAGTGTAATTGATCCACTTTCTCCAAAAGTGCCTCGGCTTCATCCAAAGAGGTGCGACGCGAGGAGGTAAGTTGGCCCAAACGGTTCCATTGATCACAGATGCGTTGGCAACGGGCATTAATGGTGGCCACATCGTGGTACTCCAGAGCGCTACACATATTCAAAATTCCGCGGTGAGTTATAAAGAACTTGTAAAAAAATTTTTTATTATTTTTTTTTTTATTTTTTTACTTGAGTTCCTGAGCAATGGCAGCAATTTGCTCAACGCGGTCTTGGTGGGCGGCCAAATCGCTTTCAAAGGCTTCGTGCTTCTTCTTGAGAGCTTTCAATTCCGGCAAGCGGCAAGAGCGGAAATCTTGGGCAGAGAGCATTTCTTCCTTGCCACGAGTCCAGCCTTCGTGAATATCAGACTTGTGCTTGAATTTCTGGACCAAGTGTTCCAATCGCTCCAAACGCATCATTTCGGACAACAGCCATTCCTCGAAGAGCTTTTCGCAGCCTTCCAAGCCCTTCCAGGCCGCTGCAATGTCCGAAACCATCTTGCCTTCGGTGGGCATGTAAGCGGGACGGTTCGACAAACGCAACTTAGTTTGCAAGGTGTTGAAGTTGGTCTCCAGTTTCGCTTTCTGTTCCACACGGGGTGGCTTGTGTTTGCGACGGTATTGACGGTACTCTTCTAATTTCTTTTGCACGGCCACCAACGAGTTGTCCGACTGACGCGATTCTAACCAGGGCAACGTGCGTCTGATCCATTCGAGCAACTGCAGCACAAAATAAAAGTATTAAAACATAATCAGTGACAATGAAATGACAAAGATACGTCGGGAATGGAGAAAGAAAAAAAAATAAACTAAAACTAATATTCTATAAAAATGCATATGAATAGAATAAATAAAAGGTACTGGAAACGAAATAAATAAAAATTAGTGGAAAAAATACAATCACTGACAAAAACAACTTAAGTGTACAAATGAAGCTATTTCAACATTGTAATACAGTTCAAAAGGCGTTTAAGAATTTTTCGCCAGAAAAAGACTCCAATTAAAAATTAAAAGTTTATGACAAGAAAAAACAATAAAATAAATAATACTATAATAAAAACGAAGTTGTGTTTTACGGTATATGTAGCAAAAAAGAGCCATATTGGATAACTTACATCGGAAGCCAATCGCTCGTACTCTTCCATGAGACGTTCATTTTCTTGGTTGACTTTCAAGACTTTGCAGATGCGGTTGGCAGCAGTTTCGGCCTAGATAAGCCCAGATTCGTATTAATGGAAGATTTAAAGAAAAAAAGCAGCGTGATGTGAAAGGAAAGTGGTCAACAGGAAAGTCGTGTGAAAACTGCACAGCAATGACTCCAAAAGTCCAGGCCAAGATGCACGTGGCTAGTTATCATACCTTTTGCGCTCCTGCAAAGCAGTGGTAGTAAGATGAGACGTAGGTCATGTTGGCACGCTCGTCAGGCATGGCGGAATTGCATAAATCTGCAGCATGCGCAGCGCACGCCAAGCAAAAAAACAGCGTTGAGGCACACAGATTATGAAAAAATAGATAGCGTAAACGTTAGTAAAAAATAGTTATTTGTCTCTCTCTAATTTTCCAGCAAATGAGTATCAAACGTTTTTTCGCAACTGTGTCAACTACTCATACCGAGATTATCTTAAGCAAGCAAATGTGAAGCACAAACTGTCTACGAACCCTGCAATGTTCCGTTTTTATGGTTTTAGGAATTCTAAGTTAAAAAAAAAAAAAAGGAAAAAACTATGTTAAAAAAGATTTTGTTAGTTTCAAAACCAACTCAATCCTTCCAATCAAACAGTTAGGAAGTCCAAGTATCAACTCGGGCAATCGGTCTCCAGCGCAAGAGCAGATTGGCTGCGCCGGCTCACAAGCTTTCAGATATATGTTTAATAGCAAAACACGCGTTAGAGTAATATATGGGCGTGTTTTTGGTTAGTGGAAAGACCCTTCTACCTGCTGAGCCCCTTGGAAGGCGTGGTAGTAGCAAGAAACGTAGGTCATGATGGCACGTTCGTCGGGTTTGAACGTACTAACCAAATCTAAAGTAAAGTCCTTTCTTTAACACGATCATCCATAAAAACAATCATTCGTTTTGTGACTTTATCAGACCAGATTTCACGCGTTCGGGCTAAACTGGGGCGAACCTACATAACGTGACGTGATCTACATGACATTACCTTCAGGGTCTAACATTCTCGGGATGTCCAAGTACTTCTCCGCAACGTCGAAAGCCAAGTTAAGATTCTCCAGAGGATTATCCTTAGAGAGTTTCGAGTAGTCGATAAGATCCGGTCGGTGTCGGTGAATGAGGGCACAGAAAGCCAAACCATCCTTGAAGCTACAAGAAAAAAACAGTTAAAGTCCTGTTTTATTAAGTCCGCTACAAATAACATCATTTGCATAACAATTTACGTATTTCCTGGACCACGACTCTTTGAGAACTAGTCTAACACATCTATCTCAACATTAGCAATCTTGTCTTTTTGTACTCTGCATTTTTTGCCTTTGCATAACAATTTGCGTATTTACTGAGCCGTGACTCTTCGAAAACATCCCAAGGAAGCTCGCGAAACCTCAGCATAAGTACGTTACAGGCTTATTTTGTTACGCCTTCGCTCGCGTACTGAGCTGTACGACGAGTCCAACGAGATCAAAATGTCTAATTTATGGCTGATGATAGGAATTATATACAGCTAATTATTTCTTTATGGATATGGGTCAACCGCCAACTGGACAGCTGTAACTATGCTCTGCGAGAGAAACACGTTAAGATATATGTACTTTACTGTCTGCCAAAGCAACTTGAAACTGCAAACATTTTCTTCGCTTACAACATTTTTCAGGAATTTTAAAATAAGAACTGAACACGTGCACAAACATATTAGGGTGTTGAAATGCACGCAAGTGTCCAAAGAGAGATATTTACTTAAGGGAAGTGTCACGTTTCAGTAAATACAATGTCCGTCTTAACAATTTTCAAAAATGAATTTCCTCATTTTGTAAATTTTAGGTGATTTATATTTATATTCCTCTTTGCATACCTGAGGTGGAAGTTCTGGACATTGACGTTCTTGTACGGGGCTGTCTTTCGTTGACACCAGAGGAGCAGACCTTCCTTGGCGGTCATTTCCTCCACGGAAATGTCTTGAATGGCGAATCGTAAAATGATGGTCCAGATCATGCCCAAAGTCATCTTGGTGTTTCCGTCCACGATTTCTACACAAAAATAACAATTTATTGCAACCGTTATGAAACGCTTGTTAGAAAAACAAAAAGGCAATTTACCTTCAGCGCCAATGGACACGAGTTTCACGCCTTTACTGGCAATGAAATCCAAGGCTTTGTTCACGTTGGCAATCTTGTGAAACCGCATTTTGCCGCGATCAGGTTTGGGCAAATTTTCGCCGGAGATGACTTCCAACAGCAACATAAGTTTGAGGCCATTACGAAAATCCTCTTCGATGTTCTCTATGCCGGTGCCGGCCTTCCGCAAGTGTGAATTACACCACGCCGTAAATGTCTGTCACCACACACACAAAAAAAAAGAATAATAATAATAAAAAATATATTTTCAAATGTCCTTTGTCCACGTTTCATACCAACATACATGAAAAGCTCATATAACTCAAAAACCGGTTAATATTTTCGACGAGGTAAACAAACCTATCATTCCTCACGGGATCGAAACTTCCTATGAAAGCCGATTACAGACCGGAAATGCCCAGCCTTGACCTACTCAAAAGCCAATTTCTGCTCATTTTTCCGAGAACGCGAGGGAATTTCATCTACTCAAACTCGCCAATACCCCGAGGGGATAATTTCACAGCTATTTAATTGCTCACGAATGGATTTACCCCTCGTTCGAGCTCGCATGGCATATATCACTTAGCGGTGACATCATGGGGCGTCTGTTCAACCCATTTCATTCATTTTTTTATTAGCTT
Organism: Triops longicaudatus; assembly: GCA_022885665.1. NCBI lineage: Eukaryota > Metazoa > Arthropoda > Branchiopoda > Notostraca > Triopsidae > Triops > Triops longicaudatus. The sequence goes on along the minus strand of JAGQDJ010000004.1, from coordinate 13,923 downwards.
CCAGAAATCCAAACAAATTTAAAGGCGATTCCTATTCCAGGGCTAGTTAAGCTAACTACGAACCTTATCCCTGATTAAAATACGCGGCGCTTCTTTCTTTCGGGTATGCCGACTCTTCTAAACCATTTTGGCCTGCATTTGCAGTTTATTTGATCCTCACTCCCACTCCACGTCCTCTTCAAGCGATGAAAGAATTCCCCGAGACAGAATCTGGGAAATTTTACTGAGAATTTTTCAAGCCTCCAAATATAAACTTCTGTGCTTGCCAAGGCCCGTCAATATTCGACAACCGGGAGCTATAAAAAGAGTTGTCGAAATTTAGACGTATGGTGGTTGCACGTGATGGGCACTCGTATTGTACAGTGCTTTACATACCGTATGTGAACAACTGTGAAGACTGAAATGCTGCTATCTGCCTAGTTAAAGACGTCTTCTTTATGTTTAGCCAAAAGACTTAGCTAGGGTGTTAAAGCAAAGCGCTTGCAGTTTATGGTCACGGGCCAAGGGCAGTTTGTGTTACTGTACGTACCGTCACTATTTTTATCTATGGCAGCTCTTGTTTTGTGCTTCACATCTGCATCTCTCCTTCGTTCTTCCTGTCTTAAACTGTCGTACGAAAATGTTGCAAAAGTTGGAGGAAGGTGTATTTTGGCGCTCCGTTCATCCCAAAAACACTTCGCTCCCAGCTTTTTGTTTTCTATTTATCTCCGTGTGTAACTCGAGTCGACTGTTTTGTGTTTTGCGTGCAAAGGAGTTTAGTGTCTTGTACTTTCTAATCTCTATAATGATAAAAAGAGAATCGAACAAAGCTATTGGGAGCGGGATGGAGCGACTACCAGCATCTGAAGACAAATTTACACGATGCAGCTATTATTAAAGCTACATAAACACGCCCTCGGCGGGCTGCACATGCCCAAAAATAGACGCACCAAACTGTGCAGGGGAATAGTGACCCTCTTGCCAAAAAAGTTGGGCGCCAAAATAAAATCCAATCAATGCGAGTGCCAAGATAAATGCTTGTCACTATAACACAACAAAATACGAACTCCCCTACAAATATTTCTGCACAAAAATGTTCCCTAAATTCTTTGAAGTAGAGAGGGCCATTTTTGTCCCTTGTAAACTGTTTCGTGTCTTTCAGCCCTATTTTTAGAATATTTATTTTATTTGTGATTTTTAATTAATTTTTTAAGCTTCCATTTTGAAAGCTAAAAGGCAATTTCCAGTAAAAAAATTATGTCTACAAAATGAATTTTCTTAATTTTTATTTCACTCTTTTAAGTTAGTAAACATAACAATTCGTAATATTACCGCAGCAAAGTGAAAAGGTTACGAACTGATGCGATATGGATGGAAATTTTCCAACTATAAAAACACATCTCTTTCCAAATCAATGTGTCGGTAATTAGAAGAAATAAAATTCTCCTTTTGAAAATGCTATAGTACATTATAATTGCCTGAAAAATACTTTGCATTGCTAGTAGTCATGACTTTTTGCGCAATCGTTCTGGGAGCTACTAGAGACCAAATTTACGTTGTGAACTGTTTCAGTGTGTCAAAACTTATTTTTAGGGATTTTCTTTCTAGAATCTACTATCTACTTTTCCACGTCTGTGCCTAGAATAAAAGTTTAGGTGTTATCAATATCAGAATGTTTAAATGCATTGACTGGTTGAAATGATTTAACAAGTGTCCTTTGAATCAATTCCTGGACATGCACCTATAGCTGGCCACATTTGCTATTTATTTGCCCAAGACTGTCAATGATCCAATGGTCGACGCTTTCATTTCGTGCGCTTGAAAGCCATTAGTTTACAATTCATATGCAACAGGCTCGGGCTCGGAGTGTTTAGACTTCCATTTCCTTGTTCAAGCACCCCTCGGCTGACGCCAAGAACGATGCCAGGAACAAATAAGAATAAAGCTAAAACACGAGTGTGTGCTCCCACTCTGTAAATGTAAAAAAAGTTTGCTTTTCATTTGGGAGTAGGACGCCAAACAGATTCTTCACCTCGGTGTATAAAACGCCCTAGATGCCATTACGTCATTAACAAGTCAAAAGGTTGACCTCAGCGAAAAATGTTCCTCGCGTGTCTCAAATCACTTCGCATTCAGCCAACCGGTAAAAGAAACCTATTTCTCTTGCCACAGTGTCGCAATCTCGACATCCCCACACAGCCCCAAGAGCCTATTTTCCGGTGCTGGGACACACTTCCGTGAGGGAGTTTACAGTTCCATACTACGTTGCGTGCGTTCCCATGCTATTTATCGGCTACGAAGCGACAACGTACTTATAACATAAAGCAAAGTCCATTTGACGAGCAAATCAACTTTATGAGCAGCAAATAGGAAGGAACTAAAAAATATTTAGAAAATTCTATTGCCATAAAAATGCTTGATTACTACAAAAATTGCTTTACTACAACGAAATTGAAAAATGTCTTCAGTTACGAGTTGACTTCCTGTTTCACACGAAAATAAACGACTCAACATAAAACTTTTATAATAGGAAATATACTTAAAGCACAGTTCAGATTGTAAGGACATTCTTTGCGTGAAGTGTACGCAAAATCTGCTAGCCTGTGCGAGCTGAGGAATGGAGAGTCTGAAGAAGCGAGGTGCTCTCGACTAAAGCAGGAAGAAGAGGCGCAGTGCGAGTTATTTTCGACGCAGAGCTCAGGGCTTCTTTTGGCCAAAGAAACTTGCAACAGCAAGCGGAGCAAATCCTGGACTTTTCCTAGACCTGACTCATCCCCGGCTAAAGCTGGTCGACAAAAACCGGCTGTTATGCTTAGGCCATTTCAAAAAGCCAGGCTTCATTGACGAATAGGCTTCATCCTATAGACGTTTATTTACCTGGTCCCGTGTCATTTGCGTAATGGGAATACCTGTCTCCCTTACCCTAAAGGTGCTTATGTTCGAAAATCTCCGGTTTGGCGCCCAGGATCTGTGTGAGAAATGCTACGTAAGACGATCCTCGGGCATTGTTTCACGCATTGAAGAGTACGTGAGAACCGGAAGCTGAACCCGCATTTCTGGTTTTGCATGTATGACTGATTAAATCTAACGTTTTAGTCAGGAACACGGAACAATAGCGGGTTTAATTACCCCTTATAAACAAACTTCTTTTCGGGGAAATGGGGAGCATACCTGGACACTCAGGAGTCCTTCGACAGGAAATAGTTTTTTGCCTTTTTTATGAAGAAAAAGTCCCATTTAAAAGAGAGGAAAACAGGGTCATTTTCAGATACGCTGCAGCCTACCTAATTTTAGAACGTCCCTAGCGTCGTGGCAAGCATCTTACGTTACCCAGCATCCGATTCAGGCGGACGCTAATGCCCAGCTTAAGTTCAACTTGCACGAAGAGCGAAAATACAGATTAGTAGAGCTGAGATGTTGAGAAGTGTGAAAGTTTTGGAAAATTACAAAATAGACATTGATTAAGAGGAACGAGAGGATTGTGACTCGCTGACACGTATTTTAGCTGCTCTGGGGTTCTGTTTTCCGTGAGCGAAATGATAAACGTGCCGAAGTAAGAGAGGCAACGTCACAAAAAGACAAAATAACGCCAGGCAGTGGCGCCTGACTAATGCGAGTCATTATAAATATTTCTTACCTTTCGTTGTTGTTTCTCCCAAGCGGGGTCCAATAATCCTTCCCGCTCCCATTCTTCTTCTTGTTCCATGTAACTAGTTTCGGTAGAGTATTCCACGTTATTCATGGTTGTGACTTCAACCATTGCAATTCACACTCACCAAATCAGATAGTAAACAAACGGACTTTGCCTAACTTTCTGCTCTCTCTGCTTCTTTTAAACGGACGTTATTTCACGCCGGAGTTCCCGGCCAGCCAAGAGACCGACAGCCAGTCAGAGACAAACGTAGGAAATTTAGTAGCCAAACCGTCTTGGAGGATGCCGAACCAAGGAGGAGTACACGCAGTCCTAGAGGATTACCTTACCCGTCCTTGAAGCAGTGGCGCCCCAGCGTTCAAGCCTAAGACAAAATTAGCCTAGATCCACTTCACAATTCACTTGCCTTTTACAAATCGACCCAAAAGCTGCTTAATCAGGATATATATTATGTTATGACTAGCTCTTTTCCTGGTAGATACAAGGATGTAAAATAAACTCCGGACAGGACATTAAACTTTTTATAACAAAGATAAGATAAGCTTTTGTGGGAAAGGATAACATGGTTGCCACCTAGTGTGAACTCAGATAATGTAGAAATCTACGGGAGGAGTGCGCATTTTAAGAGTTCACGTGAAGTGGGTAAGGCATGAGTTTGCCCGTAAAAATTAAATCTTCGGTTATGCTTTTCGAAGTTGGTTCGTAATATACTTGAGAAATTATATGTATTTTGAGGAGGCTTGGAAAATTAACTTCTGTTTTAGTCCTGGACATTTTTTGGAAACGTTCACGGGAAAGGCTCCGCGTAAATGCAGCAGGCTACTGCAATCGGCAAGGGTTTTTAAAATTGTAAGCGGATGAAAAAGACTTTGTAGGTACTATGTATAAAGTTCTGCACGTTTCGCTTTACCCTTTCGCTCGATGCCGGTACCCAAAAATAAAGGCACATGAATTAAATTGCGGATTGCTCGGATTTTGCACATTTTGTTTCTCCCGAAGAATCCCCATCGCGTTATGGAATCTATCATCTGGGTAAATATTCCGATATGACAAGCGTTTCTCGTACGTTCAAACTTAATTATATAACTTGTAGCCCTGTTAAGAAGTTATATTAGTAATTATGGTAACATGACAGCTGGTGAACTGTCAAGTACGATCGAAGTCGAATCCACGTCAAACGCAGTGGAACCAAGAGCGGACATCTGTGCACATTAATTTAACTGCACAAGGCGCTTTTTTATGCAAACCGCATATCCGCACAGTCGTGTTAACTGCACCGGAGGCGTTGCAAGTAATCAATATTGTTTTCCAATTAAGTGGCTTCGACTTCATACACACAAATGAATGCGCAATAGGAATTAATGAATTGCACACATCCATCAGTTTTTAGAAAAACAGCTTTCGCTTCATAGTTAAAGACGAATCGATCGTATTAGCGCGATCGGCAAAATTTTAATACACAATACTCTCGCTTGATTGTTAAATAAAACATATTTTTAGTGGAAGTCCAATGTTATTAATCCTGATTATGGAAACTCACGACTATGTTAACCTCCTCAGCTAGAACTTTTTGTCGTTAACGATGAGTTTTGCGTTGCTTTGAAGTTTTAGTTATGGGAGATATGAATTTTTTTATCATGATCTGAGAAAAGTATAATTAATATATTGAAGTGCAATTTATTTTCCATAGTTACTCAGCGTTGGAACTTTTCAAACTCTTAATGATCTTAAACGTGGATACGATTTTGTCAACTATTCGATTTATTAACTAACCTCTGGTTTCGACCCGTTGGTAATATCAGAGTTCTACTGTATTGAACAAAATCACAACGAATTAACTCGATTCAGTATTTATGGTTATTTATTTTTCATCCCAGAGCTTACTGGCGATTTTGACATTTTGCGCTCTCGAAAGATAAGTTTCCGGGATGGCTACTTAACAGACAAGGTCATATAGTAATCAGGAACAAGGATCAGGAGGTTTCCCGAAAAGGATACTGAATGTAGCTTAGGTATCTCCGGTTCATGGAAATTTTGTCTACTCATGCCGCATTCACAGAGAAAGTGAATGGGATCCCGTTTTTATTGCATATTCGTGCAAGGGTTCCTGCGACATCTTTGGAAGAAAAGAGATTTTGGGTAATTATAGTACGAGACTGTAGCGGATTCCCTACAGCTATATGTACAGCAAACATTAAATTTAAATTTTCCCGCTTTTACTTTTGTTCCTTATGTTGTAGGTTTCAAGGCATGTAATGATAAAATTGACGTCTTCTTCAGTTCTGAAGATTGACACGCGGGTTATACGTACCACAACTGTGTAACAAAGTTAAACAAAAGGCGATTTTTTTTTTTGCGTTTAAAAGTTATATTCGCATAAGAGACGTTAGCAAACTTTGTTCTCATCTCAAGGCTCATTCTTTTATGTGAGAAGAAACAGGTTGATTGTACACAATACACAGTCTCCCTAGCACGACACAAGTCGAAAGAGGTAAAATAATTCGCTGGGTTTAAAACTAACGGACACAAATATTATTTGGCACCCAAACGTGTAAAAACATTTTTAGTAGAAATGACGACAGCACTGTTCGAAGCCGTGATTCTCGCGCCCAATCTGTCTTTAATACTTGAACATGGAGAATTAACTGGCTTCGAGCTTTTTCTTGTCGACAACATAGGAGATTTGAGACTTCCCTGTCCCCTAGATGTAGGTTGGCCTAACCTTTGTTTCACGCTAACCGGAGAAATACCTAAGTAAAATTCCGATATTAATTTTTCACACTAACCTTCACATTCAATTCTCAATACTCTCCGGTTCGGATTTCCTAACAATCTTCTTCGAAGGCCGCTCTTCTTCTGAAGAATTTGCTCTTTTAATGACTGGTGTCTTTACAACAGGGGTATCTAGAAAGAAATGCAAATAAGAATATAGAATGATGAAAAATAAACACAAAATAACACTCGAAACAAAACATAAAATAAAAAACGTAGACATGCTACCTTGAGTGACGGACTTGGTTATGGAACGTAAAACGCTTTGAGAGGGGATGATTGTTGAAGGTTTGCTAACGGTAGACTTTTCGATGCTTCCTAACCGCTGAAAGATGGACGACTGTTTATCATTTGAAGATTCCGTGTCACTCCCGGTGGTGCTTGTGACCGAACTGTCACCCAAACGGTCGAAAACCGACTTTTTTGTGCCTGAGTAATAACAAAAGATGACGCGACTACCCACCCATATTTCAAGGTATTTCAAGCTACCTTGACTCGATTGATTGGCCAAAATTCGCTGTGTTTTGGGAGTTGTGCCCGAAGGCATAATAATTTTATATCCACCCTCGTGTTCAGGCAAAACCCGACGTTTTTTCCTGACTGGGACTTCTTCTCCAGGAGACAGGGCTAACTCTTCCAAATCTGATTCCACTGACTGAGCTTTTGTTAACGCCAATGATGTCGGTTTTGACTTGAGCACCATGGGAGGTATTTCTTCCGTCGGTTTCTCTGCAGCGGGTTTTATTAGCTTGCGAACGGCAACTTTTGGTGCAGGCCTTGCTACTACTATGGCACTGGCAGCTAAGAAATTTATATGTTAGTCCATATTTTGATTCTCTTTCCCGGTACTTTTAAATTATAAGCCATCACTTGTACTACTCGTGCCCAAATATGTAACCTAACAAACAGAACCTTGGTCTCAACTTACCAGACCCACGCAAACTAAATCTAAAAGCATTCTAACCTAGCTTTATTTTTACCCACCCTGCCCACTAACATTATGGAGATCCCTGTGCTTTGCACGGGCAGCGTGCCCGGACCTCCCGCGTTACGCAAAAACTGGTAAAGTAGAAAATTACTTGCGTAGAAACATGCCCTAGCAAACTTTTCTCGGAATAACATAAAAAAATATAGGAAAAAATCATGAAGGTTGAGACACCGCCTTCATTAACTTACGCCAGATTTTTTAAGGTCTCGTTAGTCAAGCTCAGTTTAAACTTTACAGTAAAATCTCGTTACAACCTACACGGGTCATAACGAACAAGCGATTATTGTGTGCAAATCTTCACATCCCACCGAAATGAAAAGAATGTATTTCAATTATTGACTATTATGTGGAACCAAGTATAACGGACACTTTTTCGTTCTCCTGCGTATATGTTATAGCGAGATTTTACTGTAAAGTCCCAAAGAAGGAAAATTCCCGGTCGAAAATTAGTGGGCTCACAATTGAAAAGTTCCAAAATTTCCAACTCAACTTACTTTTCAGTACGGTTTTCTTTGGTTTTGGGTAAACATCATCAGAAACGTCTGTTTTTAAACTTTTCAGGACCCGGGCTACCGCTAATGACGATATAAGCATTGTTACAGAAATAAATTTCGTAAGGTATTGGTTAAATCTTACGAGAAACTTTAGTGGTGAGGTTGGCTTTCTCTGGCAAAATCTTCTCTCGTGCAGCCTTTTCGTGAGCAATTTTGGCTTGTTTTAATATAGCAATGACATCGCCCAAAATGGTTACACCCATATCTTTCAGGTACTCTTTATTCAAGTCCAGTAACATGTTACTCTGGATCCGATTCTCCTGAAACACGACTGCATAGTTCGCTGCCGCCCTTGAGGGTATTCCAGCTTCAGTGAAAAACTGCACCCACCAGCCTAAGATTTTACAAAGTGAAATTCCATAATAAAAAGCTTTTATTAAACTTATATTCTCGTCGAAATGAGACATATAAACTTAAAACTTATTTACTTGTTGTTTTTTCGTCACCCATATTTGTCCACACTTTGACGTTCAGCTACAGTGGCGCTCCTAACAGAAGTTTTCAAAACACTCCCTGTTTTAACCGCCATCGCAGAAAAGTCCGTGCTAGCGTGTCTGTGGAATGCTGTGAATTTTCGTATACACAAGATTTGACACCATGGATTACGAAAGCCTGAGTAACCTAAAATACGCAGAACTGCTGAGTCTTGCGAAATCCAAGCTAGGAATCACGAAGCGACAAAACAAAGTACGTAAATACGGACAAAAAATACGCCAAAATTCTAAACGTTTTCCTCCGTGCTTTCAAACGAAAATAACACGTCTCTTTTTGTTTCGTGTCTTTTTTAGGAGAAGCTAATTCAGAAACTTTTAAAAGCTGTCGAAGATGCTGAGCAATCAACAGACCATTCATCGGTAGAGAATCATGGTGACAGTGAAATCTCCACTAAAAGTTCGCCAAGCAAGGATGGCGCCGGAGAAAATTTCCAGCCAGAGCAAGCTTCCAGTCCTGTACAGGAAGCAGAACACGAAACGGAGGTGGAGAAACCTACCAAGGCTCCAAAAAGTAAACGCCGTGGCGCCAAACGAGCCAAAAATGCGAAAAAAGAAACGGAGCCGACTGAATCCCCTCAAAAACAAGCGCCTGATGCTTCTAAAGATGAGCCAAAAGGAGAATTAAGCAAGGTGGCACTAAAAGAATCGCCCAAGCACAGTTCGCCTGTTGTAGTCATCAAGAGACTTAGCAGCGAGGAAGCTGCTACTGTGAGTGGCGGAGGCCGCACGAAAAAACGGAAACGACGTCGTGGAACCGTCAAGAAAGTTGTAAACGAAGAGCAATCACCAAAGACTGGCAACGAACCTCCTTGTGAGACAGCCTCCCCTCCTAGAGCTTTGACTCTACGCAGTTCGCCCCGTTTTGTCGAAGTAAAACGCAGTTCCAGTAGTTCTTCCAAAATTGCAACAAGAACTAGTCCAAGGAAACTGAACGGCACCTTTGAAGTAACGGAACCATCCCCCGTTACCTCGCCTGCGAAATCTAGCTCAGGAGCTGAAGAAAAAGCATCCGATGGAACTTTTGAAGTTAGGCCGACGCCACCGACGCGAAAACGCGCCCAGAAACGTACATTATCTGAAGAGACAGCAAAGGGAAGCATATTAAATGGTACGTTCGAGGTATCTCCTACGTCCACTCTGTCCAGTAAAAGACGCAAAATGACAGATACAGAACAGCCGCCCGCAACCCCGTCTGCGCGGAGTAAAAGAAAAACGATTGCAGAAGGGAAACCCGCCGCAAATCTAGCTACGCCAAGCGCTGATAAAAGATTGGTTGCAAAAACTCGTACGAATTTTTTGTTTGTTAGCATGTGCGAGGTTCAGGCTTCTGGTTTGCATGGCTTGTTGTTTTATTGCTAGTCAGTTGTTGCATGCTTATCATTTCCTGTCGAATTCTTTTTGCGTTATTTTTTCAACATTTTTGTGTTTGAAATTTATTGTTTCAGCTGGTACTCGCCAGAGACCAAGCCATATTCCGCGGTTTGTGAACTATGTTAAACAACGTGAAGAAGAGCAAAATGCTTCTGACACCCGGTCGCAAAAGAAAACCACACGTGCTGCCCCAAATTTCGCCGAAATCCACCAGCGGCAATTTGACAAGATGGAATCCGTGAATGATTACGTTTCCAAAAAGCAACGACGTTTGGCGACGTTGACGGCCAGCACGGTCAAGGCTCGCTCAGTGGCACAACAAACACAAGAAGTGATGGATCAAGTGAAAAAAAGGATCGTGCGTGATGTGAGTACCTTTTTGCTTCCCTGATTTATCATTTTGTGCGTGGTTTCTTTTATTTTTTAAAAAATTTATTTGTGATCTGTTTACCTTTGTTAGGTCACTTTTGATAAGAGAAAGAGTAACGCTGCGAAAACGGATTCCGCCTTTCAGCCTGTATTAAATTTAACTGATGTAAAGCTGAATTTTGCATCTGGCTCGTCATTGAAATCCCCCAAGTTTACTGCGAAAGGTGCCGTAGCTCAGCATAAGCAGACTACTGTTGAAGCCTTAGGTATTTCCTCGTTCTTCCTGCAACATTTGTCATAAATATGTGGTTTAAGGGAGGAGTCCCGGAAAAGTGGCCAAGACCAAACTTGCAAAGCCAGTTAGCAAGACTTCTCCACGGAAATCCACCCAAAAATCACCAGCTCATAAAGGCTTACGGAAACCAACCGATAGCAAGGGTAACAATAACAAGAGTTTGCTGAGTGCCTCATTGTAAGCCAAATGAAGTTTTATTTACTGTACGAAAAATAACCGTCCACTTTTTTATCTAGGCATGATAGCCGCTTGGCGCAACGTACCATCATTAAAGGCGTGAGGACCAACCGGCGGTTTGAACTGCAAATGCAGCGCCGAGGGTTGCTGTAAATTTTGGTCGACTGCGTTATTTCGCCCATCGTTTTGCGTTGCAAAAAACTCGAAAAGCTCGTTCATGCGTGTTCCACGTGGTTCAACTGTTGTGTGAGCGCAAGAACTTTGGCATTAAGGATCGCGTTATGTTCTTTTAAGTAGCGGATGGTTTCTGCCTGTTTTTGAAGCAAGTCTTCCAGGCTGTTCTCTCTGTACAGAAAAGTTTTTGTTAACTCATTTTCGTTTCGTTTCCAATGAAATTGAACTTCTTTACCTGTATCCAGTGTCTTGCAACGTGCGAAAACTGTGCACGGAAGAACTGAGTGTTTCTTCTTGGAAAACGTCAGGCAAAGGTTTTTGGTGATTGAAACGCCATACATAAGCTGTGGAGTGTTAAAATCGAGACTTGTAATTTGGATAATTCTAGAATAAATATATTCGCACTTATATATGTCACTGTTGTTATCAACACTAGTAAACCCTCCAAACTTATTATGAGTTGGACGTATTGGATAGGTGTTAGGTGAACATATTCTGAGCAGGCTTCGACCTCGTGGCAGTTGTCCCATAAAATACCCAAAACACTGACCAGTACAACTTTCGCTGGAGATAAAAAAAAAAAATTATACGCTTAAGATTCAATTTGTAATTGTGATGAGATTTACTAGTTGAGACGACAGCAAGCGGAATCTTTCCCCATTTGCTAAAAACTGGATACATGTCAAGATAACCATTTCGTCTTGACTCTTCGTGTTTGGCATTAGCATAAAAGTACGCAAGCTACAAGAAATAAATAAAGGAAATATACGGCTTAAATCACAAAAGAAAACATTACTTACTGTGTGAATAATCCAAAGTCCTGTTTGGATATACAGAATAGTAGGAAGCGAGCTAGGATTGCTATTTAGGTCCAAATAGGAAGGGACTAACCAAGCTGCAACAACAGCAGCGATCTACGGAATTAAAAAAAAAATCAAAAACTTTCGTTGGATTGTCTATTCGTCTCACTGTTGATAGAAGCTGGAAAATGGCCACGGGTAGGGTAGGAATTGACCTAAAACCATCTTCATCATCCTGACCTTTTGGAGTAGGCCCATTTTGTATAAGATTTAATCTATCACCTGACATCGCAAATTGCTGCGAGTATTTTCCCCCCTAATTTTCTGTACCGACTAGCAATGCACTTTCCACCCGCCCATAACAAGTCTATCGTAAACATTCGAATAGGGCGCACCAAGCGTTTGGTAGTTGTAGTTCGGCCCACATGATGCGGATAGCGAAACCCTGAGCAACACAAATGTCTAATTTTTTCTCCACTGACAAAATTTTTCAAGGTATTTCTGCAGCATTCATCTTCGTTATAGTAACAAATTAGTATCTATATACTTATTGTTACAGTAAAAATCCCTTTTATTGAACTGTAATTCTTTTATAATTAATTATCTCAGACGGATTCTCAAATGGTACTAAGCGCTTGCAGGCTTAAAAAGCGCACGCTCAGTATAAGAAAGCCGCACTCAATTTCAATTGTAATGCTTCGGCATTACATATACTAAAATTGGAACGATACAGAGAAGATTAGCATGGCCCCTGCGCAAGGATGACACGCAAAATCGTGAAGCGTTCCACATTTTTTACATTGGACTTTTTGGTTCCATAAACATTTATTTCCTTACATCTATTGACGTTACTTTGATTGGTGATTTTCAGTTTATTTATCCCTACTAAACAGCACATGAGCTTGCGTGAACGTTATCGTGATGATAGCTAGTTATTTTTCAGACATTTCGGTAATTTCTGATATAGGGCAGAGTCGGGTACTTTGACACACTTTTTACTCAACTTTTTTTCCTTACAAAATTTATGAACCAATGTTACTTATTCTAACGTTGTTCTAATTGGAACTCTTTCCGGTACTTGTGTTAATTTTTCCTCACTTCTCAAAAAAAAAACGTTTAATTGTAAAAAAAAAGAATACCCAGACATTGTCTGTGTGTCATAATACCCGAACTTGGATGTGCTATGACACACCTCGGGTGAGCTATGACACAGAAAAAAAAACTTGTTTCTTTCAGCCATTTATTGATGAATTGTAACGCAGAAAAAAAAAACATAATTATGTAAAGATAAAAAACGGGCAGCTAAATGCGGGACATTGGGTTATATTTTGACACTGGGTTATGTTTTAAAAATTAAAACTCCGAATTTTAAGAATCACTCGAAGAAGATGCGCCGTTGAACAAGGTTTTCCTTTCACGATAAGACTTATTTCCTTTCAACCGAGAAACTGCAGACATTTTCTTACCATTTTTCTGTTCTATTTCAGCTGACAGTTATTTTCTTTCTAAAGTTTTCGTAATAACTTTGCTCTTCGCTCGCTACCTCTTTCCAGGCCCAGCAGAATTTCTTCCTTAAGGGTAAATAGAATTTGACCCATTTCCTTCTTCTTTACTTCTGAACACGGAATATCTTGCGATTTTTCCTCATTCACGTAGCGAGATAGCGTCTTAAAAGTTATGTCACATGTCTTCCGGCACCTCTAATTGATATCCTATTCGACTACCAGAGTCACAGCAATTTTAAACTGCTCGTCAGTATACTACCTTCTCTGTTTTGTTTTGTTTTTTTAATTGCTCCTGTTTGTGAAATAAAACAACACAAATGTCAGCAACAAAGAATCAAATTGTGTTGGAAAATCCAATAATGGATAGTTTTCAGCAGTTGGCTGTTCTTCAGGCTCTGCTATTTAACCAAACTAACGCTACATATAACTTAGAACTTAAAAATATGGATTTCTAGTTATATAATACATAACATTGGTTTCTCACTAATTTCTAGCTGTATTCTCTTGCAGTCGGGTGCTATGACATGTGTCAAACACGCCGACTAGAGGTGTGTCATAATAGCCGACACCGCCATTTTGAAGTAAACAGCAGTTTTCTTCAAGACGCCGCTGAATTCTACAAAAATTGTCTAGGTTTCAGGTACCTAAGACTGACACATATCACCAGGGCCGGATTAAGGGGGGGGCGGGGGGCAAAAGCCCCGGGGCCCCCCGCCCTAACCATGGGTTATATACGATAGTTTGTTTTTAGTCCATATTTGTGTGATTTGTATGGGAAGAGGGCAGAGAAACG